>JACGCM010000570.1:0-31711 GCA_014058105.1 Kingdonia uniflora | reverse complement strand
CACCTGACACAAATTGCAATATTGAAACCTGTGGGTGAACGACCCTTCTTTACATGATATATCACTATTATTGGGGGTTGATTCTATTTTGCTTACTCCTTCACCAACCCTCCCATACCTATGCCTACATCTTCATTTCATAAGCCACTTGGGGGTACCATAATTGTTAATAAATTTGAGGATTTGTTGCGCGATAACTCGAGTTGTACCTACTCTATTGATCAATGTTGAATTATTTCAAGTACTGGGATGACCCCGTAATTCTTAAAATAGTACAAGCATTATCACCTGCAACTGAGTCATACAAATTTGAGCCTGACCCACAACCACCGATCGACATCACTTTAATGGTTCAAGTTACCTTTTAAAAAATGATGATATCAGATACATTTTTGGTGTATGGGGGTATACCCTGTAAAATATCTCAAAGTGAGATTCCCAAAATTAAATAAGGAAATCTTTATCCTGGGGGATTAGACTCTGAGTTATTTTTATGTTTCACGATTACATCAGCACAATTAGGTACAGATAGGAGAACCACTATTTTCTATTATCTGGTTATTCAAGGATAAAAACAATTTTGGTATTCCTCAGTTATTTAGGAGAACTTGCACCTGGATAGTTCATCATTATTGTACTCTGTACCCCTTTAGACTTATATCATGACATTCAAGTTTGGGGGTACATTCGTCTGGCTGAAGACGATAAAACTTAGCACTTCCTGGGAGGCAACTGAAGGCACATTCAGGTGAGAAGTTCTAGTTTTTTAATTCCCATTTCTTGTATTAAATTTTGTTCTAAAACATTGAGGACAGTGCTTTATTTAAGTTTGGGGGTAGAAAAATCATTTATTTAAATGTTTTTTGAAGAAAAGTGAAATAATGGCACTTTGACAATTATGATATATTTTTGACGAATTTCCAAACACTTAAAACCGATTTTACCTTGACATAAATATTATGGAAAAACCTAAATTTTGAAATTGTACCAGTATACACTAGAATATTTTAGAATATCTTAAGCTAGATGTACTATCTTTTTATTAGAGACTAATTTAAGTTAACTTGGCATATTTTGAAAACGTGCATTTCGCTGTAGTTTTGCAATTAATACTTTCAATAGAATTTGCTTAGTATAAGAGAGATTTAACATTGATGTTAGGTATAGTTTGTTACAAGGAAGACAACTGCCTAAAAATAAGTTCATTCCTGAGAATAATAATAAGCCAAATGTCTTCTAAAACTTTCACGCTGCAAGGCTACTCGCATGATTAAGAGCTGAAAGAGGAATAATTATCACCAATCTCGAGTTTGAACATGAACTATGTGAAAGGAGTACAAGAAAATGTTACTTGTGAGAATCCTAGGTCTAGGTCATGATGGGGCACCACACCCTGACAACCTTAGCTAACTAGCGGGGATGTCGACCGAAAATCCTTGTAATGGAGGCTTCACTAAGAAATAATATACTCAATAAGAAATATTTGCAAAAGAAAAGAAAAGAAAAGTAAAATTCTAAGAAGACGAATTGACTAAGGCACTTGTCGAACTGACCGTTGAATTTATTCCAGTAAAGCCTAGAATACCAAAAATTGAGTAAATTATTCTAGACAATGTATTAAACGATAAAACTATTTTTACTGTACACTCAATATAGCTAAAGCTAAATACTTGGATCTCTTTCTAATCTTGAGGTAGTACCTCCAGTTTCGAATAAGCTTAAAAATAATCTTTCGTATACTTGGGGAGAATAACAATTTTAAGGATTTTTTTATTGGTATATTTTTGTCACAACTAAGTAAGGATAAGTTCACAGGAAATGAGTTATGTGTATTCTATAATTGCTTAAAATGTTATTATTGACTTTTGTGGGTATAGCCACTGCAACCCTCACGAGATAGCACTCGTCCACCAGGGGAACCTGGGGGTTTAACGACTTGTTGCATGCGTTAAATGTAACCTCGTGACATGCGAAAATGGTTTTTGTTTACTTTTGCTCGAGGACTAGCAAAATATAAGTTCAGGGTATTTGATAGATACGTAATATTTATGTGTACAACTCCTAAATTTATATCTACCTAATCATTTATTAAATAAATGTAACACTAATAGTACTTTTGTTTGTATTTACAAAAATCGTCACATGATAAACAAGTCGCACATTTTTCCAGTTTTTAACGAAGAACAAGGGTGATGCACTCTAACAATGATTCTCATTTGAAGTTGCCAACCAAAGACCCATACATGGAACCCCATTGAAGAAAATTAAATATAGATATTATTCTAATGAGTTGTAATATATATGCATGATTTTAGGTATTGTTTAGGGGATTTTATATTAATGGTAATATTTTGTACCCTTCCTATACTCTAAAATTGGAGGTCATCTTGGAAAGGGTAAATATCAAGGTTCATAAGCAATAATGTTTTTGTTCTTCTCTTTTTCTTGTCTTTTACTTTTATCGTAGTAATAGTAGTATGGCAATGAACAAAGGGATGAGTAGCTCTTCTTAGCCAAGGCCAGAGGAAGCTCCACCCAATGTAGCCTTAATGTAGATTGCGTTGCTTAGTTAGAGTAATTACTTTCTCTTTATCCCAGAATATTGCATATTCATATTCTTCGTCCTATGCTTGACCATAGCTAGGATTAGGAAGAATAAGAATATAAGTAACCATCTTGTTTGACCATAACAAGACAGGTTAGGAACATGGAGAAGAGACATAATCCATGCTTATCAACCTGACCATGGTTGAATAAGTTGGTTTATGAGTAGTTTTAATCATAATTATTTATCTCATGATGTATTGCATATACTCGACCAAGGATATGAGATACGGGAATTTGTGAATACTCTAACTATATACTATCTCAAGGTTATAACGGATAGAATGGAATCACGTCTTGGTTTCCTCTTCAATTGTATCAGCACCTTTTCTAGTTTGTGTTTTATTTTAATTTCTTTACATATAAAAACCCAAAACTCATTCTTATTGGATAAAATTAGTAGCTCGAAATATAATTCATACCACAAGTCTCTTGGGATACGACCCCGCTTACCTTATACTTAACGGTACACCATGCGCTTGCGGGTCTTTTAAGACATCGGTTTATAATCGATTAGGTCTGGTTCTTAAAACTGGGTGTGGATTGGGTTATAAAATCCTAGGTGACGTTAGCATTGGGTCAGCAGGTCAAATCCCTAGTGGGTGAGGTAAGTAGAAACCCTAGCCGCTTGGCTTGGTTTTTGGCAGTAAAGTTATCGTTTTCACGGTTAATTAGTTTCCCGTTGACAGGGGCGTTTCCTGCCGGAAAAAATTACAGCGTTGTGTTTGTCACAGTGCTTCGTAATAAAATTACTAACACCAAAAACTAACGTCTAAAACTTTTCCTAAAAGCCATTGAAAAACCTCTCCGTGAGGACGAAAATAAGAAGAAGAACAAAATAGGCTGAAAAATTCGTAAAATATTACGATATTAATTATATATTCAGATCTAGTATCCTATACTACAGATCAAGTAATTCATATATATATATAAATATGAATCAATAAGAAATTACCTCTCCGCAACGCAAAAATAAAATAAGTAAATAAAATGTTCTGTGGGGAAACCATTTTTTTTCTTTGATCCACTAACTCCGTAGATTGTTGATAACGTGTTGAGAATCAAGCTATCTACTATCCAATCACACAATATATATAGATTAGCACAATATATGAGAGAAGAGAAATATAGCATTTTATTAAGATGAACTTCCAAGTTACAAAAATATAACCAAATAAATATATATAAAAGGAGGATACAACAAATCTCTAAAACTCTCCTTACAAACCTTAGGTTTGGTGGGTTAGGAGTCGGTGGTACACCTCACCCAGTTCGGTTTCCCATCTTGGGCCTTACTATTCCTAACAAAAACCACACCAAAACAAAGCTAAAAAAGAGGTCAGGAAACGAGTAACACCACTTTGACTTTTTTACCATTTAGTCACTTTTCAGCTAAAAGATTAATACCACCAAATGTTACGAAATCCAACAATGTTAATGCCATCTTTTATACGTGTCCTTCAACTTTGCTCTTCTCTGCATGGCGCCGGATACACCAACCTCTCGCTCCCACTCCTCAAACCACCCACAACATACCCTCTCTCTCTCTCTCTCTCTCTCTCCTCTCTCCCTCCCTTTCAAACCCATTTTGATACAAAAGGTTTTTAGAGTGATTTGCTCTCATGGCAATCTTTCGCTTTATTTGCCTGTTGCTTATTTTCTGCTTTGGAACAGCTCGAGTGGATCACTGGGAATCGGCGATTAAAATGCCAACTATGAGGGGAGGAAAAGATGGCCAGGAGGAGGCAGGGACGAGATGGCGGTTCTGGTTGCGGGTTCTTCCGGGTTCGGTAATTACAGACATCAGGTATATTTCACCTATATCGAACTTTGGCCATCAGGCGCATGGTCGTTTAGCTTTAGTAGCAGTACAAAGTTAGTGATAGCTTTGGTTGGTTAGAGGGCCCGAGCCCCTATTGCACCGATATTGTCCCCACCTTTACCACCTAGTATGGGCTAGGTGTGGGGTTTTATCCGAAAAAGTCTCGATGCAATTTAATAGTAACTTTGATCCCCGATCTTAATACGATTGCAGGCGGATGTTTGCCATGCATACCAGTTGCTGAAAAAGGAGGGTTGAAGGAGGAGAATATTGTTGTGTTTATGTATGATGATATCGCAAATAATGAGCTAAATCCAAGGCCTGGTGTTATTATTATCATCCAAAAGGCGAAGATGTCTATGCTGGTGTTCCCAAGGTATTTTTGTTACATTGAGCATGAATAGGAATATTTTAGGTGCGACGATGTTTTAGCTAGAGAAGGCCAAAAACCAAAAATAGGAAAAGTGATTCAGAAAGAGAATTTGATTCAGAGGTTAAATTTTTTGTTAAAGGAGGATCTCGGGGAGAAAATTTTAGATAGAAAAGTAGAGTACAATGTTGAGAGAAATCATGACATAAAATATGGATTAAGAGAAGCCACAGCGGGGAAATGTAGATTTATATGAATAAGGAAATCTATAAGATTCTTCTCAAGATCAATCTAGATGGACAATATGTTAGGAGAACTAAAGACTATAGAATGATAGTGGTGGCGTAGATGGATAACATATTTTCTTTCGCAAACTTCGTATTAGATATTTTTGTAATTAAGCTCAAAGGATTTCGGAATACTTAAGATTTATTACTGATTGAACTAGATGATTACAATAGATTAGCTATGCCATTATTTAGGCATGCAACAAACACTTCTTAGAGCATTAGGTGTAGCCTAGCTAAAGTATAGATAGGAAGATGAGTTGAAAAGTGATATTTGAAAATCAAAAAATAGACTCCCCAAAAACTACTCCATATCAATAGAAAAGTATGACGTGTAAAAAAAAAAGGTTAAAAAAAGTAGTTTAAAATTTTCGCGCTTTATTTTAACTATAAGAGAGCCTACCCTAGATGCTCTTTACAAAGTATAGCAACTAAATCCACTTACTGAAACTCCTACAGACGGGGGCATTAACTACACTTCATTAACTACCACTTCATTAATTAACTCCTAAGACCACTTCTGCTACTAACAACTAATGACTCAATCTCTAGGCTCTACTTGGTATAAATCCCTCATCGAATCAGGGATTTTTCGGGGATCTCCTTCAATAGGAATATCAGTTTAGGGGAGAGTGTTAGAGATTAGGGCTCTGCTTGGTATTCCGGGAATCCCTCCACAAATTCGGAATTCGGTTACTTTCTTCAATCTAGCCGTTGCAAACCGTTAGATTGAAGAAAGTACCGAATTTCCGAATTTCCGAATTTGGAGGGATTCCCGGAATACCAAGCAGAGCCCTAATCTCTAACACTCTCCCCTAAACTGATATTCCTAACAATAGTTTATGCTTATTCATCCACGTAGCTTCGTCACTAAAAAGAACAAACACCGAGAGTAATGCACGGAGCTTTTCAAGTGCTTCAATCTGGAGAGGCTTTGTTAAAATATTTTCACTCCTGCAGAGAAGAAGATCAATAATACCATCGTTTACAAGGTCTCGCATGAAATGATAATGCACGTCAATATGCTTGCTTCGACCGTGATGTACTGGAATATTTTTCGAAAGCTTGATCGTCGAACTGTTGTCACAGTATACACGAGTTCTATACCCTGATGAAAACCCATTTCACCAAGTAAATTCCGTAACCAATCGCTTGGCAACCACACGACGCAGCAGCAGCAATGTATTCAGCCTCCGTGGTTGACAATGATACTATGGATTGCATCTTGTAAACCATGAGATTGCACCAGACCCTACCATAACACATAACCTGAAGTACCCTTCCTGTCATCGGGATCTGTCATCGGATCTCCTGCATAATCACTATCTGTGAACCCGATTAAATCTAAATGTTCCCCTTTCTTGAACAATATCCCAAGATCAAGCGTACCTTTTATGTACCGTAGTATCCTTTTTGATGCATTAAGATGCAATTCCTTCGGACGTTCCATGTAACGACTGATGAGACTAACAGCGTGCATGATATCGGGTCTAGTTGTAGTGAGGAACATGAAGCTGCCCACGATTTGCTTGTATGTTGTGCCATCACTTTCTCCCCGGTAGGTTCTTTGATGAGCTTTATCCCGATTTTAACTTGCCTTCGTACCGGATTACAGTCCTCCATCTTGAATCTTTCCAAGATTTCTTTCACATACTCTTTTTTGCAATATAAATATACCCTTCAGATTGCATTACTTCAATGCTTAGAAAGTAATTAATTCATTAATCCAAGATCAGACATGTCGAACTCCGTCGTAATGGACCGCTTGAACTCTTCGAATATTGTCTTATCATTTCCTGTATAGATAAGATCATCCACATATAAACATAAAGAAGAATCTTACCATACCCTGATTTCAGAAAGAGTGTCGGCTCATGCGGACACTTTTCAAACTCTTCCTTCAAGAATCAAACTCGATCCGACTATACCAAGCTCGTGGAGCTTGTTTTAATCCGCACAATGGCTTGCATAATTGGTACACCTTGTTCTCGCTCCCTTTCTATGCTTAGTCATAGTTGATCAATGTACCTCGTTTCTTAAAAATCGTCGTGGAAGAATGTTTATTTTACATTTAACTAGAAAATGGGCTAAGAATTTTGTGCGGCCAATGCAAGAACCATACGGATTGTATCGTGCCTTGCAACTGGAGCAAATACCTCACCAAAACCGATTCCTTGTCTTTGTTTATAGCCCTTGACTAATGTGTTTTGTACATGTTGACGTCACCATCTGAATTCATCTTTGTTTTATAAACCCATTTGACGCTAATCGACTTCTCACCTTGTGGAAGGTCTGTCAATACCCATGTGTTATTTTTCTCAATTGCTTTTAACTCATCGTTCATGGCCTCATGCCATTTTGGTTCTTGCACTGCTTCTTTAAACAAAAGTGAATCATAATCAGAGAAGAAAGCTAACTGCACACGAGAAGAAAGCTAACTGCACACAATGGTCGAATTCTTCATATCCCAGTACCACGTAATCTTGCATTCATGCAGGCCTCGATGAAGTAGGCTGCGGTCTGGAACTTACTGAAGCAATGGTACTGAGCTTGATGGATGGCTAATTGGAGTGTTGTTTTGTAGGCTAGACACGCTTATTGACGTTGAGTTTTGTGGAATGGATTCACTTAATGAATGTGACTTAACAACATGAAAGTTGTTATTTCAATCTCATCTTCAACAGTGATGTTTTTTCCTATCAGAATTAACACTCCACCTTCATGCTTTGTCTTCATCAAACACGACATCCCGACTGATAATGATTTTCTCGGTGACGGGGTTATAAAGCTTGTAAGCTTTTGAATTTTCAACAACACTGAGAAAAACACATTTGACACCTATACCATCGAGTTTCTTCCTCTTCTAATCAGAACATATGCATATGCAACGCACCCAAAATTTGCAAGTGATCAATGCTTGGTTTTTTTCCACTCCAAGCTTCTTCAGGAGTCATATCATGAGCCGCCTTCGTAGAACTACGGTTTAAGATATGAATGCTCCACAAAACAGCCTCTGGCTAAAAATTCTTCGGAAGGCCTTTGATCTTCAACATACTCCGCACCATGTTTAATATTGTGCGGTTTTTCCGCTCAATGACGCCATTTTACTGCGGCGTATATGATGACCTTAGCTACCTTTTTATACCACGTTTCTCACAGAAATTTACAAACTCATATGAAGTGTACTCTCCACCACAATCTGATCAAAGGACATGAATCTCTTTTCCGAATTCTTTTTCAACAAAAGCGTTAAACGTGTGAAACGTCGAAAAAGCTTAGGATTTTTCCTGTAAGCAAATATTAAACCCATGATTCCGACTAAAATCATCAATGAAAGATATGAAATACCGGTTATTTCCAGTGGATCGATAGGACCACATATGTCGGAATGGATCACCTACAGAACATATGTAGCTCGTCTTGGTTACCCTTTTGGAAAGGCATCAGGATGTTGCTTGTCGACAATACATCCTTCACAGATTTGTGGATAATGATTAATCAAAGGAAGACCGGACACCATATTTCTTTTCTTTGATGAAGAATGCACAAGCCATTGAAGTGTAGATGTCCATACCGAAGATGCCACAACCATGAAGTATCTTTCACCATAGAAGAGAACCATGGATAAGCTTCATTAGTGAGGTACAATGGAAACATTCGATTCGCCGTCATTTTAACTCGAGCATCTATACCGAAGATGCCACATACCTTTGGCAATGAAAGCATTTGACATTGAACTTTGGATTATCGATCTGGGGTTCTTCGTGCTCACCTCGCTGATGATGATCACATCCCAATCCTCTTCCATGGTAATCAAAATTAGAACGATCATCATGGACAGTTCTTCCCCTTCCTGTACCTCCTCCTCGTCGTTTTGATGATGAGCTGATGGTAAGACATTAGCAACGCTTGCTCCACCACTTCATGTTGATTTATTCTCCCCTCGTGAACCAACAATGAGCTCATTAATTCATCAATTGACATTGTGTCAAGATCCTTCGATTCTTCAATCGAACACACAACATAATCAAACTTAGATGCCATCAATCTAAGAACCTTCTTGATTATGGTTATATCATCCATCTTTTCGCCATGGATTCGCATTTTATTTGCGATAGTCATCGTCCTTGAAAAATAGTCCGAAATGGACTCCTCCGATTTGATATAAAAAGTCTCAAAATATGCTCAAAGTGCCAGCAGTTAAGCTCGTTTCACCTTTGTCGTGCCTTAGTACTTCATTTTCATTGAATCCCAAATTTGCTTAGAAGTGTCTTTTGAGAGAATCATTTCTAAGATCGACCTATCAATCGCCAATCGCCTAGAAAAGAAAATTCTTTGCCTTCATATCTTTCAACCTTTGCTCCTCCATCTGAGCGTTCGTTAACGATCGTAATGCTTCTTCTTTTACAAGCTCGCACACTCCATCTTTAACTAGACTTCATAATTCTTTTGACCTCAAGAAATTCTCCATTAACATGCTCCAATGGTCGTAATGACCATCGAAGCGAGGAATCGAAGGTTGGACAAAGTAGTCTGCCATCAAAAGAATAATGAACAAATTTCAACAAAAAGAAAGAAATGAACCTTGCTTTGGTACCAGATGTAAGATTCAACTCAAAAGGATTTCAGAATACTTAAAGAGTTTATTACTGATTGAACTAGATGATTACAATAGAACTAGCTATGCCATTTATATAGGCATGCAACTAACAACTTCCTACAAAGTAGAGCAACTAATCTACTTACTGAAACTCCTACAGAGGTGGGCAACTTCTGCCCACTTCATTAACTAACTCCTGAAGACCACTTCTGCTACTAACAGCCGATTGACTCAATCTAATCTCTAACAATTTTTGCCCATGTCCAATTAACCAAAAAATAATGAAATTCCAAGATTTAATTTTCTATCATATTCGATGGTTTACCTTCGTTTAACCACATAAAGCTTAAATGTATATTAGTGGACGCTATCAAAATTGTCAATTATTCACAAAAGGTGAAAATTAATCTAATGGCTGGTTAAAAAGCATCAATAAAGAGATCTTTTTCCGTATATTAAGACAAATCACTTGAGGGCCAGGTTCGCCTAATTTTTCTTATTTTATAACAGGATTATACCGGGGAGCAAGTCACTGCCAAGAATTTGTATGCCGTTCTTCTTGGTGATAAAACTGCTGTTCATGGTGGAAGTGGAAAGGTCATTGATAGTAAACCCAATGACAGAATCTTTCTTTATTATTCTGATCATGGTGGCCCAGGAGTCCTTGGTTAGTATATTTCTCTTTAAGGGCAATTACGTGAAAGTCTAGTTTCACTTGGAAGTACAATAACCTATCTTAGAACTATCTATTGAGTAAGTCAGAGACTTCAGACATAATTTTTCATGATTTATTTCCATTTGATTACAGGAATGCCCAATATGCCCTATCTCTATGGTGCTGATTTGGTCGAGGTTTGAAAAAGAAGCATGCATCAGGCAGCTACAAAGAGATGGTTACAACTCTCCCTATCTCTCTCTCTCTCTTTTCGTTAAATTCTCTCTCAATTTCTATATGACTGGTGTGACGACCTACCGAACGCCGGCCAAATCTACCCGAGCGTTTTGAGTTCTGTCCGAATGTATTTGTTCTCTATATCCTAATATAGCAGCACGCCAAGTTTCGTCGCAATCGGATTCAGTTAAGGGGGCGAAAAGGTCCAGTACGCTTCGTCTCATGTTTTAACGTTTCCTTTTGGAAGTTGACTATTTACTTAGTAGCTATATTAAGGAGGAACCTTGGTCCGATCCTCCCCATGACTAAAAGAGCTTTAATGCTTGGTCATCAAGGACCCCGGCTCATGGACTATCTACAAGGGATAGTTATGAGTTCTCCTAGGCCTAGGGTAGGCTAGGGGACATTGCCTCGCAATGCGGGCCGGTTTTCATTAGAGGGCTTCATATGGCGCCGCTATGCCCCGCGGGCTATCCGAGATGCACCGCCCCTTTCAGATGGACAGTATAATTAGTCCAGGCTCGTCGCCCCTTGAGATATGAGTCCCTAAGGTGGAAACCGGCATATTGAGCTACCCTGATCCGCTACAGGACAGGTGTGCTTCCGTATCTCGCGCGCGTCGTGAGAGATTACGCTGTAGGGATTATTGAGGGAACCTTCAGCGTTGTTGCCTTTACTGAATACATATTCAATGACCCCTCACGAGTATCCAGGATAATCCGGATGTCGCTCTAGCATCCGTGGGTTGTATGCCACTGGCGCGCCGCGCCTGTGAAGATGGCTGGTACACGCCGACATCGCGTCCGTGTACGCCGCACGGTCCCCTATTCCGCTGCACTCCGGGCACTGTAGAGTCGGTCCCGGCTAGGGCCGTGTCAGTTGGTATCAGAGCGAGAATAGCTTGTTAAAGCTTAGCTCTTGAGTTGGTAGAACGTAGATGGATTGTGCCTACGTCTGCCATAGCTAGACTAGTTGGGTCTAGGCTTATCCGAGCAAGGCTTTTTGGGAGTTTGCTTGTCAAGCGTAGATGGATAGTGCCTACGTCCGTCAGAGTAAACAGAGTAATGATTCCCGAGTTGGTAGTTGTTCTCTCCAGAGCCGTAGTTGCTCCCTAGAGATGATCCAAGCACCGTTGTGAATGTTTGTAGAGTGTGTTGCCTACATGTCAGTTGATATTGGACGCAAGAGAAAGGCTCCATATCCGAGCGCGAGATTGCTCAAGTTAAGTGTGCTTTGGACAATGACGCTAAGAAGAGGATTGAGATTTAAGTTGGACGCGATGATCTATATCGTTGGTTGTCTCTAGAAGGCTGGTCAGTGTCGTTGATGCTCTATGAAGAATAGTAATAGAGCGATCTAGCAGGTTGTTATTGCATCCGGTCCGTATCTGCGCTGCGAAGTTTAGTAACAGTTGTGAGCAAGGACGATGCCCCTCAGCAGAGATCGATATGGTCAGTGTCAGTTACCGAGTACTTTCGTGTGAAAGCCGCGATGCTTGGTTTGGTTGGAATTCCTTAGTGTCTACAGAAGATTGAAGAATCCTGAGAGATACTCGTTGTAATTGTCCTGAGTTGGACATTGAGACGTTCCGGAGGTGAATGTCATGAGCCGAAGATGAAGCGGCATGAAGTAAGAGATGAAGACATGGTTTGGGTCCCGAGTTTGCACACAGTGATATCGTCAGGTAGACGTCGAGGGCAGAGTGACTCGTTGTGACGCGACATGAACTGCGACCTCCCAGATGGGTTGTCGCTTGTCCGCAGTTGGTCCCCAGTTACATGGGACCCTGCTTGCTCACTCAAAGAAGACAAGATGCCGAGTGATGTTTGTTCTCTGGCTCCGAGGTGAGTTTCAGGTTTGTCGGCGTTCGAGTGCTCTAGCCGAGTTGATCCATGTTGTTCCACATGATGGTTCTGGGTCATTTTAAGCTCTCAGATGGAAGACTCACGTTTCCGAAGGTTAGTAAGTTACGTGGTTGTCGCAGAACAGAGTTGAGCTTCAGTCAGTTGTGCGGGTTACCTCAGACATGATCTCAGATGGAAGATTGCTCTAGGGTGAAAGATCCTGAGCAGAATTGGATGTTAGTTTCCCAATTCCTTATCACTTGGTGGTTGGCGGTAGGGATAGAGTTCCCGCGCCTCGTTCTTTGTTTATATCGATGGAGTGTCTTTAGAAGACCACATCTCAGTGACCGGTTTGAGTTGGCTGCGTTTATTGAAGCTAGTTCAAGAGACAGAGAATGGCTACGCTTCAGTTCAAAGATGATTGCGACAGTATGAAGGTTGGTCTCCGCGAGTTTGATAGCAGTTGGACATGGCAAGCCAACGAGCTCAGGGCGATAGGTACAGTGACAGTATCTTGTTCCCAAGTTCCCCAAGTACTCAGGTTGGAGTAGGGATGTAGAGATGGAGAAACGCTTCAGTAGTCCGTCAGTTATATGTCACAGCTTTGTTCTCGACGCGGACGTCGAGCTTATCGAGTGTGGGAAGAGCTGTAAGTTGTGACGCAGATGTACGCAGTTTCCAGCAAGGGTCACCACCACCAGAGTTTGGCAAGTACAGATGCCAATGTTAAGTCCTCGTTAGAGAAGAGGCATTGAGAAGTCCTCGTCAGAGAAGAGGCATTGGGAAGTCCTCCTTGGAGAGTGAGGCAGATTAGAGTCCTCCGGAGTGGAGAGACCTTTGGGGACGCCGGAGTGGCGATCACCCTTCCTGCAGCCAAGTTAGGTGCAGATGCCATCTAGCGTTACATGAGTTAGATGATGGCCTACTACGAAGTGGTAGAGCAGAAACGCGGCTGCACAGATAGATGTCTCATGGGTTTTAGAAGTTCACACAGGACGCCTTATGGCGGACCTCGATGGTTAGCTGGCGGTAGGGAACAGAGTACCCGCGCCTAGATAGGCTGCCTCGATGGTTTTGTTGGCGGTAGGGAACAGAGTACCCGCGCCTCGTTGAGAGTATGCTACCTTCTAGGAGCTACCCTCCCTCGCCCAAGTGAACAATGAGTACCAGTTCAGTTCTATACTGGTAAGGCTAGAGTGCCGCATCTTGATGTTGTACCCCCGATGGTCCGTAAGAAGGGCGGACAGGTTGGAAGACCTTCGCGGAGTTGATTGAAGGGCAGTCAGGCAGTTCAGTGTGCGGCAGATGTTCCGTGCAGTTGGGGTGAGTTACCCCTTTGTTTTAGAAGACTTGCTCCTTACCACTCGCAGATGAAGAGTGAAGTTTGAAGCCGAGATTCACAGAAGATTGAACTCTCGAGCAGCGAAGGCATTGTGCGACTCGGAAGTGAGCGCACTTTTGGACGGGATTGGAGATATCCTCGTCGGGCTGTCCGGAGGAGACGCCCTTGGTTTGTCGAGAAGAGCGACATTCCATACAGTGTCAGGGGAGAAGGCGCTTTGCAGCAGGATGCAGCGCATTTCAGAGGGCGCGATGCTAGAGTGCACCGCCCATACATTTTTAGAAGGTTCGAGACCAAGAGACAATACCAGAGGAAAAGGCAGACTCCAGTCGTATGAAGGTTCGGTCACTACGCACTTCAGTTGGAATGGGCGAAGTTAAGGTTCAGTTCTGAAGACACAGTTGTCAGCATCGAGACTAGCAGTTGGGCTCAGTATCCGCTAGTACAGAAGAAGATATAGTACTCTGAACTAAGTGCGGGAGAGTTGTTGGTTTCTTGTAGATGCAGAAGATTGAATCCTTGCAGAGCCGTGTTGGCGATGGTCCTCGACGAGGACGTCGAGATTATTTTAAGTGCGGGAGGGTGTGACGACCTACCGAACGCCGGCCAAATCTACCCGAGCGTTTTGAGTTCTGTCCGAATGTATTTGTTCTCTATATCCTAATATAGCAGCACGCCAAGTTTCGTCGCAATCGGATTCAGTTAAGGGGGCGAAAAGGTCCAGTACGCTTCGTCTCATGTTTTAACGTTTCCTTTTGGAAGTTGACTATTTACTTAGTAGCTATATTAAGGAGGAACCTTGGTCCGATCCTCCCCATGACTAAAAGAGCTTTAATGCTTGGTCATCAAGGACCCCGGCTCATGGACTATCTACAAGGGATAGTTATGAGTTCTCCTAGGCCTAGGGTAGGCTAGGGGACATTGCCTCGCAATGCGGGCCGGTTTTCATTAGAGGGCTTCATATGGCGCCGCTATGCCCCGCGGGCTATCCGAGATACACCGCCCCTTTCAGATGGACAGTATAATTAGTCCAGGCTCGTCGCCCCTTGAGATATGAGTCCCTAAGGTGGAAACCGGCATATTGAGCTACCCTGATCCGCTACAGGACAGGTGTGCTTCCGTATCTCGCGCGCGTCGTGAGAGATTACGCTGTAGGGATTATTGAGGGAACCTTCAGCGTTGTTGCCTTTACTGAATACATATTCAATGACCCCTCACGAGTATCCAGGATAATCCGGATGTCGCTCTAGCATCCGTGGTTGTATGCCACTGGCGCGCCGCGCCTGTGAAGATGGCTGGTACACGCCGACATCGCGTCCGTGTACGCCGCACGGTCCCCTATTCCGCTGCACTCCGGGCACTGTAGAGTCGGTCCCGGCTAGGGCCGTGTCAACTGGTAATTTAATATTTTTTTAGTAGATTAAAAACTGTCGATGCTGTTTTTGCAGGTTATGTATATTGAAGCATGTGAAAGTGGGAGTGTTTTTGAAGGTATAATGCCCGAAAATCTTGATATATACATCACGACTGCATCTAATGCAGAGGAGAGTAGTTGGGGAACTTATTGTCCAGGCATGGAACCATCTCCACCTCCAGAATACATGACCTGCTTAGGGGATTTGTACAGTGTTGCATGGATGGAAGACAGGTTTGTAATTTTTCAAATTTATAGTAAAGACTAGTACTAATTTGCGAGTCTTTGATACCATCCAACATTCGGATCCATAATACATTGCAATTCTCTATCTACTGGAAGTACTCCATTTTATTAAGTGTAAAGTTCCCTACTGTGACTTAACAAAGAGGATAATGCACCAATTTGTATTTGAAGATTCTCGTATCCCTTTCTTTGTCTGGGATGATACTCTTGGGTTCTCAACCTTTTTATGGTGGTGGCTCAAATGACTAGGTACTGGTCTATTTGTTGTATGGGTGGAATAATAGCCGGCGCTTTGGGCTGGCTGATACCTAATTAATGTTTATTGGGTCTTCAAATACTTCTATTCTTTCCAGAGATAGCAAAAGAATGCTGTAATCTATTTCTTTTCTCTTTCATAGAGAAATCTCCAATCCTCTTTTCCCAAGGTTTGTCCTTCGTTGATTGGGGTTTTCACGTCAATCAGTATGTTGTAGTTTGTGATTGTTCATTTATTAATTTTGTTTAATTAACTTAACTCGTCGTTTAATTTGGCCAAGTCTTATCTGTGATTCGGCAACAACTTCTACCATCCTAAAAATAGATAAGTTAACCTAACTCAAGCTTTTCATTCAGAAATCATTAACAGTTTCAACTAGATAAGATCTTGTTTATACTTGGGTTTATCTAGGTCCTTATCAATATTTTTATAGTGGCTTATTTTCCATCTTCTCTGCAGTGATACCCATAATCTAAAGAAGGAAACAGTGCAACAACAGTATGACGTGGTAAGGCATACATGTCTCAAGGGCATTTAGTAGTTCTTATGTTCTTATGATTGGACTTAAGTGCTATTAAAATTCGATGATTTAAATAAATAAATGTCTTTTTGTCCTTTGTGCTATTGCAGGTAAAGTATCGGACATCTAACTACAACACGTACAATGGAGGATCTCATGTAATGGAATATGGGAACAAGAGCATTAAAGCTGAGACACTTTATCTTTATCAAGGTTCGAACCCTGTGAATAAGAAAAGTCGTCAGAACAATCTTCACCCTAGAAAGCATATGGAAGTTGTTAACCAAAGAGATGCCGATCTTTTCTTTCTGTGGCGATGGGTGAGCACTAGTACTTATACACATAAATGTTTTTATTCTAATTTCTTGGTTGGTAGGTTTTCAATGGAGGTGTATTGTTCTCATGCATGCTTTGTTTGTCTGTCTCATTTTAGTATAAAGAGGCAAAGGATGGATCTGAAAAGAAGCGGGAATTTTTGAGAAGATTACAGAGACTATGGTGCACAGATTTCATCATGATGGAAGCATCAACTTAATTGGACAAATTCTTTTTGGTCTAGAAAAAGGCCCTTCTATCATCTCATTCGTAAGAGCTGCCGGTCTTCCATTGGTTGATGATTGGGGTTGTTTGAAAGCCATGGTAACATTTTTTCTCCTTTAGAACATCTTTATATACTAATTCTGTCTTTTTTTTCTTTCAGTTTTGTGCAAAGTATTTTAAGTTCAGATATCCGATATCATTAAACAATACAATTCACAGGTTCAGACGTTTGAATCCCAGTGTGGATCACTGACTCAATACGGCATGAAACATATGAGGGGGTTTGCGAACATTTGCAACAATGGGATATCTAAGGAAGAAATGAAGATGGCTTCTCTTGCCGCTTGTAGTGAACGTAACTCGGGAATGTGGAGTCCTTCAAAACGAGGTTACAGTGCTTGACTGCCCATAAAGAGGCAGAGGCTGCCTTGTATGTAGAACAGGTTAAGTTATTTTCGTTTCTTTTTTGTCTTTAATTTTTCTCTTTCTAGTCTTTGGTGTCTGTAAATACCCTAGTTCTAGTCCTCCTAGTTTACATAATGTTTATGCAATGAAGGCACATGAGCACAATAAATACTTATATATGATGAGCTCAGATGTTGTAATTTATCAGCAGCTCCTTCAATTAACATATGCTTATGATATTGTTTGCATTGCACTACTAAATTTTTCTTGAAATTTCATATCTGTGAAGAAATCATCTGTTTTGGCGACTTTAAATTGCACTCTAGTACAACTGTTAACATTACGGGGTTGCCACTATCAATTGTCAATGTTGATTGTATAACAGCAAGAATATGAATACACTATGCAGAAGCTAGTATTGATTAGTTGGAAGGTTAAATTAACAAATTTCTCTGAAACGGGGCAGAGGCACACTTTTTTCTTTCATTAGTATGCAATGTATAATAGGTATGAATGATATCTTCAAATCTTTTTTGCTGTTACATTTCTGACCCTTTCTCCAAGTTTAAATGTAACTATAGATATGTTCACCTCATTTTTACTGTGCGTAATCGGGATTTGTTACTCAGTTCACTGTTTCAACTCCTTCACTGTCTGCTGATTTGTGTGCGTCTATCTATACTTTGGTAGTGAAACTGCCATCTAAGCCCATCTAACAGCCTCAAAGTTAATCCTATACAGCTTAATACTTAATAGTTTGTGTATTAACTATCTATTACTCCTTTGGTAGTGACACCGTAATCTAAGCTCATCGGAACATGGATTAGTTTCTAGCTGGCCAGACGGCTTGATAGCTGAAATGTACTGAATTGGAAACATTCTAATCATAGGCTCTGAATAAAAATGGCAGAAGGAAGCCGACATGTTATGCAAATTATAGCTTCATACTAAGGAACGTATGACTTAAGAGCCTACATTCCATTTTTTTTTATGGTAGGTTCCCTTTCTCGGAGATGAAGATCTGCAGATGCATGAAGGTGGTCCCAACTGCCGATGAGAACAACATGAAGCAATGAAATTGTGGCAGGCTGATATTATAGAAAATGCAGATTTCTTCTCTAGCTTCGTTTCCACTATGTTAACATAATTTTCCAAAATAATGTTTGTACTTTTACATTTTCATTTGCAAGGGGTCTCCTCTTGATATTTCCAACCGCATTTTCTACATGTAAAGGAAAGACTTGACAAATGACGAGAAATGTTTGACTGAAGATTCATAATTAGTCTTTAAAGTTTTTGGGGACCGTTTCGGTGACCTGAGACCCCAAGCAGACCCTAAAAGAGAGTTACTCATCTCTATTAGATGAGTGGCTAAGATAAATTGAGTTTTTCTTATATATAGGAAATGAGGTGGTATTGAGGTCGCACTCTCCTCACGTAGTCCCCAATTCCCTCTCTCCTCTCTCTTATTGTTCTCTACTACTCTCCTCTATTCAAATTCCAAACCAAACCGTCTCCCTTCTCTCTCACTATCTCTCTTCATCTCTGTAATAGCAAAATGGTAAGAACTATGACGAGAGATTAAAACGATAAACAATACCTCTCTCTCTCTCTCTTTCTCCTTTGTTTGATTTTTTCTCGGTGTTGTTTTGAGTTATTCATGAGTGAGATTGAATTGTTTGTCGCATGAGGTAGTGCTGGAATCGTATACGAAAGAGGAGAGATTTGATGAATTAGGGTTACGATGTATGATGGAAAAGATACTGAAAGCTGCTCAAAAGTGGAGAGAGATAAGATGATGAAGAGAATTAAGACGGGCAATCTTGGAAATGTCGAGGAGAAGAGTTGAAGTGATTTGGGGGAAGTTGTTTTCATTTTTGGCTGAATTAGGGTCATCTATGACTGCTATTGGAGGATAAGGCTTTAAGAGCAGAGGTTGTTTTGATTGTAATGATGAAGATAAGTCGTAACTGGGCTCATCTGTAACAGTGTTGCTGCCCATTCTTCACTTTTACTCTAGAAAGAGATGTGATCAGGTGGTCATTGGTTTGGAGTTTGATTGTGTTTGATATGTTTTGAGGCTTTGAGTTTGAGTTGTTGTATGAAAGGGGAGGCTTTGAGTTTTAATTGTCGATGACTACGGGTTATCGACAATATTAATGGAGATTGTTGTGAACCATACCAAATTATGTGTATGTTATTTCAATGTGAACCTATGTGATTGTTTGTTGTAGTTGATAACCCCTAGCTTCTGATGTAAAACATCTACTTGTGTGGATTATATGCCATGTTTTATGTTGATAACTACTAGCTTCCAATGTAAAACATTTAATTTTGTCGACTATATGCCATGCTCAACAATATGGTATGGGTATATAGTGTTTATGATCATCTTGATTGTCATGTAATGCATTAATCAACAATTCTTCTACTTTAATTACACTATTCACAAAGTTTCAATATCCAGGGTGAGAAGGTATATGATTCGTTTCAATATCCTTGTTGAGAAGCTGTATGATTCGTTGTTGTGTGCTATTTGGTTTGGACATCAACATGTGGAGTATAAGCACATGGGGCATTTGTTAGCAACAAACTATGAGGATGTTGAGTGGGATAATTTTTTTATTATTTTTTGGGATAACCAGGTGGATGTGCCTGTTTTAGTGACTGAACTTATTTTTTTTACTGATTACTTGGAATATAAGTGGTTTTAGTTGGATAATATTAGATATTCTATCACTTAATCAAATGCAATGATATTGAGAAAAGAGTAGGGATATCTTTATTGATGAATAGGGATATCTTTATTCAGTAGGGATATCTATACTCTCTCACACTCTCCACATAAACCCTAATGGTCTGGGGCCTGTTAGGAGTCCAGTAGGACTCCCTAACCCAATTGAGTTCCCACCTTGGGCTATACCCAACTTCTAACACTCCCCCTTGGGGTGTTCCAAATCACGACGACTTGCCTCATCAAAACCTCTTCCCAGCAAAACCCCCATGGGAAAAATGTTGTACAAGGAAATAGTACAATCATATTCCCCGTATGAGTTGTAGACGCTTATACGTGCCTCATCAAAACCTCCTGTCAGTAAAACCACCTAGGATAAAAATTACACTATCAGGAAAAAAAGTACAATACACATGTGTCCACGTCAGGTTGGGACTCCTCCCCCTGACGTCGATCTCCCCGAGATCTATCTCCCGGAGTTATTGATAAATAAAACTTCTGCATGCCGATTCCGTGTACCAACTACTTGAACGTAAGTGGTGCAAGAGTCTTCATTAATAGGTTTGTAAAGTTATCTTCTGAAATATCTTGAATAATACCAATCTCATTCTCCTTTTATAATTCATAAGGATGGAATAGCTTCTATGAAATGTATTTCATTTTGTTGCCATTGATAAAATTGCCATTGACTTAAATGATACAGGACGAGTTGTCTTTATACATAGTCGATGTTTTATTTTGGATAGAACATGTCACAATCTTCAGTTAATGTAATGTATCCTGGATCGCAACCATCATTCTCTGCCAGCTTCATGAAGTAGAAGAATCTCCTCGTGGTTCAAAGATGTAACTACCACCGTCTGCTTCATCGATCTCCAAGACTCTATATGTATCCCTATACATAAACATATAATCCATTTGACTATGGCTTCTATGTGGGTCTAACAAGTATTATGTATCAATGTACCCTATAATTTATCATTTACTATTTCGAAGAGAACAGACCCCAGTCTTTCATACCGATCAGATACCTTAGAATGTGCCTGATCTTACTTTAGTTCCTTTAGGTAAGAACAGAACTATGGCAAGCCAAACTGTTCACTATAAATGAGTCATTGGGTCTAGTATACCCATCTAACTATAACAAAGTACCTCAAAGCTATGGCGCCACGACCCTATGAGTTTCTCCCCCCATTAGGATGGTGGAAGATGTCGTTGTCCACATCCAAGTGTTGGATGCGCAATAAACAACTTAGCACCATGTGCTAAATCCATATCGAAGTATTAGATAACTCTTCCGATATATATTTCTTGGTATACTAGTATGCCACTTCCAAGATTTTTGATCTAAAAATTGAGATACTAATTGATTTCCTAAGGTCTTTATTTCAAATTCCTATCTAAGGTATTCGACAGTTCTCGCGATCTCCCCGAAGTTCTAATGATATCAAGATCATTTAGCTGTTCTGATGACTTAAGCTAATATCTGGGCTTTAAACAAGAACGCATGGACATGTAAGGATATTTACAAAGTCCCCAACCTTCAAATACTCAGTTAACTTACTATGTCTCATGGGCCCTGATTATCTGAAGTCAACACTGACTTTTCCAATTTTATTAAGTACATACCTCGTGTGTCGGCTTAATTACTTCCAGAAGCTTATACCTCTCCGAGTGGCTTCATATATGATAAGAGATTTTTAGAACCTCTAGCAAAATACCCGCTCAAAGTACGGTTGTCAAATTATAGTACGGATGAATGGGATCGAATCCACAAGGAGGTTTGGGAAAACAAATACTTTCTAGGCCGAATTACGATTTTATAAGAGATAAATATAAGAAGAAGTAAAAACAAATTATAAAACTTAATGAGAGAGAGCTAAGGTTCGGACTTAGCCTCTACCATTCAAAACATTAATTGATATACAACTAGATCCTAATATCTCCACCCATCATATGTTCGTGTTAAGACACATACGATGTTGTAAAAAAACTACTAAATCTATGGTCAAGTATTTAGTGGTTATGCTTTTAAGTGATGGTGAAGAGCATCTTAGAGAATTAGTAACTCATCCATGGCCAGGCTTGAGTGAGTTCTCTAGTATTTCCTCTTTCTAGATCTCAAAATCAAGTCTATGGTTAGTAGCACTTGTTTGTATCCAAAGTTATCATACACCAATCCAAAGCTATGGTCAAGCCTTCGATATGATACACTAGCTTATCAATCGTAAAACTAAGAGAAAACTAATTAGAACCTAATTAATATCAACTATTGCTCATCCAAGAAGAGGCCTCATCCTAGCCTTAGCTAGGAGATTAACCGCTCATCTCAGACTTTATCGTATTAGCAACTAATTATTTACAAAAGAAAATAAATAGAGAAAAAGAAAATTAAATAAAAGTAAGACTTTGTTTCTTTTAAACTTGATCGAATATGAGATGCCCAATTACAATGGGGGGAGGGTTCCTTTTATAAGAGAAGGAACCCAAATTTAGAAACTATACATTAAATTCTAAAGAATATTTGCACAATAATATATTTAAATATTATAACCAACTACCTAATATTTATGCATATAATTTCCTTAAGTAATGTAGATATATTTCTTCATGGAAACTCTTGCATATATCTTCAATATAAAATATCTTCAAGGATCTTGGATACAATATATTCTTTGATCTTATTCTCCAAGAATATTTGTGTATATATTTTTTTAATCTTGAGACTAAATATATTTTGTCTTTGACTTTTTGTACGATGAACTGCTGGAGACACTTTTACTTAACTTTAAGAGCTTGGTTTCAAATATCCATCTCTAATAGCAGCAATCAAATAGACGTACATAAGTACCCAAAATTAAATATAATGGACATCTAATATATATGTTCGGGTATATTAAAAATGTCATAATTACGTGCTCATCAGAAATTTAACCCCCTTTTTTTATGAAAGGAAAGAAAACAGAATAGGAAACAATAAATTTGGTATTAGAAAGAATATTAAAAAACTTAAAAATAGTATTACCGGCCTACTATACTACAACTTACCATACAAGGGAAAAGGAATTTATAAATCATTGGTAAGATATGGACAGTATTAGAATGAATTAACAAAGAAAATTCGGCATTAGAAAGAATAGTTTTCAATGATACCTCCCCGCAACGGCGCCATTTGATAAGAAGAATATAAGGCCTCTATCAAAATACCCGCTCAAAGTACGGTTGTTGAATTATAGCACAGATGAGTGGGATCGAATCCACAAGGAGGTTTGGAAAACAAATACTTTCTAGGCCGAATTTCTATCTTATAAGAGATAAATCTAAGAAGAATAAATAAATACTAATTATAAAACTTAATGAGGGAGAGAGCAAAGGTTCAGACTTGGCCTCTAGCTTTCAAAATACTAATCGATATATAACTAGATCCTAATATCTCCGCCCATCATATGTTCGTGTTAAGGACACATACAATATTGTAAAATAAACCACTAAATCTATGGCCAAACATTTAGTGGTTATACTTTAAGGTCTTAGAGAATTATTAACTCAACCATGGCTAGGCTTGAGTGAGTTCTCTTGTGTTTCCTTTGGTTTAGATCTCCAAATCTAATCTACGGTTAGTAACACTTGTTTGTATCCAAAGTTATCGTACACTAAACCGAAGTTATGGTCAAGCCTTCGATATGATGCACTATCTTATCAATCATAAAGTATTAAGAGAAAACTAATTAAACTAAATTAATACAAACTATTGCTCATCCAAGAAGAAGCCTCATCCTAGCCTTAGCTAGGTGATTAGCAGCTCATCTCGAACTTCATCGCATTAACAATTAATGAAGACATTAAGAAAAATTAAACTCAAAGAGAAGAACAAGACAATTAAATAAAGCAAACTTTATTTATTCTGAACTTGCTCTAATATGAGATGCCCAATTACAATGGGGGGAGGGTTCCTTTTATAGGAGAATGAACCCAAATTTAGAAACTATACATTAAATTGTAAAAAAATATTTCACAATAATATCTTCTAATTTTACAACCAATCACCTTAGATTCTTGCATATAATTTTCTTAAGTGATATAGGGATCTTTCTTCATGGAAACTCTTGCATATATCTTCAATATAAAATATCTTCAAGGATCTTGGATGAAATATATTTTTTGATATTATTCTCCAAGAATATTTGTGTATATATTTCTTCAATATTGAGACCAATTATATTGTGTCTTTGAATTTTTATTCTATGAACTGCTGGAGACACTTTTACTTGACTTTAAGAGCTTTGTTTCAAATATCCATCTCCAATAGCTACAATCAAACAAACGTATATAAGTACCCAAAATAAAATATAATGGACGGCTAAAATACATGTTTGGGTTTATTAAAAATGTCATAATTACGGGCTCATCATGCGGTACTAATTCCCTCAGAACGTTCAGCTGTGTAGGTGTATTGCTTGTAGATACATAAACTTAGAGTACTTCTATAGTGCTTATGAATATGTCTAACAATTTATTTGTGACCTATTGTAGGTTTGTAATTTGTTGAACCTTATTGTCACTTAACTTATGTTAAGGGATCTAGATGAGACAACGATGGTATTTTCCAACTAATCTTGGAAACATCATCAGCGTTGACTATCTTATCTCCCTCTAATACTATGAATATCATCTCATCAAAGTGATAATTATTTTCCTTGCAGTATATACATTGCCAGTGGATTTCAAATATCTAGTAATAGATGTGAATCATAACCCACATAATACCAAGCCAACGTTAAGGGTCCCATCTTCATATATTATGGTGGTACGATTAACACTTGTACAGAACATCCAAATGCTCGTCGATGGGTGACACTGAGCTCCAACCCTATTACTAGTTACTTTTGGGAAAAAATAATTTTATAACTTTCTATGAGACGAATCCTAATCAGTATTGTGGGAGCAAGAATGCATATCCCACATACTAGCTGGAAGCTGTAATTAAAATAGCAATGGCCTAACAATTATCCTAAATTACTTGATTAGGTTCTCTGTCGTAATGTTATGGACGGGGTACTCACGATGCTTAATCATTTATCCCATTTAGCAGTAAAATAATCATCAAAAACTTGTGATTCCAACTCCCAAGTACCCGTCAAGTCGCATCAATCTACTTTGATAGGTTAATCCAAGAATTGAGTTAGCGATCGAATGACCTAAGTGAAAAGTCATGCTAACATTGCATTCCTAGATGTTAATAATAAGCAAATATAAGGCCATCTCTAAGATACATCTATTATGACCATAAATACTCAAGTGGGCCACAATGTGGATGGATAGATCCATATGTGTATCCATGGATACATTTGGAGTAAAGGCAAGAGATCCCACTCTACCTTGGTCATACTATGATGAAATAATAGACTTTCTATGAAAGTAATCGTTACACATACACTCTTTAAATCTTCTCTCCTTTTAAGGAAAGTTGAGATGTACTTCTGATAATCCTCCTCACTATCTCAGCCCAGAGAAGTCTATTGGAAACCATTCCAATAACGTGTTCTCATCTTTAGATATGGAAGTAACATACAAAACCTTTGATAAGAGGATTCTTATGGCCTCTACAGAATACCCGCTCAAAGTACAGTTGTAGAATAGTAGCATAGATGAGTGGGATCGAATCCACAAGGAGGTCTGGGAAAACAAATGCTTTCTAGGCCGAATATCAATCTTATACGAGATAAATCTAAGAAGAATAAATAAATAACAAATTATAAAACTTAATGAAGGAGAGAGCTAAGGTTTGGACTTGGCCTCTACCTTTCAAAGTACTAATCGATATATAACTAGATCTTAATACCTCCACCCATCATATGTTCGTGTTAAGACAGATACGATATTGTAAAATAAACCACTAAATCAATGGTCAAGCATTTAGTGGTTATACTTTAAGGTCTTAAAGAATTATTAACTCAACCATGGCTGGGCTTGAATGAGTTTTCTTGTGTTTCCTTTTATTTAGATCTCCAAATCAAGTCTACGGTTAGTGCACTTGTTTGTCTCCAAAGTTATCGTATACCAAATCGAAGCTATGGTCAAGCCTTCGATATGATGCACTAACTTAACAATTATAAAGTACTAAGAGAAACTAATTATTATGAACTATTGCTCATCCCATAAGAGGCCTCATCCTAGCCTTAGCTAGAAGATTAGTCACTCATCTCGGACTTCATCGCATTAGCAACTAATGAAGACATTAGCAAAAATTAAACTAAAAGAGAAGAAGAAGACAGTTGAATAAAACTAACTTTATTTCTTCTAAACTTGCTCAAATATGAGATGCCCAATTACAATGGGGGGAGGGTTCCTTTTATAGGAGAAGGAACCCAAATTTAGAAACTATATATTAAATTGTAAATAATATTTTCACAATAATATCTTCTAATTTTATAACCAATCTCCTAAGATTCTTGCATATAATTCCCTTAAGTAATGTAAAGATATTCTTCATGAAACTCTTGCATACATCTTCAATATAAAGTATCCTCAAGGATCTCGGATGAAATATATTCTTTGATCTTATTCTCCAAGAATATTTGTGTATATATTTCATCAATCATGAGACCAAATTTATTGTGTCTTTGACTTTGTGTGCTATGAATGCTGAAGACACTTTTACTTGACTTTAAGAGCTTGGATTCAAATATCTATCTCCAATAGCTACAATCTAGCAAACGCACATAAGTACCTTAAATTAAATATAATGGATGACTAAATATATGTTCGGGTATATTAAAAATGTCATAATTACGTGCTCATCAAATACCCCCAAACTTATATTTGCTCGTCCCGAGTAAAATATAATAATAACTACTTTCGCAGGGTGAGCACGATTGTATTTAGCATATGCAACAAGTTGTTAAACCTCCTGATTTAGCCTGGTGGATGAATGCTGTCTCGTGGGGGTTTACATGACTATACCCACAAATGCCAATAATAACATTTAAACAATTCTAGAATACACATGACTCATTTTTGGTGAACTTATCCTTACTTACTTATGACAAAAATATACCAATGAAAAAATCCTTAAACTTGCTTTTCTCCCAAGTATACCAAAGAATATTTAAGCTTATCAAAAACTAGAGGGACTACCTCAAGATTAGAAATAGATTCAAGTATTTTTCTTTAACTATATTGAGTGCACAGTAAAAATAGTTTTATCGTTAATACGTTGTCTAGAATAATTTACTAATTTTTGTGTCGTCCCTAGTTCTTACTGGAATAATTCAATGGTCAGTTCGACACGTGCCTTTAGTCAATTTGTGTTCCTAAATTTTTTTTTTATTCTCTTTTGCAAGCCTTTTATTTTTTTAGTACTTTGTTTTTTTCTTAGTAAACCTCTATAACAAGGAGTTACATCACGGTCGACAATTCCCGCTAGTTGGCTAAGTTATTGGGGTGTTTGCCCCCATCCATGAACAACACTCGGATTCTCACAAGTAACACTTTTTTTATGCTCCTCTCACATAGTTTCATGGTCAAACTCGAGATTGGTGATAATTTTTCCCTCTTTTAGTTCTTAATCATACGAGTAACCTTGGCAGCGTGAAAGTTTTTTAGAACACAATTGGCCTTCTTTTTTTTGTAGAATGACATATTCCTTAGCAGTTGTCTCCATTAGAAAACTATTCCTAACTTAATTGCTTAATTTTCCCTTACACTGAGCAAAACTCTATTGATGTATTAATTGGCAAAAAAAAATACGTACGTTTTCAAATATTCCACGTTAACTTGAATTAGTCCACTAATAAAATGATGGGACTCTATCCTAAGATATTTTCCACATATTCTATATATCTGGTTTAATTTCAACTTTTAGGTTTTTCATAATAGTTTATTCCATGTAAAATTCAGTTTAAGTAATTTGAAAATTTTGTCAAAAATTTATCATAAATTGTAAAAGTGCCATGTAGTTCACTTTTCTTCAAAGCACTAAACTAGTTTCCTACCCCTACACGTAAATCAGCATTGCCCTCAGTGTTTTGGAACAATCAAATAAAGGGAAGAGGAAACTGAAATTTCTCACCTGAATGTGTCAAAGAGTTGCCTCCCAAAATTGCCTAGTTTATCGTCTTCCAGCCAGACTAATAGTCTCCCATATTTAAATGGATTTATATGGTAACTATAGGGTTCATAATTCAGCCTGATATACCGGATCATTTAGAAATACATCTCTTCATAAAAAGTGTAGATGTCCTAATACAGTTTTTAATCGTTGGCCATTGACTTAAAAATATTGCCGTTTCTTATTATCCTCCACCTCTACTGCCTCCTTAGGAAATTGTTTTACCGTATAGGGCCATGCCAACGGATCGTAGTGTTCCCCCGGAAATTGAGATGCTTGGAGTTTAAAGCATACCTTTTGATTGGGCCGAATGTTTTACGAATAATTATTTATCGTGAAAAACTTTTAGTACTTCCTTGTAAATTTTAAACTGTCATAACGCCTCATGACAGAGTTCATCTAACTCAGAAAGTTTACGCTTTTCTCTTGGGACCCACTTGGTCACATCTATAAAGTTTACGGGCCTTTGTAAGACCCAAAGTGCCTTTGTGCACTAGTTTCCACCGGCCATTGCACTTTTCCCAAAGACAAGTCTAATAGGGTACTTCCCAACTAGGTTTTATAAGATTTGATAGGCCGCAAAGAGCATCATAAGACGATTTGACCATCTTTACGATCATGCTAAACAACCTTTCTAAAATTCTTTTAATCCCCCGATTGGAAACTTCTACTTCCCCTTGTTTGTAGATGGCAAGGTATGTTAACTTTGATGAAGAATAATGTTTTAATAAAGATTTAAAAACACGATTTTAAAATTATTTCCGCCATCACTATAACTGCTCGGGAGTGGCCAAAACGCTTACAAATGGTTCATAAATTTTAACCATGGCTTATGTCATTTTTTGGACACTGCTACCGCTTCGAACCCTTTGGCGACATTGTCCCCTACGCTATAATATAAAGGTTTCCGCGAGATGAAGGAAACTAGCCCATAAAAATCTATGCCCCAAACATAAAATTACACATAGAATGTTCAGGGTCATCATGTTGTAGTGAGAAATATGGCCATCCTCTGACATCTATCACAGTAAATAAAAAGTCCTGCGTATCACAGAACAGGGTAGGCCAATAAAGACAGATTAAAGAATTTTGGCAGCTGCTTTCTTAGCACTAAATGTCCCCCACGGGCATAGGATTGCAAAACAGATTACCTATTGAACTCATATATTTAATAATGCATCTTCTAATAACTTGGTCCAGACCAAAGTTTATCGATAAGGATCGGTCCCAACTGAACCTTCTAACCTCCTTATAAGAATTTGGTTTTATCTTGCTTAGACCATTGGTCAGGTATCGTTCGTAGCGATATTGACAATGTCGGCAGACCCCAAGTAAAGTGTCTACTCGCCATAAGCGCTCATCAGGAAATGCTCTAAGATCGAGAGGAATCATCACCACCTTCCGATCAAAAGTCAGGATAATAGTCTATTTAAATATTTTCAACACCTTTTGATCTCGAATTTCAATTTCAAAATCTTGTAATAAGGACGATCCATCCGATTAACCGGGGCTTAGCGTCCTTTGGTGGATACTACTATTTTAGGCCGCCCGGATCGGTGTTACAATGAATTTTTTTTGATCCAACAAGAATAGGACCGATTTTTCCTGATCAAACACATGACTTAATAACTCTTTCTCAGTGGTTGGATTAATTCATTATCATCATTGAGCGCACGACTGCATGTAATAATAGGACGCACGAAATTGGTTATTGATACTCCCGGTCAATAGCTTTGAAACTTCCTTCCTTAACCCCTCCATCTAGTTGGATAAATGTCCTTGTAATCTCGGTGAATTTTTAGCACCTTCTCAAGATTGATGCGATGTATGCACATTGCCTGGCTATTCCCTTCACGCCTCTATAGATAACCCTAATGCAATTAGTTTCCTAAGACACTCACAGTCTACCTTCCTGGTCAGCATCTAGATTGGAGCTAATATTAAGGTAGAGTTTTAGAATCACCTATAAAGGCTACTTGAGAGTATTTGTAATGCTGAGGTCCCATTGGGTGGTTTTACAATGGATAAAAATATTTACGTAGCTAGGTTAAATAAGGTTCCAGTCTAGGTCTCCATTTCGACATTTAAAATAGGTGCTGAGCCGATTAGGCATTAAATTTTTTGTTCACGATCGGTCTTCATCAAAAGTCCTCACACAGTTACAAGACATATTCGAACGGGATTCTTAACAAAATGATTTAGGGAAGGATTGTAAACTAGGAAGTCAATCATATTCAGCTCACCTACTCAGAATGACAGACTTGATTATTATGTTTTTAAAAATTTAAGTTTAATATTCATGTCTCCCATGTATACTTGTAAGAACCCATTAGTAATTAATAATGGCATGATCATTCGCAAAGAAATGGCAGTCCAATATGACGGGATCTCGCAGCTAGGAGTCGTGATATCTTCGTGTCCAAAACACAAAGTTCCATGGGTAAATGAGAGATCAATCTTGATAATAATATCTCAAGGATACCATGGGGGTATTGTATTGACCTTTAGCCACTTAAATTGTCATTCGGGGGTAGGTTCGAGTTCTCCAAGTCTTAATTCCTGAAGACTGAGGTAACGGTAAGACCATTCACACTTGCCCCAAGTTACGTACTGTCCCTTCCCTTTGTGATCTCTAATTTTATACGGGATGGGTTTGGGCTTCCAGATTCAAAGCTTAGGATGTTAGTGTCCTCATTCATGAGACTTTCTTGTGCACATTGATTTTCCTTTTCCTAGTGCACCCTCCTTAAGGGAATTTGGCATATACAGGAATAAGCATGCATAGCATCATGTACGTAATATTATATGACCTTGCTTCATATCTCCTAATATCTCGCAAATTGATTCCCCTTTATTAGTCGAAAGAAGGCGTTGTGGATTCACCTTTGCTCAACACATGCCGTGGGGCATAGGAAATAGACGAAGTAGTCAACTCCTTAGATTGCTTAGAAAGGTTCATGGTTGTGTTACTATAACTGGTGTACTCGTACCTACCTCATCTCAAAGAAACTGGTGTTTTGGCTCACCCTATGTATTTCAACTCGGTTATCAATTTGTCTACCACTTCGCAGAGTAGTAACGCCATTAAGCTAATTTTGGGATTGAACTAGAATCAAAACCCTGTAGTCATTTCAATTAATTTAGGTTGGCTAGGTCGCTTACCTTTGGTCCTCTATTGCCATTCATTTGCCAATTGTCCCTATTTGGTCTCGAAATTTGAGATAGATTGGGATGTCGCATTTTGATTCACCCAAGTTTGTTTTTAGAATTGCATCATTTGTTGCTGCAAATTGCAATGCTGTTATTGGACTTTCCATTGATTATTGCATGAAGAGGCAAGGGGTCTTCTAAAGAGGGTTTAGGTGTGGAGCATGTGTAAACTATTGGTGACTGAAAGGTTTTGCTGAGATGCTGAAGATAGGACCTGGGATGGGAGTTCCAGGCAAATATAACTGAGGTCTGTGGCTCTCCCAAAACCAGGACTAGGTGGTTTGTAGTTCACCACAAAATTGGGTTGGTTCTGCCAGTTGGCTTGTTTATGGTAAAATAACCGCTTGTTAGGTAGTATTCAAAAGTCATCACTTGCTCCTGATTGTCCATTCATTCATTTAACCTGGAATACATTTTGAGTCATATGGGTGACATCAAACAATGGTTTCACCCTTGTTGCCTGACCTTGGTCATACGCCTTAGATTGATTCATAAGCCAAACTTAATTTTTTTGG
>JACGCM010001177.1:0-35838 GCA_014058105.1 Kingdonia uniflora | reverse complement strand
TTTGGTTGATTCCAGTGAGGTTATGCTCTAGTTCTGTGTGATATTCAAGAAAAAAAAATATTTTAGTAAAGGAAAATTATCTAACATTTTGGTTTCTCACTAAAAAAAGTACAAAAAATTAAATGACTCATGGATCACTGACCTTGTAGTTTGACAAGAACAAGGAAGAAACTAGACAGCTTTAGATTTTTCAGTTCACTCGCGGCATTTCTTTAATCCAGTGCCTCTACTCATCATCAATGACAGTGTCTATACGTCTGCCGCAACTCTGTACATCCATGTAGAATCTGAAGTTTCCAAACAAAACAAAAAATAAAGTGAAGCCAGACACAGGTAGAAGTTCTAACAAATATGACTTATAAAATTACAGCTGTGAAATACTAAAAAGATGGAATTTAGAAGGTAATGAGAGTTATAGGCTTCATGTCGTTCACATAAATTGTCCTTATTTTTTTCTATGCTATAGAACAAAAATGTCTAATACAAAACAGGTAATACAATTTACTTCTGATCAAAACCAAGAAAAACTGTTTTCTATTGCTTCCCTTTGTTTGCTTCATTATTTGGAAGATTAATGAACTCCCAACAGCGCTAGGGCATAAAGTCGCGCCCATTTCTAAATACCTTCCTTGGACACGTATTTTCGGAATTTGATCTTGGGATAGACACCGTTTCAAGAATCTTGACCGCACTGAAGTCCAGGTCAGTATCCAAACATCATTCAAAGGAGTAAGTTAGATTTGTCAGTAATTTTACCAACCCCACTCAAGCATAAATTCTGAGTTTGAGTTGCATTTTCAGTGGAAAAACAAAAGTGAAACGAAAAGAGCTTCTCCATATTTTATTAATCTAAGAAACAAATAAGTAAAATCCCTCAAAAACAATTTATTAGAGGCTAGTAATAGGTAAGCGAGCTTCGAAGGAAATGCAACCATTCGAACAAAACTTAACTGTAGGGCATAAGCAGTAAGAAATTAAAGAAATTGGCTGAAAGATAAAGGTAACAATGAGGAACTAAGCAGTTCATAACAATGGAGATGAAGTAGAGCATATTGTTAAAGTGCGAAAAAAGCTAGGACTTTAACCTCATATCTTCGTGAGCATCGTGCAGGATAGTCAGTAGTCACTATAATCAATCACCTTTCTCTGATATCGCTTTTACGTAGTCAAATCTAGACCACCTAATTAGCTAAGGACTACAGACTTCTCCCAAATTTGAATGGGAACAACTTTCAACATCTCCAATCACGAAAGAAATAATTCCTCGTGTTGCCGTCGGCTATCATGGTCGAAACAAGGGTTATTATGTGCATCGTGATGACACTCAAAACCATCACTCCCCCAGAATTATATTTTCTTCGTCTCTTAATTTTCCTGAGATTACACCCTTCTCAGTCTGTTTACAAAAATAATCAGGTAAAGGAAGTTTCATAATTTAGTGAAAAATAAATTTTCCTTTGTATGCTGAATAAAGCTCGAGCCTGGGTCCTTTTCACACCTCTATCTTCCATCAAGTTTCTTACCTTCCAAGCTTTTTCCCATAGACCATTAGCGGCATACATGCTTGCTAAAGCTACATAATTCACTGATTATCTGGCTCCAACTCAAAAAGATGCTTGGCCGCAACTTCACCCAGAGACAAATTTCCATACATTCGAGAAGCCCTAAAATAGCCCCCAAAGTGACGCATTTGGCTTGACGTTCATCTCACATATTAGATCATGTGCTTGTTCTAGCTGGCATCCACGTGCCAAAAGATCAACCATGCAAGAATAGTGCATGCTCTAGGATTGATTTGTATTCACTAATCATAGAACTAAAAGCATTGTTGTCCTTCTTAATCATCCCAGTTTGACTGCAAGCAAAAAGAACAGTTAATAATGTAACATCGTTTGGCTTCAACCCCTTATCTTCCATCATCCCCAAAAGTGACACTGCCTCTTCTCCATATCCGTGTTTGCCGTAGCCACTAATTAATGAAGTCCAAGTAATCACATTCTTTCGTGCATCTCACTAATGAACGATTAGCATCTTTAATTTCTCCCGACTTAGCATACATATCAATGAGGCATTACCCATTGCAATATCGTTGTCAGGTGGATTTTAAATGCAAAGGCATGGATTGTCTTCCTAAGCTCACTGACAATGACGCAATATTGGCACATATGTTAAGCATGGAACATAGAACGACGTTATCCATTTTTACTCCCGACTGATTATTTCACTAAAAAATATCCAAAGCTTTTATTGTAAGTACCTTCACGTGCGTATTCAGTGATTAAAGAAGTGCAGGAGATCAAATCTTTTATAGGAGGGAATCGTACAGAGCCTCGCGCTCCACACACTTTCACATTTTACATAAGCATCAATCAATGATCCAGTTACAGCAAGATGAGACTGAAATCCCAAGTGGATAACGAAAACATGGATTGATAGGCCGCCGTGAGTGACCTACTGCCAGCACACCCTTTTAAAATGCTTCCAAACGTGAACTGATCAGGCATTACACCTGTGAAATATTGTAAGATCTTAGATAGTGAAATACAAGATAAATTTCACTTTTTCTCTTCAGTTAGTTATATTAAACGCAAAAGAGGTAATGAAAAAACATATGAACAAGAAGAGTTCTCTTCCAAGAACAGAAAGAAAAATATGTATTTTTACAGCATTGCCAGAGCAAAAATTCATAAAACACCCACAATCAGGCTTTGTAAATTTAATAAAACAAGAGCTATATAGAGGTCATATGTTACTTCAACTGCCTTACAAAGTTACAGAGGAAAAAAAACGTCCAAGAACGAACCATGAAAAATTGGTATAGCAAATGTAGCTATAATACCAATTAAATGAAAAAGTAGTCAAATTACTGTTAAACTAAGAACTTATTAAATGCAACTATATTGGAGACAAGTTAATTCAGAACATGAGTCTTATAGCAATTTGTTCGTGTCACCTATATCTCCTCTTATGCTTACTACAATTAATACGTTTATTTAATTGAGAACACTCCTTTGTGTTTTTAATTTATCTGTTTCATCTTCATATCCGTTATTTCTATTAGTTCGAACCTTTTTCCTTTCAGTAAGTATGAATGCAGCAGCATAGTGAGCCAACAACCATAGTTCAACAAGGAATTTTGACTAAGATAAATATACGCGTACCCTCGTTCAGCATTGAGCGAAACAATCCAAAGGAATTATCAACAAGTCCCTGAACAACATACCACCAATCATCGAATTCCAACAAACTACTTCTCGTTTCCCATCGCTTCAAATAAATACCTCGCATCCTCCATAACTCCACATTTCGAATGCAAGTTGACTAACGCACTTAACACAAACACATTCCAACTAAACCTACTCTTCATAACACACCCTTGTACCTGTTTCCCACTTTCCAAACACCCCAAACTCGTACAAGCCTCAAAACACTCCCATAAGTAAACTGATTCGCCTTAACACCCGACATACGCATCATCGAAAACACCCTCAATGCTTCTTCCAAATACCCATTTTGAGTGTACCCAGAAATCATCGCAGTCCATGACACCACACTTCGGTTAGACATACTATCAAACACCCACGAGCGTAAACAACATCGCCGATCTTCCCATAAAAGATGATGAGTTTGGTGTTTAAACACGAATCTAAATCGACCCCATTTTTTGAGAGATGGTTGTGAAGTAGTCGACCCTCTTTCTCGGCTTTTAAGTCTATGCAGAGTTGAAGAATGGGTGAATATATGGAGGTGTTTAGAGGAGTGGGGTTTGAGTTTAGGAGTTGAAGAGCTTCATTTAATCTTCCAAGATTGCATAACGATGTGCTCTTTGTTTGGCGGGTTATTTTTGAAATGTTGTTGACCGTTATTGTCGTTATTTTGTTCATGGAGGGAGTGTAGCCCCATTAAACTATCTCCAATAGCTTACATTATCTGCAATGAAACACAAAACACCCAAAAAGCCAAACAATTTGGCATTTTCTGGAAAACGTGTATACCTTTAACCTTGCGTGATCCGGAAACGGAAACAAAAACAACATGAGACTGCCGCAATGGAGGTCGCACAAAGTGTTTCACAAAGTAGCTAACGGTAAAGAATTGACAATAACGATGAAGAGATGATATTGTTGAATACTATGTTTTCTATTCGAATAGAATTTGGGTTGTTCGAATAAAATTAGTCAGGTGGTTTTCTATTCGAATTGACTTTGGGTTGTTATAATAAAATCACTCAGGTTGTTTTTATGTTCGAATTGAAAATGTTTTGTTCGAATACATTGGGTCTGTTCTAACAAACATTTGAAAAACTCATTTTTTAAAGTTTTGTTGAACACTTAACTTGCCTCGAGATTTGAGCGATTGTACCACCCTTTTGACAATCCGAAACTTGGGGAATTTTTTAAGTGAGAAATCCAAAATTGGGCTTGAATGATTGTAATTGAGACATTTAATAAACTCTCTCTTTCTTTTGAAAGTAAACGTAGACAATTTGTCGAACCACTATAAATTTGGTGTTGTGTGTTTCTTTGTTTGTGTTTGTGACTAACCCAAATCAACTTGGAGTTTGTGGCTTCCGGGCTTGCGGCTCAACAGATATCAGATTAAAGATAGAGGAGATAGGGAGAAGATAGAGGGAAAACGAGAGAAGAGTGACAAACAGATGAACATAAAATTGTGACATCTTTTGATTTTAATTGTGCTTATCGGAAAAACGACTTCCTAGTTCCTACTATCGTTTGACAAACATCACCAACAAATGATAAATCTAGCATTTTCAAAACATAAATCAACACCACCAAGCATACTAGTATCTACGAGTGCTCTAGAAACTATCGGAGATGGCGGTTGTGGTGGTTGCAGCGGCAATTGGGAAAAGGGTACATATGGCAAAAGGGAACATAAAACAACATAGATAGGAACACATTGGAGGGAAAAAGAGGGAGACTGAGATCTTCAAAGAGAAGGAGCGAGAGATATTATGAGAGATGAAGAAGGAAAAGATGATGAAGAAGAGTGACGGACATACTCATAAACATAAATTTGTGACATGTTGCCCAACCTTGCGTAAAAACACTTCCTATGATCGTTTGATAAGCCCAACCTAGCCAGTGCTCAATAGCCAACTTATAAAATCACAATAGAAAGTGTTTGGGCAGAGGCGGTCACGGACCATTGTTCATTCTCTATCTCTCTCTTACATCAAAACATTCGCGGGCATTTCTCTCTCTCTCTCTCTCTCTCTCTCAAAATCCAACAACAATGGAGGACGATTGGATCATGGAGAGCGAGAGACTCCAAATCGAGCACATAAGAGAGCTAGACATGGAGGAACTCCAAATCGAAGAGGTTGACGATACTCATGTCTACTCATCTGACGACGATTTCATGTAAAACTCTTCTTCACTCTAATCTCTAATCTCTAATCCCCCTTTTGTTTGATTTCATGTTAAACAAACCCTAATTTCTTCTACTTGATTTCAGTGATTTTTTTAATCAAAGGGGTCGTGGTGATGATGGTGGGGCAGGTGAATTTGGGGGTTTTACGTTTGATACTTGTTTGGCTTCATTGCACACATACCTTGGGGGTAACAATTGCAATTAGTACTTTTGTTATTGTATTCTTGTTGAATAAGTTTTGAATCTGTAGTTTATGGTCGTTTTTGTGTTGAACAGAGGTCGATGATACTCATCACAAGGTGACGTTCTTGGAGGGCGGTGCGGTTTTGACGCTTCCGATGTTTTATCTCGAAGGTACTTATTGATATAGAACCCGTGTTTACTTTAGTAGTATCGAAATGATGTAATTTATGAATATGTTAGCTAATTACTTAGTGGAAATGAAGTTTAGGGATTTGGTGATTTCAAGGCTAAGTAGGAACTGGTGGATTGCCAGTCCAACATTGTTTTTGAGCTGAATTCAAAGCTTGAGTAGTGGATAAGGAAATAGGAAGTATATGATAGAGGGATATAAATACAGTTCATCAGATGGTCTATCTCTTGGCTAGTCGGGTTAGGGATTTTTATTTTCAATTAAGCACACACAGTGCACCAATTCTTTGAAGTCAATCTGTGTAATAGGTGGATCAATCGGTGGGGCGTTAATTATTTGAAGTCAAGATCAGTAAAGTGCAACACTGCTAAAGTTTTGTTTTAGTTTCGTGTAAATGAAACTATTTGTGAATTCCAGATGTTCTTGTATATTGATTTTGAAAATTTGGAATGCGAGTAAGTATGGGAAGACAGTTTGATTCGATTTTGCTAGGGTCATCAAACTTCCGAAATAGATATAGAAATGTGTCAAATTTTAGTGAGCGCCACAAGAAATTAATGTTAATTATATTGCGAGTACTTCAAGTTTATAACTTTTGCTCTTTTGTTTCTTTGGAAGATGAACACGTTATTCTTTTTGACTATTAAATCAGGAGTTGTTCTGTTCCCTGAGGCCACTCTTCCGCTGACAGTCGTCCAACCAAGATTTAAAGCTGCCGTGGAAAAAGCAATGAGCCAAGTTGATGCGCCAAATACCATAGGTGTGGTATGTGAGCTTTATTAATAGCCTGCTACTTTTTTTCCAGTGACAGTAATTCTTTCCCCAAAATATCAATTGAATTTTTTTGTCAGGTTCATGTACATAGACATCCCGATGATGGAAGTAGACGATATGCAACTGTTGGGACGACTGCAGAGGTACAAATTTGTTTCTCATTATGTTTTTCCTCCTAAAGGAAAGTTTGCTCTCTTGTATTAAAAATATCCACATGTACTGTAATGTATCAAGGGTTGCATTCACTTACGAAAAGAGTTCAAGGCTCAAAGCATCTACAAACCTCACGATCTGTTGGCTGTTAATTGTTATCGTCGTTTATTATGACTTTTAATCGATATTTTTTGCTTATATCTTTACTGCGATAATATAATTTCATACTTTTTACATTAAAATTTAACAAATGCTTAGAATAATTTCAGGAGCGAAAGGGGTTCTCATGTAGACTGGGACATTTTCTTTGAACTTCAGATAATATTAATATGGACTAAACTCAATAACGGACTATTTCAGATTCGACAATTTCGGCGGTTGCAGGATGGTTCAATAAATGTGCTTACTCGTGGCCAACAGCGGTTTCATGTGCGTCGGCGCTGGGTTGATGTTGAAGGATCAGTAAGAACTTTTTTCTTTTTGGATTAGGATAAATAATGTTTAAGCCCAGCTTGTTACTAAGTTCAATATTTTCCACCTTTTAGCCATTTGCAGAAATCCAAATCGTCCAGGAAGATTTACCATTAAGGACTCCAAGGGATGCATTTGGACAAAAGTCATCAATTACCAACATGTGGAATCGTAATAACTCACGTCGTGCGATTTCAGTTAATACTTCTCACGTTTCTAGCGATGAAGAATGTGATTCAGACTCTATATCTCAAACAAGCTTTGAGAATGACCTTTCGCCAGAAACTATGAGAATTCACCAGTCTGCTATCAGTTCAGCCATCAGGCATGATAGAATTGATGAAATGACTAGTAGCGATGATGATCAACATATGACCAATTCCAGTTGTTCGGAAAAATCTCTTCCTAACATCTCAGGTGGATCATCACGTTTAAATAAGAGGACCAGAAGCTCTATTATAGGAAATCAATCTTCCAATTGTCCAAAACCAAAGGCGTGGGTAGCTACTGATTCAAAATGGTTAGGGAGCCCCGCAAGGTCCTACTGGCCTTATTGGGTTTACAGGATGTTTGATTCTTATTGTCTTGCTCAAAGAGTGGCTGGTAAACACCCTCTCTCTATCTGTATATATAGCTAAATGGGTTAATGTAAACTTCCCTTACGACAGTGGGTGCTTCTAAGTTAATATTGTGTGGACCTCCTCTATAGTGGAACTTGAAAGGGTTATGAATAAATTTGGGTGGGCATATATAATTTTAATTCTTAAAAAACCCTGAATAGAGGTACTTACTGTTTTATAGTGATTGGCCTTCATTAGGAGAACACCCAGAGTAGAATATTTATGGAGAAATCCCCTTGAGAGCAGAAAAGAAGACCAGCATTGGTCTAAAGTACTACAGAGCTATGATACCTAGAGACATCAAAATGGGTACCTTATTGCATCCATTCTTTATTTTGAAGTGCACAATGTTTTATCTAGTGTAAAATGTTTTATCTAAGTGGTGCCAAGGTCACATTAGGTTCTACAGTAAAACCCCTCTATAGTAATACCGAGGGAACTGCCCTCATAGTTTTACTATAGAGGGGTTATTAATATATGAAATGTGGGCCAATTACTTAGAGAATAAATATAATAAACGATAAATTACAATCTAATTCAGAAATAATTTGGGTATTGTTTACGGAAGTCTCTTTAAACATGACTAAGTCATTGGTCCAAAGTGCTACAACAAGTACATTTTTTGGATGAATATAGACGAACACTTTAAAGTGTAATATTTTGTGGAATGATTTATGTAAATTTACCCTTTTATTACTATATAAAATCGAAGGGACCATATTTTTCTACATGGTAACAATAAGAATATATTTAATAAGAAGTTAGAGGGGCTATTACTATATCCTTTGGTACGAAGTCAGGACGACGCTTTTATATTACTATAGAAGGGTTATGGAGGAATTTTACTGTATCTTGATGTCACAGGTGTAGTGGTTGTGTAATACGTCTCTTTTATTGATATATTAAACTCTGGGGGCAAATTGTTACACAGGCTCTTTGATTTAGAATTTGAAAATAAAATTGAAACTCACTTACGTGTTCTTTAGGATTAAGTTGGGACCTCTATATTCTACTACTACATGCAGATTATAAACTTACAAAAAGTATATTCTATATGTTAATAATTCTACAGAAAGTCTATTCTATATGTTAATGATTCTAAGTTTATCATTTTGCAGTTATGTGGAAGCAGATGGTAGGGACTCCGAGCATGGATGATATTGTGAATAAGCCCGATCTTTTGTCATTTGACATTGCCAGTAAAATGCCCGTATCTATTTCTGTGAGGCAAGAGCTACTGGAGATCGACGGAATTTGTTATCGATTACGCCGTGAAATCGAGTTGCTTGAGAGCTTTGACCGTGTACGCTGCAAGACCTGTCAGGTACTGATTGCTATTTTGGTTCAAAAGTCTCCACAGACATACATGCAGATACAAACCACAACATACTTGAGTTGATCTTATCAAGATAACAATGTTTAAAATGGTGTAAGTAAATACATGAATCTTAAGTATATACTAAATTCTCTAGGTAACAACGACACATCACTTTAAAAAAAAAATGTGTCCGACACCCCAACGCTCGGACACACGTGCCCAACACTATTTACAAGGTAGTTAACAATTTTTTTCCGTTTTCAACACCCCGTACCCATGTCGGACACTAACACCCGTATCCGTGTCATTGTTACCTAGTAAAATCTAGTATTGTGACATAAGTTTAGAATATGAAGAATTGAGCTATGTAGAAGACACTTGAGTTAACTTTACTCGCCAATTAAGCAGCAGTTTATTATTTATTTTCGTAATGATTTCATTGCGCTTGGATTAAAAATATCACGATAGAAATGCACTTTATTTTGTAGCCATATATCCTGCCAGCACTATGTGAACTGACTGCTATTTTACATTGTTACAGGCTCTTATCGCAAGGAGGACTGATATACTGGTGATGTCGGCCGATGGACCTCTTGGTGCTTATGTAAACCCACATGGTTATGTGCACGAGATTATGACTTTCAATAAAGTTAGTGACATAGCACTTAGAGGACATGCGAGTAAACAGTGTAGCTGGTTTCCCGGGTACGAACTTACTTTTATTTCCTTCAAATAATTTGTCATAAAGTTACTGCTGTCATTTTATCAAAATCAAGGCTTGGGCTCTATAGAATCTCAAAGCATTCAAATGGTGATCTCTCCCAAGTGGTAAAAAGTTGAGTAAAAACCGAAGTGTAGTTTTTTTTTTTTTTTTTTGAGCAAACACATTTTAGAAGAAAAAAAAGGCAAGCATTGAGATTCTTTATTTGCTTATGATACATTGTGGGATGCATATCCTCGTCGTATTTGCCATTTTTTAACACTTGGATCAGGGCTCCGCTTGGTACATCGGAAATGATTGTGATCCGGTCATCAAAGCTTAGCTAACCATTGAATTTATGCATGAGCGCAAAGCTCAGTTAATTCGATTGTCAGCATTTGTCTAATTCACAAGAAATGTTTCCAGTCACAATCTTTCCGGTGTACGAAGCGGAGCCTAGAATATGAGCATCTGGACGTTAAAATGAGAAATTGTTAGCTGCTGATATTTGGACCATGTTTGAGATTACAGTTGTCCACTATGCAGCTTTTTTTTTTCCTACGCTTTTTTGAGTTAATGAGCCCCATTGGAGAAACTCCTAGAGTAATGATATAACGATATCAGAAGACAACTTGTGATCACTGGCCTGTTTTAGTAGTAACCCGCAATACCATGTAGAGCAGTGATAAGAAATGTGAACCAAACATTCTGCAGGTATGCATGGACAATCGCGAATTGTGCTAGTTGCGAATCACATGCTGGATGGCTCTTCACAGCCACCAAAAGCAAATTGAAGCCGAAGTCATTCTGGGCTATTCGGTCTGCCCAAGTCGCGGATGACATTGATCGAAAATAAAGTGGTAGAACTCTCTTCCCCTTTATGTTTCTTTTTCCTTTTTCCTTTTTCCTTTTTCCTTTCTTAAAATCCTTAGTGGGACAAAACAAGTTGTCTTTGTACAGAAAATATTACTTAGATACTAGTGTACTGGCGTATATTTGTGTATTTTTGCAAGTTTGGCTGAGCATATTATGACTAATTAAATTCTTAACCGTCTATAGGAAAAGCGGAATACCCAATTGAAATATTATTTTCTAGGAAAAAATGTTTTATTAGTTGAAGTTCTATTCAGGGCTGCAACCTTTACGTTCAGCTTAACCTGCTTTGCAAGCATGTTAGGGTTCATACCTAATGTGTTAGGAATTATTAGTTTCCCACTGTTATCGTGTATTCAGAGAATGGTATCTGTATTAGAAAAAAATATATCTTAGTTGGAGCTCTTTAGTGTTCAAAAGTTTCTTTTATAAAATCATTAGTAGCACCAGAGAAAGATTGTAGAAACTCAACCCAACCCAACCCAACCTAACCCAGCCCAGCCTATCCAAGTTGTAGTCCTAATCTTCAAAGAGTTTTGAGTGTAAACCTTGAATAATTTCTTCCAGAAAAGTACTTTTCAAAAGTAACTTTTCGCTGTTTTAATATTCTCTCCAGAATATAAGCATTTATAGAAAAGAGAGAATGAAAACCATGTTATTCACCTTGAAGGAGATTTTTTTTGCAATTGATTATTCTCTCTTGGTGCAATATTTCTTCTCTTAGAGTCAAAAATGTAGACCAAAAATAGGTATACACTGAGTTCACATTAGCTTTTCAATGGTCTAGACTACCTTTAGCTATTGTGACAAGTTTCTTTCATGATAGATTACAAATAATAAGAGCAGCCCCCTTTCCTTAGTCCATATCTTAACCTACTTTTTTTCCATCTTTGAAAACTTAATAAATGAGTTGTAAATAAAGAGCTTAAATTCTCAATGAATTTTTGAAATAAGCAAATTCTTAAAAACCTTCTTGTAAGATGGATCGTCAATGAAAGAATGGTTATGAGTCCAATTCATATCACTATGGGGAAGACAAGTAACAATATGATCCCACGTAAAAACGGAAAGGGTTAGGAGTGAATTTTTGTTTATAAGGTCAAATGATTTAGGTTGGCACTCCACCCTTAACTTACTAGTTAATAATATTAGGGGGTTTTGGTCCATTGCACTGTAAGATTACTAAATTAATATTTGAGGGACTAAAATATCAAACATTTATAAAATCAAGCAAGCTCCCTTTCTCTATATAAAGACCAGACACAGTTTTATTTTATCTCACAATCTCCCTCAACTTAAGAAACTCTCTCTGAAATATCTCTTTCTTCTTCTCTCAGTACTAAACACAACCATGTCTGGGTTTTCTCTGGACCTATCTTTTGATTTGGAGGAATGTTTCGATCTCGACTTTGTTCTCACATCAACTGCACTGGAGGAGCCATATGTAGCTGCTACACCACCACGAGACCCATCTTTGTTGGTCTCCGATATGCCCACTGTTTCTAGCGTTGGTACATGTAGTATATGTATAGGCGAGTTGAAGAGCAATGGAAAAGTTGCAAAGAAAATTCCGTGTGGGCATGTGTACCATTCCACATGTATATCCTCATGGCTGTCTCGATACAACTCCTGCCCTCTCTGCCGTGCCCCAGTTGTCCTCCCCTAAAGATGTAGCCAGCCACCTTGATTTCTATTGATACTTTTCTTCTCTTTTGAAACATAATGACAACATTTTTTATTCTATTAAGTTGACAGTAATTCTTTGAGTTACTTTGCAATTCTCAGCCTTGCTCCATTCACATAACTCACTAATTTTTGTCATTGCGGTATGTATTTGCAATCCTCGCATAAATATATAAGTTCCATGTAGGGTATCCGATCCGGTTCAATCCGTTAACAAATGATCAAAATCGGAAAAAAAAAAAAAAAAAAAAAAAATTGGTCCGCCACGACCCGATCCATTAGTGATCCTACCCTTTAGTCAGCGGATCGGATTAGGATTCACCATAACCCGATCCGTTAAGGGTATTTGAGTAATACATTATTTTTATATGGATATATGATAATACGTATTTTTTGTTTGTTTATATAAGTGTGTATTGTTGATTTTAAATATATGTAGTATCTCTAGTGTTTATTATGCAAGACTTTATGGTTTATAAACATATGAGGTTTTGAATGTGTTACGGGGATTGGGTTTGGACCTTAAAGGACTGAAAACTTACCAAAAATTAAAACATCGGGTTGGATAAGGATCACATAAATCCTTAAAGGATCAGGTGAGGATATATGTATTCCTTAACGGATCGGGTCAGGATCGACCATGATTCTGGCCCGATCCCGTCCATTGACATCCCTAGTTACATGCCTCATCTCCAATGCGATTTCATTTCAGTTGTTATCTTTGATCTACTGCACGAGTTTACCCCCAGATATTCAAATCCCGTTTTATATTTAATTCCGTCAAAGTTAATTCTGGGTCCATTGAAGTATGAATCATGCATATTTACATTAGTCTTCAGGGGAGGAATCATTCGAGGTCTTCTGATTACTGTGAAGTTGAAGGCTAAGGGCAGGGACATGGTCATGCATAAGTTTTAGTCATTGGTTCGCAAAGATGACTTTTATGTACAGAGGGCACTAGAGAATGACACTACCCCTCCTCTGGTCTAGGGCAAATGAGAGAAGTCGAAGCAAGCCGCTTGAAAAAGAAGAGAACCCTATAGGCTTTCTAGGCTCTTATTATAGACTATTTGGGCTGGGGGGAAATCCCCGCTTGTTCCTACAGTTGTCTAGTCTCTCATCGTTATGAAGAAGCAATGCAACATAACTTGATGGTTCGCCTGCATTTTCATTTTGGAGTTCTTGAATACGCGTAGAATTTTTCCAACCTCTAAATATTTCTCTACATTTCCAACTTTTTGGCAGGCGCTAATTTATCAGTGAAGATTATGTGTTAGTCAAAAGCCTTGAAGGATTTATTTTTCCGACTTTAAGGCCTGTGGCCTTTATAAGAAGTTAGGGTGTCCAATAACCCTCAACACAACATTCTCAGAACGTTCAAAAGGAAGCGTGCACAGTGCAAATAAACGATTTAATTATACGAAATAGCTAATACAACTTGTAATGGAAGTTGCTTAGTTTAACATAATTGTGCTCAAGTATATAATTTAAATATAAAGGTAGTTGATCAACTTGGGTGCAACCAACTAAATTAAATACCGACTTGTTAATCCAAGCTCCAACATTTAACATGTTTCTATTCACACTTCGATTATTAGACTAGTTTTCGAAGGAATAAATTATCTAAAAATTAGAAAAGCAAGCAAGCTCCATTCCTATATAAAGAACATTAACACAGTTTTCTCTATTCTCATTCTCTCTCAACTGAACTCAACAAACTCGATCTTTCGTCTCTCAATAGTAATAAACACAAACATGTCTGGGTTTTCTTTCGAACTATCTTTTGATTTCGAGGAATGTTTTGATCTTGATTTCGTTCTCACAACTGCAGTTGAGGAGGACTACTCCGTTGCTGCGGTTGCTACACCACTAGACTCTTCTTTGTTGGTGTCTGATATGCCAACTGTTTCAGGCGTTGGGACGTCGTGTAGTGTATGTATAGAAGAGTTTGAGGGTGACTGTAAAGATACGAAGCAAATGCCGTGTGGACATGTTTACCATTCTTCTTGTATTTCCTCGTGGCTGTCTCGACACAACTCTTGCCCTCTCTGTCGTTCCCCAGTTTCTCTCCCTGAAGATCATGCAGTCAACCACGATTGAATTTTATTTCACATTTTTTTCCCTTTTGATATTTCAATCAAAGTAGCAACCTTCTTTTATTTAAATAGTTGGAGTTGTTTTGCAATCCTCGAATGGGCTGGAGTCATGTAACTTCTGATAGATACTTGCAAACGATCAATGTGCAATCGTCTGTTTCTTTGTGCATGAAAGATACTATAATGATATCCGTTTAGTTCTAAGCGGATTTTAACCTTCGTGGATCCATAGACATAGTTCAGACAAATAACCATTTATAGACTACTATTGATTTGTCAAGATTGACTGATCTGTGATTATGTGTTACACATGTATCGTGTGCATTCTATAATTTCTATCCACTTTCATTCATTAATACAATTGTCTACTTAATTAGGAACAATAGAGCTTTCACTCATTGTCATAATCAACCCATGCCACGATAACCGTTACGTGTCCGTCTTCATTTTGGATTTAAAAATAAAAATAAAACACTCGTAAGAAACCTCCAAATATGTGTTTGCATTACCCTAAACATGATATATTCTCGGAAGGTTCACAAGTACTTATAAAACAAGTTGCTCAATTTTAAAGCTAAAGTTGAATGGACTTGGTGGTAGAATGGACTTGGTGGTAGAATGTACAATACTGACTTGTTCCAAGCTCTTTCCAACATTTAACACGTTTCAATATTACAAGAGCAACGAGGTTCATTCCTCTTATATAAAGTGCATCGACACAATGTTCTGTCCATTCTCACAATCCCTCTATCTCTCTCAACTCAACAAACTCTCTTTCTTCTCTCAATATACACACCAAACACAACCATGTCCGGGTTTATATTGGATCTAGTATCTTTCAATTCGGAGGAATGTTTTGATATTGATTTTGCTCTCACAACTGCGGTAGACGAGGAGGAAGAAGAAGAGGAACATTACTTTGTTGCTGCACCAGCAGACCCTTCTTTGTTGGTGTTCGATATGCCCACGGTTTTGTGCGTTGGAACGTGTAGTGTGTGTATAGAAGAATTCGTGGGTGATGGCAAAGATGCGAAGCAAATGCCATGTGGACATATTTATCATTCGACTTGTATATCCTCGTGGCTGTCTCGACACAACTCTTGCCCTCTCTGTCGTTCCCCGCTTGCCCTCCCTTAAACATCATGTAGTCAAGCTCAGCCCTTTATTGATTTTCCCTCTTGTAATTTCAAACATGAAAACAACATTTTTCTTTTAAGAGTTATTTTTCATCTCAAATTGGTGTAACGCCTTTTAAAAGTTGTTGTGTAGTATATTCTTACTGATCAATAGTTCATTACGAACACAACTATGTTGGATTAATTAGCTATTCCGTTCATGAAGATACTACGAAAAAATACCTCCAATCTTACTCATTCTCAGTTAATATATGTACGACCAGCAAATTTCGAACCTTTGTAGCCACTGTCAGATAAATGAATTTAACGTCCTCAGATGACTCAAAAGTTTAACTCAGGGTTGGAAGTATAGGCATATATCGTACAATATCATATTGCACAACTCATAATCAGCCCGTAACATGATGGTATCCGAAGGCCTTAACATTCTCCACGTCAGAAAACTCAAAAATTTCATGCTCTATATATGTTCTTAATGAAACGTCTTCAGATTATCAAAAGCCTACTGAGAGAAATGGGATCTTTTTGTTTTTCATTTCTCCAATTTTGCGGCTTGTGCTCTTTAATTATTTTTATTTTTACTTTCGGAACAAATAAAGTTAGCCTACCATTTCCAATACTCAACGTGACATTCCTGAAATGTTCACAAAGAAACTATTCAAACTACAGGGTGAGTTTTCCCTCAACCCTACATGTGTAAAATGTTAACTTAGTAACTTATTTAGCAGGTTCCGTACTTAAATTTTCTCTCTGCTCTAAAATTCAAAAAATCCACCCATAGATTCATGGAAGCATCTTTGTCGCTCCTGTAATAGCCTATTTTCGTATTGCATGAAGATAGCGTTTTACACCTTCGAAATCTAGTATGTTTAGTTATGAACAGGAAACAAACAACACTAGATTTAGCGTGGAAAACCCTTGAATGGGTTAAAAACTACCACCTATCCTGAGGATTTTAGAAAGAGCGAGAGGTATATTTAGACTGCTAGCTATTACAAAGAGAGAAAGAGATGTAGAAATGATCTCTTAGAGGTTCTCAAAGCAGCATCCCTAATCTGTAGCTATCTAGTTTTATTTATAGGTCTTATAATATGACCGTTGGTTACATTGATGAGGAACGTTATAATATCAGGGTTTGATGAGTCTTCATGGTGGACTTTTGTAACGTCTTGATACTTGTTGATCTGTAACAGATTTATTAACATTCTTTAGTTGTGGCTTCAGACCGTTGGGAAAATACGATCTCCTGTGATGCTCGCGTGCATACGACCTGTTGACAAGTGGAGGAGTATCTTCTGTAGCGCGAAGTCACAGGATGCTTTGATATCTCCGAACTGTTGATGAAGATATGATCTCTAATAGTGTTCGCGTGTATTCGAACTGTTGACAGATATCTGAGTATTTTCTGTAGTGCGATGTTATTAGATGTTTTGTCATCCCCGAGCTGTAGATGAGAAAGTCTGTATTACGATCTCCTTACTTTTAGTCCTTGATTGGTTATCAGTATGTTTACTCGAGTTATGTGAGTTCGAATATCGGACTCAATACGGGGATTAGAAATAAGCCCTCACAACTGCCCCCTCTCAGCCAATAGCAGGATAAACGTGTGTTGCGAGTGGTGTTGGTTGAGAAGTCCAGTCGTCTAAATTGAATGCTGTATTGATGACCTCCATTTTATCTTGGAAGAATAGTAGTTTCGACTTTTGAGTCTCCCAAAAATTCTTCTTGAGACGTGCACTTGTGATGAATGCCTTATTTGAAGTTGTGGAGTGCATTAAATGCCGCTAGTATAAAATATGGTGAATAGTTGCTATCACTGTTCACCCTGGTTAACGTTGTCAGTCATTGAGGTTGGGTTGAGTAGTAGTGATGGTGACAACTCGACGCCAAACATATAAAGTTAGAGTTCAGACAAAAATGGCAAGTCTGCAAACTAGCTATTTTGGCACCCAAAGTCTTTCTCTGCCGACTCCAATCCCTGTTCCTCCAACTTTCCATGGGATGTCGTGGGAAGAAGTAGAGGAGGCATAATTTTCATCAACTGTGGAGATTCCATTATGTGGCTTTGTTTGCTGCTCACCGTCGGTCCTGTCTGCGGATGCTTGCAGAAGATGCGATGTTGGCGGAAGACGAGAAGGCGGGGAAGTCGTCTGAGAAGTACTATCGATACCTTGCGAAAGATTGGGTATTGTAATGGTGGAGGAGGTCCTTCGTTGGAAACGGATGTGGGGGTTATGGAGGAGTGGTGGGATTAATTTTGTCCTCTGCTTCATTCCAATTCCCATCCTTGGGCTTTGAGTTTTTCTGCTGGGCCCGCCATTGTTTCTTTTCAAGTGTTGCACTGTCATCTGCAACGTAGGCTATTCTTTGTAAAAGACAAAATTGTCTGTAGAACTTGTAATCTTTATCTCCGAACTGATTGAAATGTTCGTTCTTGTAACTTGTTTTCCGTGAATAATAAATCTGAACTTTATTATCTTGTCTTGTAAGTGCTTAAAGCTGCTTTTAGAACTGTTGTAAGACACCATTGAAGAAATATCAAACTAGTCACCGATGATATAGGTCAAAAATAGCTAGGTCGTAGTGTTGATATATCCGAACTGTGTAGGTCGCTCTCATATATGTATGGCCTTATTGAGATATAGTGTTGTTATGTCTGTGGAGATGACAAGGTATTGATTCCTTTCGTGCCATGAGTTCTTTAGAGCCATGCCGTTGTTAACTTGAATACTTGTTATCATCGGTGGAACTTGGTCGGAGTCTTTGAAAACGCGCTGGATAAACTTACTAAAGAGGATGTGAGAGCTGTTGATATTGAAACCATTCCGCGTGGTGAAGAGAGTTATCCGTTCTATCATTGTATGTAAGGTCGGATGATTGATCATAATAAATTGATTTGCTTGTGTTGAGGTCGGCTCATTATTGCTTTTTGTATCTATGATAATTTTTAACTGAAATGGAACGGAAGCAGGATTTGCTGCTGATTTTTTGCTTCTGTCAAGCCGATATTGTGGTAAGTGACAGCTGTAATAGTTGTACTTAGGTTTTTGAATTGGAACCATGCTATAAAAAAGCGTAGCAGGATCGTGCAGTCGTAGAAGGTTGTTGCTGTAAGTAATCGTGATGTAAGATCTGTATAAATTTTCTTGGGCAGTGAGTCCGTAATAATGGCAGAGGAGAGGGACAGACGTGATAACAGAACACGTTACACCAAAAACCATTATGAGGGCAAACGAAAAGACGTGCCTGTTAGGAGAGATGACGTGGATACGTGTCCCGAAGAGCCCTCGTTTCAGAAACTGAGGGGTAATATAAAACTTTTCTTCCCTCTTCTCTTAAGCCACAATCAGTTGCAGACAGAGGCAGAAGCATTTCTAGAGAAAGAAAATCTTCAAATTTTGAACGCAGTCCTCCAGTGTTGTGTGATCTTACTAAGAAGGACAAAGTTTTATCATCTAAGGTGCGAGCGATGACCGGAGTCGACGACTGTCGCTCTTCTAGTACAGGTTAGTGTCTCTGCTTCCATATTTTCTTCTGCTGTATTAGTTTATTGGAAAACTGGTAGGTTGCGTTTGTAAACTTTTTGGTAGATTAATAATGTGTTGGGTACGGCTGAGGGAGGAGGCCTGCTTTATTAATAAAATCTCTGAATAGATTTTCCTTTTATATGTGTTAGATGCGCCTAAAAAACCCGAATCCCAGTAGTAAATTTGTTGTATCTGCCAGTAGTGAGGAATCTTTATCGTCTGATAGGACTATGGATGATTCTGTGGTAATTGGTACTATGACTGTTGACAATCCGTCTGTGTCTTCTGGGAGGGATGTGGGATTGCATGCGGGAGATGAAACTGGGCAATTTTTTAAGTATCCCGAGAATGTAGACGTAGCGAAGAAATTTTTACAGTATAAAAAGAGTTTAGACGGTGAATGAGGGGATTATGTGATGAATGCAGGGTTGTGGTTTAGAACTCTGGTGAGACCGAGTGGTAATGTAGAGCATTATCAGGTGCCTTCTTTGGATCCTTGGAAGAGAAGTATGGATATAGGAAACGATATAGATATCATTTATTATAATGGAACTGGATCAGAGGTTGTAGAGGAAGGATTTCTCTGTTATTTGAACCGGTCGCATATGGGTAGAGTATTCCCCTAACCTTTTTCCAAAAAGGGGTAATGAATGCACTAAAGAGTTGCCCTGGTCAATTAAATAGTAACATCTTTGAGATGATGTGAGTCTGTGAAATCCTTAATCAGAAGTGGAGAGATGGTGGTATTTCAAGACAATTCATTGCGGACGATGTCTTGAAATACTATAAGTTTAAGTATGTGAAAGATCGGATACTTGTTTAGTGATTCGGCGAGGCAGAAATTCTTTGATTTTGAGTCTTCTGGGAGGCCCTGGTGCGACCATCTTGTGATGGTGAGGGGTAATTGTATGCAAGTGCCTGGGGAACCCGCGCTCGAGCTGATATATAAGAATTTTAACGAGAGTAAGTATCTTCATTCTGCCTGTAGTTTGTCTCTTAACTTATTGCTAGCTGCTAACATAGTTTGTTGCTATTTTGGCAGAGCCTAATCCAAAAGTTGTTGCTGATACATCGAGTTTGTTCTACATCGTTAGTCGAGAAGGGAGCGAACTGAACAAAGTTCTTGGAGAACTAGGAATTCGCAGAGAGAAGAGGCTTAACTATGTAGTTGAAAAAGTGCAATGAGCTCATAAAAAATGAGCTATGGCTGCATCTGGCTCTGCTTATGCTGATGTTATGGAGATTTCTGCCCGTGCTATCAATATTTTGAGCTCCTTAGTTCGGCGACCAAGAATGAAAAAGACGGTGCCGCCTTCTGAATAAACAGCTCCTGTGTAGATACCGCCGGTGGGAACTGAGGGGGTGGTTGCTGATGTGAATATGGCTCCTCCTCTGAAGAAGAAACAAAAGGAATCTGGTAAAGATATCCGAGTTTCTTCGAAGGGTGTCAACCTCGAAGCCGTGGAGCAGGAGGCATTGGACTTGGCTATGCGTGATCCCATCTGCCTAAATACTCAAGTTTGATTCAGCATATTTCAGGTATATAATGTGTTATTTGATTAAATCTTTTTCAGTAATGATCCTATCTTGTAATACTGTTTTGCTGTATTTGTGGTGCAGCTTTCTGTTGCTTGGAAGTCGGTCGCGGAGGTGTTGAGGCTAGCTGCTGCGAATTGTGGTGAACTTGTTCGGCAATATGATGCAGAGAAAATTGCTCTGCAAGAACAGTTCGAGCAGGAGGAGGTGCTGCAGAGGGAGCAGTTTGAGGAGGAGAAGGTGCTGCAGAGGGAACAGTTCGAGAAGGAGAAGGTGCTGCAGAGGGAGCAATTCGAGAAGGAAGCTGCCGCTACAAAGCAAGAGGTTGAAGATGAGGCGAAGAAGGCTGTTGATATTGCGGTGGCTTCCCGAAATAAGCTGATTCAAGCCTTTTACTTCTGGGGTTTGAGCAGAGAAGATATCGACCTTGCTCTTGTAGGGAAGTATGGCGAGATCGTCTTCCCAGGTGGTGATGCTTCTCTAGTGGCTGAGCAGACCCCGACTCCTCCAGTGGATGATGATCCGACCAAGGAGGTAGCAGGATCTAAATCTTGATTATGTAGTTGTAGCATAGATCTTGAGACTTAGTCAAACTTTGTTCTTTGTATTGGTGGTAGAACTGTTTTGGATGAGATTTTGAAATTTATGTGATAGTCGTTCATATATGTTGTTTTGATGTGAATGTATGATTTGTATGTAGGAGGTAGTTCATTTGAGAGGGAAAGTGATCGAGATGGGGAAGGCCTTGAGTCGAGCAAGGGATTCTATCAATCGTACTCAACAGGTACACAATAAACTTGAATATGAGAGATGTCTTCATAAGTCGAATTTTGATAAAACCTTTAAGGAGTTATTCGAACTTTAATGTAGATATGGGAAGATAAAAATTGAGAGGGATGAGGTTTTACGAAAGATACCGATAGGTTCATTTTACTCTAAAAATCCTTTAAGGATAAGCGATTCGTAGATGAGAGCGATAAGTTATAGTGTCAAAGGTTATTATTGTCTTTGACGCTGTATTTTGAGGCTGAAGTTGATAGTGAACGGGGTTTGAAGGAGGCCTATTTAGAATTGTTAACTGAGAGAGACATAGTTCCCGACCTAGCTCCGGTGAAATTCTTAGCGCAAGAAGCGCGCAGCTGCCATAGTAGAAAGACGCAATGATGCTCAGCTCGGGCTGGAATATCCATCATATGGGGTGGTGCAGGTTCATTGCCGGATGAGCTTGACTTTTGTAGAGGCAAAGGGCAATGAGGATTCTTTTCTTCAATATAAAAGATAATGATTAAAAGATCCACGCACAATTAGAAATCGATCTGAGGCATGCTTGTGATGAAGTGGAGCGGTGCAAGGGTCATAATGCATGTCTGGAGATGGAAAAGGTAGAGTATGCTAGGCTATTGCAGAACTTAGAGAAGAGAGTATCATTGTTAGAAGCGCGTTTACTAGATACGCAACAACGTCTTCAAGTTTCCCAATCACGCTTGAAGAAGAAAATTACTCCAAAGCGGGGATACGTGCTGCCGATACGGACCACGAACGTCAGATGGCCGATGTGATCGCATTTTATGGGGGTGAGCTCGAGAGAGTAGAAAATGAATTTAGACGTTATATCCCGAACTGTGGTAAAGATGTGGAAGTAGAGAATGATAAGGTTGAAAATATGTGGTTTGCAAAAGGGGATGAGGGTGGGGGAGCTTCAACCTCAAAACCACGAGCTAAAGAGTCTGAGGAGGAGGAGGTCAAAGATCTGCTGCCTCACACACGGCATAAGACCCGTCTGCAAGAGGTCGTAATCTTTAATGATCTTTTGCAAGTAGATGCTAGTAGTAGTAGGGTGCGATCACAAGCCAGCTAGATTGTGGCATTTGACTGTACGTTGCATAATGTAGTTGATTCATGTATCATAGCTTGATGTTGTAATAAATATTGTAGATTGATATGTCTTGTAGGAATGAATATCTGTTGATAGATATATTGTCTCTTGTGATCTGCTCTTCGAGGTTGAAGATAAAGAAAATGGCAACTTGGTTGCCTTATCCGCTTCAAATAAAAAATTATCTGCCAAGTTGCAGCAATGTTCGTTAGCGGTTGAAAGAAAGACGTTATTGAATTCAAAGTTGGAATATGAGATGTTGGAGCTGCAGAGTCGGCTAAATGTTGTGACTGTAAAGTTGTCATGTAAGGATGACGAGATATTAACTGCTAATAACGAATCCAAATAGTGGAAAGAATCTCTGAAGAAGAAAAAGTAAGAGATTATGGCTGCGAATCACCAAGTGCTAGATATGTTAAGTACAATTGAAAAATAGAAGAATGATATGTTGTACCATCAGTCGGTGATAGCAAATAATACTGATCTCTTAAAGAAACAAGATTCTAAAATCCGTTATATGCGCGAGCACCTGAAAAAGCTAAACTGGGATTTGCGTGAGGCTCGAGATTCATGTCAGAGAAAAAACGACCGTGCCAAAACTCACGAGGAGGCATGTTCCAAGAGAGATCGAAAGCTTAATGAGGCCATCAATAAGTGTAATTCGCGGACCGCTGATCTTGATTGGGACAAACAAGCTTTGGTACAGGAGTGTATTCAAGGTAATGATGTTTTCGAGGAACTCCATGCGAAGTATAAAGAGTCGTAGAGGATGATGGACGCAGCTGAAGCTGAGATCAATTATTCGAGGGAGGTTGATAACAAGTTGCACCGTCTGAAGCAGGAGAGGGAGTGTAATGTGCAGATAACGAAGTAATATAGAGGCTCGTTGCTGCAGGAGAAAAAATCTCTAGAAGCTCGATGTAAAGATCTTGACGATGAACTAAACAAGGTGAAAACCAAATTTTATGAAGCTACGTTGTTGACTGCAGAAAATGTTACGTTGTGTGCTATGGCTATGTTGCAAGCTGATGTAGAGAAATTTCAAACAGAGCGTGAGTCGATCTTGGCTGCTACAACTGAATATGTTACGGAATATGAATGAAGTTAGTACGGTTATCCTATATAGATAATTTGATGTCGAGAGATATGGAATTGTTGAATGCACCTTCTACTGTAGTGAAAGCGGTTATTCCTTCCCCTGTCTTACTTTCATCTGGGCCTGGGGAGAGTTCGAATGTTGTATGCCCAAAGCGCGAGCAGTAGTTAGATTGTAATGAGACAGAGTGTAAGTATGTCTTTGCTGTAGAAAAACGTCAAATGTTGAGTAGATAAAAAAGTTTGTTGTTATCTCTATGTATAATCGAATTTGGTGATCCAACGAATGATCATATAGAGATTTAGTGATGTGGTATTGTAAGTCAATTTGTACTGTATAACATGTATAAGTCAATTTGAATAAATCAATAAATACCGTAATGAGATATTTGAAGGTCGCGTTACTGCCAAGTCGAATTGATTGTCTCAATAAGCGATCCTCGGGGCAGCGCGTATGTAGATCCCAGTTAAAAATCGACCTCAATCAATTTGTCGATCTCTTTGTTTATTTCGTCTCGTATTTTTGGTGCTAGAGTTCGTTGCTTTTGTTTAACCGGTTCTGCCTTCTCTTTCACTCTAGCTTGTGGCACGCCATGGCTGGATCGATCCCTGGCATTTCGTGGAACGTCCACACAAAAACATCGTGGTTATCCGAAAGGAATTGTATGATACTTGAACGTTCCTCCATGCTCAAGAGGGTCTCGATGTGAGTTCCTCTTTGTGTGTCGTTGATCTCGATATATTCTATTAGTTCGGCGGTTGGCAGTTGATGTTCTGCTGGTACTGAATGTTGTAATTACTATGCTGGAGCTATTGCAGTTGGCTCAGCTTCAATTGTATTATCGCAAGTTCGGGCTAATTTTTAGCTGCCTTTAATTTCGTAGATCCCTCCTTTCCAGTCGAACTGTAGTACTTGTTGATATGTGGAGGGAATAGATTTCATGTTATACAACTATGGTCATCCCAGGATGCCCAGGTAACGGGATTTTGTATTGATGATGTAAAAAACTATGTCAAGTGTGACTGGTCTGGCCGTGATGGGAAGTATAATTTTTCCCACGCATTCTACCTTAGAATCGTTGAATCCAGAGACGTTGATGTCACTTGGCTCGACTCTGTCCGCTAAACTCATTTGGTCAATCGTGCTCTGGAATAGTAGTTCGATGTTGTTGCCGGTGTCTACCATCATTGTATGTATAACTATGTTCTTCATTTTTAACATGATGACTAGAGCATCGTGATGCAGGAAGTTGACGTGACGCACGTCACAGTCTTCGAAAGAAATCACAGATCGTCGGTTGCTGGATTCTGGCAACAAACGAGCTTCCTTATCTACCATTGTCAAATCATGGCATTGTCCAACGCGCCTGCGTTTGGATCTGTCAAAGTGGCTGACTGTCTGAGTCTCGATGAAGTACAGATGTTTTTCTTCATTCGATTCATCAGTTTGGACGACCGTGATTTCAGTTTTGTAACTGCCATCTTTGTAACTTTTTACGTCCACAATATATTCGGGCATCCGACCATGCGAAAATATACTTAAGAGGAGAAATTTCAACACGAAACATTGTTCCGTGTCCTGATGGTGGATCTTGTGGTGAATGCAGTACGGTTTTCCTGGTATGGGTTGAAGAGTATTGGCATTTTTGAAGAGTTTATCCTTTTGCAGTAGCGGATATATGTTTGCAATAGTAGTTGTCAACTGTGGTAAGCGCGAAACTGGTCTCTTTTGTCCTTGGCGTGTTTGATCATCATAGGACTTTAAACGTTTCTTATCACCTCCGTAGTCTTTATTGCATTTGCGAGTACGTTCTCTGGTATGATTGTTGGTGGATAGAGCGATGCGCTAAGGTTTTTGTTTCTCAGTCATCAGTCTTTCGAGGTCGATGAAATTGTTAACCTTTTCCATCATATCCTCTAATGTCAGCGACTTGATGAGGATCAGATGTTCCTTGACTCGTCCATCTATGAGTAACACATTGGTGAAAGCGGAGATCGTGACCTTTTTGTCGAGGTTATCGAGCTAGCCCAAATTTTTTTTGGTAAATGTCTCCAATCTTTCCCCTGGCGCCTGCTTGAGACTAAACAAAGAGTTAAGACTTTCCTCCTTGTCTTTATTATGTGAATAGTTCTTGACGAACAGTTCGGGAAGTTGCTCGAAGGTGAGGATAGATCCTTCATCAAGTGTGTGAAACCATCGTAGAAGCTCGCCTTTTAAGCTGGTCGGGAATAGATGGCAGAAGATGTGGTTGGAGGAGGAATACAGTCCCAAAGAATCTTAAAATTCTTGGACGTGTTCCACAGGACCCCCCCCCCCATCGTATTTCTGAATCGTTAGAGATCAAAAACTGGTTGGTACTTCTTCGTCTAGCAACTCCTGTGTGAGTGAACGCTTCTGCAACCTTGCATAGTTGCTCCTCCCAGTGAGTATTTGAGTGTCTAAGAGCTCTTTGATGCGTTTGTTCACCTGTTATGGAGTGAGGTATTGTCGAGACGTGACAGCTCGTCTTGCTGTTGGTCCTCTCACAAGATTGTGCTCTCCTGTTGCTTCTCCCGTGCGGTCATAGATTGAAACTCGAGGTTTTTCCCTGTTTTGCTCCTCTTGTGGCTGTAGATCTATTACCGCTCCAGCGGGTAATGGTGGATTGATGTGACTCTGAGGCAGGACCGGTTCTTGCTAAATTTGAGGAAGTACGGTATTTTTACCTCGATGTCCCAGGCGATCATGGACTGATATCCTCGAGGCGGCGGGCAGAGCGTTCTACTATCTCGAATTTGCAGTTATTTGAGCTTGTAGTGCCCTGATAGTATCTTGTGGATAGAAATTCAGTATTCCTCAATGGGAACAACATAGGGAACTGTGGTCAAATTTTGGATGAGGATAAGTATCTTGATATACATACAAAAAAATTAATTAACTTAAATTTTTTTCTTTGGCCCAATTATCGATTAGAAGATTTAGCGTGTATGAATCGCTATTGGTTTGATACCAATAATGGCAGCCGTTTCAGTATGTCAAGGATAGCATGCTGGCGAGCTATTTCTCCAGCTCTATTTGTCACTCGGTTTTTGCCTGCACAGTCGTTCGCAGATCCGTAACTCTTTCAGCAGCGTCAGGCGGGGCATGGTGTGATTTGTCTTGATTTTCCATCTTTCAAAGATAAATGCGGTGAAAACTGGATTGGAGAACGCTGAGTATAATCTCGTTCCCACAGACGGCACCAAATATAATAGCCTATTTTTATATTGTACGAAGACAACGCTTTACACCTTCGAAATTTAGTATGTGTAGTTATGAACAGGAAACAAACAACACTAGATTTAGCGTGGAATAACCTTGAATGGGTTAAAAACCACGACCTCTCCTGAGGATTTTAGAAAGAGTGAGAGGTATATTTATACTGCTGGCTATTATAAAGAGAAAGAGAGATGTATAAATGATCTCTTAGAGGTTCTCAGAGAAGCCTCCCTAATCTGTAGCTATCTAGTCTTATTTATAGGTCTTATAATATGATCGTTGGTTACATTGATGAGGAACGTTACAATATCGGGTTTTGATGAGTCTTCATGGTGGACTTTTGTAACGTCTTAATACTTGTTGATTTGTAACGGATCTATTAATATTCTTTAGTTGTGGCTTCAGACCGTTGGGAAGATACGATCTCTTGTGATCCTCGCGTGCATACGACCTGTTGACAAGTGGAGGAGTATCTTCTGTAGCGCGAAGTCACAGGATGCTTTGATATCTCCGAACTGTTGATGAAGATATAATCTCTAATAGTCTTCGCGTGTATTCGAACTGTTGATAGATATCTGAGTATTTTTTGTAGTGCGATGTTATTAGATGTTTTGTCATCCCCGAGCTGTAGATGAGGAAGTCTGTATTACGATCTCCTTGCGTTTATTCCTTGATTGGTTATCAGTATGTTTACTCGAGTTATGTGAGTTCGAATATCGAACTCAGTACGGAGATTAGAAATAAGCCCTCGCAGCTCCACCATCGGTAAGTTGAAGTTTATCATTTTTTAAACCATAATCTAATTAGTCGTTGTGGCAATCTTAATCGAAGAACGCGAGTTTATTCTAACATCCCTCATAGAAGAGTATGAGTTCACTCTGGCAATTGAGTTTTTACCTTAATCAAAGTATATGATTTAACTTGGGCAACCATATTCGAAGGATACAAACTCGCTTGGAAAATTTTAAATAAACAAATAAACTGAGAAGAGGTGTAGAAAGTGAAAATTTTAGAGAATAAGTTAATTTTTTATAAGGTTAGAGATATTTCAGAATTTAGATGTGTTTGGAGAGGAAGTAAAATTTTTCAGATGAAACTTGAAAGAATGTGTTTCGAGAGAGAAGGTGGGTAAATCTGAGGAAAGAAACAATTTTGAGAGAGTGAGAGAAAAGGATAAGGAGAGAACCGGTTGCCCTTTGCCTCATGCTATGATGAGAGATGTAGATTGAGCTGTCCCTTAACTTAAAGGAGGTGACCAAAGTATTTTTGTATTATCTTGTTTTGTTGGAATTTTTCAAAACTTGTACCTCATTTTGAGCCTTGAACATCTATTTTATGTGACTCCTATACTATAGCCTAAAGTTTAGTCCCACATTGTTTATAAACAATAGAGGAACTAAAAATATAAGGTAGTGCCCATGTGACATGTGCGTATCATGTGACATAGATAGAGTGTATAGGTGTGAGTGTGTGAGGTGATTTTATACCCTATACACACTTGGACCTCTCTCGGGCGGCTCGGACTTGGGATTGGGCAATTGGCTCTTTTGGCTCTGGAGGCCTTGGGGGCCCTTTGGGCTTGGGCTTGGCTCACCCTAATCTTTATAACAAAAGTTCCATTGGGCTTGGGCTTGGCTCACCCTAATCTTTATAACAAAAAATTCATTGGGCTTAGGCTGGACTTGGTTTGTTTCCTTAGTCTTTAGTCTTTACATTCTTCTCTCCACCACGATAGGTCAAGGACACGTCCCACATGTTTTCAATAGAGAGAGGGCCGTTGGCAAACCTCTCTCTATAAATTAAACTCTGTACGTAGACTTCCGGTAGGAAGCTACCGTATCTGCTCGTTGTATCCTGGGAGAGATTAGACCCGTTACCTGTACCCGAGGTAGGTCGAAATAATCTTTAAAGAGAGTGCGACCCACGCCTCGAGCTGTTTACCATTTCCCTGCCGGAGCTGTTGCAAACTGTTAACGGAGTATAAACTTGTTGCTGCCAGTTCTATTCATCGCTATTATCGGTGTTGTTGCTTGCTGCCTGTTAACTCCTCTACTTGCAGTTATTTTGCTGGAGTTTACTGCTGCGTTTTCCCGGAGTAGAAACTGCGCTGCTGGCCTACTGCTACCTCCTGACTGCGCTGCCGGTGTTGTTCTTGTTGCTGTATGTGCCGAGTTCCCTCCTTAAACTACAATCAGTTCTTCCTGTGTTGTTGTTTACATCCAACTGCTTGCCTGAAACTGATTATAATCAGTTCTTCCTGCTGCTGCTGCTAACGCTGCAAAACAGTTCTTCCTGCCGCTAAGTTCCTCCTCCTGTGCAGTTCACATTGCTGATTGTAACAACCAGTTCAGTTCATAGCTGTTTACCGAAATCTGCCTGTTTACAACTGAGTTGTTGTTCTTCATTGCTGGAGAACTTGCCGCTGCTTACCACTGATTTGCTGTTGTTCATTGCCGGAGAACTTGCCGCTGTTTACAACTGATTTGCTGTTGTTCATTGTCGGAGAACTTGCCGCTGTTTACAACTGATTTGCTGTTGTTCATTGCCGGAGAACTTGCCGCTGCTTACAACTGAGTCGCTGTTGTTCATTGCCGGAGTACTTGTTTTGCTGTTGCAGAAAAAACCTTACTTCTATAACATCTTGCTGTTACAACTTCAAGAAAGCAAAGCTACATTTACAGGTTCATAAGATTATAGATTTACATGTTCTAAGCTTCAAAAGTTACGCATGTTTCTATTCACACCTTAAGGTTCTTCTACATAAGTGATATTCTGAGACCGATCAAATTTCCTATGAAGATTAGCCATTTGTCAACTGGCGCGTCTCTCGATTGTTTAGTCCTATGCCCTTAGGTGCAGGGCCGTGTTAAAGTTGCCCCAGGACTCGCTTCAGCTTGTACTCTGTCAATATATCTGAAACAAGGTTTTAAATAACCGTTATAACGGTGTCGGTAACGCCCTGAGCCCGTTCTGTTATACCCATGTTCTGTTCTAAAAAATAACACCCGTTATTTGTTGTTATATACCGTTATTTTATGCTATAACGGTTGTTGTTACTGTTATAACGCTACGTTATTTTTAATGTTTTTATTCACTTATAACGAATGTTATACACAGTTATATACCGTTATAACACCGTTATATGCTGTTATATAACTATTTAAGTAGTAGGCAAACCACTGACATTTTTTTAACTAAACTTTGAGCCATTTTTCTTAGTGATGGTTGAATTCATAAGGAGTTGAGTTGCCTCAACTTCGAAAGTTGGTTGTAAGAATTTTAAGTCAAACATGTACTTCATCCGGATGTGAAAGGAACTGGAGTACCTTTGACAGGATCCACACAAAGATTAGAAATCGATTACTTTCAAAGAAACTCAATAATCTTGTCTTTGTTCAATACAATATTCGGCTTAAAAGAATAAAGGAAGATAGACGTCGACGTTATCGTGTAGACCCCATAAGTCTGTCTGTTATTTTATTAGAAGATCCATTATGTAAATGGATTGTTGGAGATGATGATGAGCCTTTGTTGCCAACACATGAATGGTCAGAAGAGCTTGAAAGACAATTATCAGCTGAAGACCCGGAGGTCAATGAGCAAAGGAGGTACTCTAATTCTGTTATTGACACATATTTCCCAAAAAATTGGTCACAAACACCTATGTATCAACCACCAATGGAGCCGTTGCCTGAGGCGTATTTTGATTTCGATTTTAACCAAATCAATCTAGAGAATGGCTAGCCTTCAAACTACTCTGAATTTGATACCAATCAGTTCGACTCCGTTTACCAGTGAATGCAATGTCGCATTCCAGAATAATCATTTTCCATTTGATGTTTATGTGATTTTAATGTTCTGGTGTGATGTTTAATGCTTTAGTGTGATGTTTATTTTTTCGGTGTGGTGTGTTATTTCAATGTTGTAATAAGTAATAACTTCAATAATAATAAGTACTTTGGTTTTTCTTTTATTATCTTTTTAAATATAAAAAATAACGCCGTTATAGCGCCATTATTTGTAAAATAACGTCTATAACGGTTGTTATAATTGAAAATTAATATTTATATATAGAGAAAATAAAAATACAACCGTTATTTTAATATAACACCGTTCCATGACAAATAGCGGCCGTTATAAAGCTTTTCTTGTCATCTGAAATGGGACTTTACATGAAAGTATCTATACTTGCAGATTGTCCTTTCCACAAAACTTAAATATTCAGGCTTGTAAGAATTTGTACACTTTAAAAGGGTTGTTTCTAAAATGTAAAAATCTAGTAAGTCTTATAACTATTCTTTTGCGCAGAATAGAGTAGATAGATGAGAAGTTGAGCTACATTAGAGCTTTTCTTTTCGGTAAGATGTATGTGTTGTTGGACAACAGTTTTGTAAAACAGTCATAATTTTGACAGGTCTGACACGGCCTGTTCGGGCCTACTTTGAGGTGGGACCCGATGTCCAAAACGCATGTTTGCCGGTACCATTGTGAAGCTCTTTCCGAGGGATTTCCAACGGTATATTCGAACGACCAAAACGGTTATCGGATGAATGAGTAATTCGTCTCCAAAGTCAGCTACTTGAAAACTGTTCTTGTAAAGGTGTGTGCTTTTTCCTTCCGTTAGTTTTAAACAAATACAACTGGTTAAACAAATACAACTGTTGTAAAAGTGCCTTTTCAAGTAGTTGCACCTATTGTGAACAGTGTGTTTAGCCTATAAATTAGTGTTGAATCTGATCAATTCACACACTCAATTTTTCGTGTGGCTTACTCCCGAATCTCCTCCTCCTCTTAAACTGTTGAAGAACAGTTCGCATATTGTTCGCCAGAGACAGGGTATTCCAGTGCAGGTTACGTCTGTACCGACTGTTGTATCTTGGGAGACTACCTGCCAGAGATCTGTTTGCACGTAAACAGGGCAACTATATTGTCTTAAGAAGATTGCCTAGCAAGCCTCAGTCATTCTCCTTAATCCTAATTCGTATTTAACTTTCGGTAAACAGTAAGTGTAGTTCATTAGTTAATTCATATTTTATTTCCATTACAAGACTGTACTATTCTCTTATTTCTACTTAATCATACTGCAAAACAGTAAGATTACAGTGACAATTCTAAGTCTTTTCTAGACTTTACATTATTATACAACATATACAGTCTGTATTGAGACAGATTGTTACATAGAATAAATCGAGGATTTATTCCGTGTTAATTCACACAGATTGTACTCAACATGTGTAAATACTCCCACTTAATTCGATTATTGTAACTAAGACTCTAAGGGATATATTTCCACAAAACAAATCATCATTATTATCCATTACATTCAAACAACACATTGTGTTATAAATTTTGGCATTCGGTCCCGCCTACATTTCTAATATTAGCTTTGGTCCTCACTTGTTCAAATATGCAGTTTTGGTCCTCATTTGGACTATGACCGATGTCAACTACATTTAAAGTCAATTTTTGACCTGAACTCCCACAAATGCTCTCACGTAGGGCTGTAAATTGGGTGGGTTAAACTCACCAATCCCGAAACTTAACCCGGTTTGGGTCAGGTTTGAGTAGCATCCTTTGGGTTTGGGTTGACTTAACGCAAACCCAAAAATATTGGGTTGAGTTTGGGTAAAGAGCTTGGGTTACCACGAAACCAATTATGTATAGTATATAATAAATGTTATAAAAATAATAGTATAACTTTACACTTTATAAGATTTTTGTGGAGGAACATGAATGTTACCTAAGAGTATCCCCAGCAGTTAGGTACACTCTTATGTGGTAGGGTGAATTTGTTTTCCACCCTCAAATCCACCCCAAATGGTTCCCAGCAGCTAGGTGAATCCGTGATGTGGCGATGAAAAATCCACCCTCAAGGTGGATTTTTGGTGAATTCATGTTGCGCCGCTCCAGATTGAGCCACGTGGAGAGATCTTATATATATTTTTATGCCGCGCAGTTCTAAACTATGCGTAGTGACGCCGAGCGGTTCAGAAGTGCACGTAGTGATATTCACATTAATTTTTGTCAAACTGCTGTGGGTGGATTGGATTCACCCTGCTTTTGGGCGAATTTACCCACCCAACTGCTGTAGATGCCCTAAGAGTTATAAGTTTTGACTACATTATTGTTTATTAAGTCACTATTTTTGCTTGGATATTGTTTAAACTTTCATCGATTTTACCGATTATAGTACAAATTAAAGTAGCTTGGGTAAACTCGAAAACCTTTAGGTTTGGGTTTTGATTTCTAAATCTAAGGTTGGGTTGAGTTGGGTTGGGTTTGGGTTGCTTAGTTTATATACGGGTTCGGTATTGGGTATACCTCCAAATCCACCCAACCCACTTACAGTCCTACCCTCACGTGGCTTTCACGAGATTTTAAATAAGTTAACTGGGTTTTTCAAGTCATTTCCATGTTAGTAGGCCACGTCATCCTACTACAACAACAAAAATCACCAAAAAAAAAAATACTTCAATTTCAACTTTAATGGTGATTGATGAAATTTCACAACCTAACACCACATTAGGACACACAATATCAGAAAAATAAAATTACTTTACCTTGCAAGAGTTCCCAACACCTCTACCCCCCATAACTATGCTTGCGAGAGAGAGATGACCGTTAGGGATTTTAGGAAGGGAGATGGAGATGACGTGGCCTGGTGATTTGAAGAAAACCGGCCAATTGTTTTTAAAAATCTTATGAAAGTTACGTGAAGGCATTTATGAAAATTTATGTAAATATTTGACTCCAAAGGAGGTTGACCTGTGGTCAGAGTCCAAAATGAGGACCATAATATTTGGACAAAGGGGATTAAAGGCTAATTTTCGGAATGTATGTAGGACCAAAGTCCAAAAATCTTAAGTGCAGGTTTTAAAAGTTCTAGAAACCCACAGCACATATATCAATATCCTCCGTCTCCTAATCCACACTTTACATACTTTAGGACAGATTGACGCACTCCTATTGTAGATAGGCCTCTCACATATATCCTATACATGTATATGTTGATATTGCCGGACTTTCTACGTCATTCATGACATTTAAACTGTTGGTTTTGCTAGTGATGTATGACTCTTGGTTGAGCATACTTGTGCTTTCATAAGCGAAGATTTTTTACAGAAGCATATTCAGATGTTTGATCATTATCCAAAGAGAAAAGGTAAAGAGAGATCATTTATTTTCCAAGTAGCAACCCGGAAAGAGATATTCTTTGTAATCAATTATTCTCTCTTATAGTCAAATATGTACACGCTCAAAAAGATGGCCTTTTGTATACAACTAAACAAAGAAAAGTTAATACTAAAATTAATATTTTTAGCTATGGTTCATAGTTCATACCTCCCTCTATATAATAAGTTGCATAGACAAATGTTTTAGCTATTCTCATAATAAATTACACAACTATGTCTGGGTTTGCAGTTGGTCTGGAGGAATGTTTCGATCTTGATCTTGTTCACACGGTTCCTCCGGTAGAGGAAGAGGGGGGCTACTTAGCTACTACACCATCACCACCTGAGTCTTCTTCTGTGTTGGTATCCGACATGCCCAGTGTTTTGGGGGTTGGCACGTGTAGCATATGTATAGAAGAGTTTAAGAATAGTGGTAAAGATGCGAAGCAAATGCCATGCGGCCATGTGTACCATTCTACATGTATCTCCCCATGGTTGTCTCGATACAACACATGTCCAATATGTCGTTCTCTAGTACCCCTTCCAGCCAGTAGCGGACCAAGGATTTCTATCCAGGGTGGGCAAGGTTATAGGGGGTTTGGGGGTGGGAGCTCCCGCGAATTTTTTTATTGGGACGTGTAACTATTTTGATAATTTTCCTCTAATATATTATCGTTTCTTTTTCTCTTTTGCTTTTGAACCTTGAAATGATATTCCTGGAATTTTTCACACTACCAAATGCAATGTGCACAGGTTGACAAATTAATAAATCAGCTTTGCAATTATTAAAGAAAATGAATTAGGCGAAAACGCGCTCAAAAAAATTGTTTAAGAATGACTATGGGAACCATATATGGATCTCTTCAATAAAAACTATAGAAGTTTTGTTCTATGCCAAGATATCATTCGCAAGACATGATTGTGGTGACTCATGCGGCTTTTCATGCATCTTGAATGTGCTTTGAAAATGTAAACACTGGTATTACCAAGGATGTGATGCAGCCGAGACTGGACGAAAGTTTTACTGCACATCTTGTGGAAAAATTGATGATGTTCTAGGTTGCTGAAGGAAACAACTAGTGACTGCAATTCACATTGAATCTTGACAAAGGAGTCACAGAATGTGACCTCTTCGAGGAAGAGAAGGTCATGCAGCGAAAAGGGATGCAAGTGATGAGAGTGCCATCACTCCAGGAGATTTCGAGTATTGTACCAAAATGATCAGATATTTGAGGAGCATTGTTGATACTTTCTTGGAGGAAATACTCAGCAAGAATTCATTTGCAAGCACTATTTTGATTCCCATTCCATGAATTCCTCAATCATCATGTTGATGGTTTTATCATGATGCATCAAACAATTGAAAAGGGGCCACGAGTGCACAAATAGATGCATATATATATATATATATATATATATTATATATATATTACAAAATTCTCCATCTTCATACACTCGAAAGAATGCACTGCTTCAGGACCTCGTCTAGTCGACCAGAAAACACCTTCACATTGATAAATGAAACTTATGGAGTGAGAAATACTACAAGATATCTAAATTTGTAGCTATGAGTATGACTCTTTCCAAAAACTAAATATTTATTTCAACTTATAAACCAGTAATTACACTAAAATTAGGTTTATAAAGTCAATTGACACTAATTAGTAATTGAATTTACTCAGTAAACATAAGTCACTCGCATCCAAATAGCCTTAAAATAATTTCGGCCAAAAAAATGAAATATTGAAATCTCACTTATATGTAAAAAAAAATCACAGGAAATCGAAGATTATTAGGATCCTT
>JACGCM010000295.1:0-21896 GCA_014058105.1 Kingdonia uniflora | reverse complement strand
TCTCGGTGGGGAGACGATAATTCAGATGAAGCCCATTCATGTTTGCCTGATTTTGGGGATACGTATCTTGCCTATCGCAAACGAGTTCTTATTTGTTGATCTTGAGCATATGACAAATTTTAGAATGAAGCGATTCCCCAAGAAGAAAAATACATATGGGCTGAAAGAAATTGATGATGCTTTAAAATAGGCAAAATTGGAAAGATATCAGGGTAAGGCTCTAATTTATCATTTGTGTTATATTCTTTATCATCGTCCGTCATTGTATTTTTCACCCCTCCAATATTTGTATTGGATTTGTCATTTTTGGCTCATTATATTCTAAGATTCTTATTATTACATTGTGCTATTTCGTTTTGCAGAAGATGTTCTTCGATTAAATTTATTAAAAATTATACTATCCTCTCCCCTCCCGAACAAGGGGAGAAATGTTTAGGTGAAGTATGTTTATCTGGTAGATGATCTAGATCGGTTTAACTGATTCCCCTGGGGTGAGCAAGTCTATAATTTCCTGTGGAGGAAAATAGTAGAGTTTGCCAAATATCGATCGGTCGCTGATAAAAAAATTGAATAAAGCTTTATCACTCTACGGATGTACCTGGGTGTTGATGACATGGACTTTCCTTTTTATTCCCAGCCATAAGTTTCCAAGAATTACGGAATCCATACATTTGTTCCCTAAGCTACATGGATGGATGATGACATCCTTTAAGCGCCGCCAAATTATGACGTTTAAAAAGTATTTTGCTAACCCCGATTTGCTGGTAATAGTTATGAAGCCCTCTGAGACTGACATGCAGCAAGATCTTGTACAAGAGGCCATGATAATCTACCATTCTTTGTATGATCTTGATTCATTTTATTGCTTCTTTGTGATTTAATTTAGGCTTCCTATCATTTTATTTGTTAGTTTTGGCATTTTGTATTCTCTTCTTGACATTTGTTAGATGTTTCTGCCATTACGAAATCCTTTTTTGTCATTTCTTGTATGCATATTATCATTGTTAGTGTATTTCCTGTCATTTCTAAGTTTTCCTTTGTCATCGTCATCTGTTTGAATATTTCAGAGATATCAAATCGAAGCACCTGCAATCGGTGCACTTGCAGTTGTTGTACCTGTAATAGGCAGCAGTTCCTCTGCCACTGAGATCAGAGCTGTAGTAGTTAGGGTATGCTCCCAATTGGAGGAACATGGCAAAATGTTAATGAAGTTGGATGACCATGGCAAAATGTTGCATACTCATGGTAAAATGTTCAAACGAATTTTGATGTCTACTGTGGGAGACAACATTCTACCAGTTGGAGATACTCCACTTCTTAGGCAGTACCAGTTCTTTACTCCTAAGAAAACCGCAAAACGTAAGGGAGAAGAAGGTAATGAAGAAGAATGGAAAATGATGAATGCGGATCCGAGAACAAAGAAGGTAAGGGAGAATGGCAGAAGAAGGCAGAAGAAGCAGATGTGCCAAACAAGAAGAAAAAGGTTGAAGGCCCGAAGAAAGAAGCTTTTACTGATGAACAATTTGATCTTGTCCCACTGATCCAATTGAAAGGCTTAATCCCCAAGATCCCCATGAAGGGTTTGGCTAATAGAGTGCCAAGGAGGAGACGGGTACAATTCCCAGAACTTGAGAATATTCAATCAACTGCAAAAAATTTACTTCAGCAAGTTGTGTCTAAAGAGATATTGGAGGTGGTAAATGCTTTAATGGTAGATGATGATGTTGAAGTATGGAGGAAAGTAAATTTCAAGTTGATATCGTCTGAATATGGTGGTGATCTTCAAGAGATATCATCTGTTTGCTACTTCTTATCATTTATATGATTTTATTTAACATTTGTGTTTTACATATTGGCATTTACTCTATGTAATTTTCTATTTCCTCATATTTTGGCATTTGTTAGGTTGTCTTTGTCATTCTCTTTTCCAGATCTTTCATTTATTCTAGTGTCTTTGTTCATTTTATTTGTTGTATGTGAAGTGGAAGAAGGGTGAAAAAAATGATAATGATGATAAGAAAGATGTCGAGGAGAAGGTTAAATCTGAAGAAGAGGAAGTTCAAGAAGATTTTATTTATCTAACATTTGTTTTGAGCTATCTACCATATTTGTTGCTACCCTGCTGTTTGTTCATTTAATTTTACCATTCGTAGTATATATATCCTATTTTACAGATAGAAGAACCAAAGAATGGTGATGAGAAAGTTGATGATGTTGCTGAAGAAGAGAATTCAGAACAACCAACTGTAGTGGTGTATTATACTAGAAAAAAAGATGTACAACATGACAATGAGGTATTTGCTAAACACGAGGACTCATAACCTCAAATTTCCGGAGCTAACCATAATATTAACATCACCTATCGATACCATTTTTTTAATTTGTTTCTTCTTTAACCTTTGTTGTGCAGACTATGGTGGCTGTAGAGGTAGCAAAAATTGATATAGTATTTTTCAACCAGGAGGTAGTTGTTGGTAAAGCTTATCAGGTAACTTATCATTTGTTTGATGCAGACTTCTCATTTTCTTCTTTTGATTTACCATATCTTGTATCACTCTAATCATTTGTAGTATGTTTATTTACAGGCTAGTGCTGACCAAACAACTGCTATATCTATCGAGGAACAGACTCTGGAGGTTGAAAAAACTAAAGATGAAGCTAGTCAGGTAACTTATTTGTTCTTTGCTGGTAACTTCTCATTTTCTTCTTTTATTTTTCCATATCTTGTATCACTCTAATCATTTGTAGTCTGTCTATTTATAGGCTAGTACAGACCAAACAACTGTTGTATCTATCGAAGAACAGACTATAGAGGTTGTACAAGCTGAAGTAGTAATCTCCCACCGGGAGGAAGATGTTGGTGAAGTTAGTCAGTTAACTTATCATTTTTTTGCTTGTAACTTCTCATTTTCTTCTATTTATTTTCCCATATTTTGTATGACTCTTATCATTTGCAGTCTGTTTATTTACAGACTGAAGAGAGTAAAGAGGAGGTGGAACAGAATAAAGAAGAGGCGTTTGAAGGCAAGGATGATGATTATGGAAATTCACAGAATAATCCATACCCTGAGCAAGTAATAAAACAAATGGTTGTTGACTAGACCAATGTATGAAGTACTTTTAAACCAAACAACTGGATTATTACTCATTCTCATGCAATAAGCACATTTATATTTTTTTTTCTTATTTCGACATATCTGTTCCAACTTGATTTAATGGAGTCAGAAGTGGATGTCACCTAAAATAAGAGGCATGCACTAACTGAGGAAGAAATTAATGAAAGAGCCTTCAAAATGGCTTGTCAAATGAACCAATTGCATGCTCACCTTGACGAGGTTCTTCCGGGAGTGTTATGGGAATCCTTATTCAAAGACCCATCTCCCTAGATGAGAAAAACCAGGTGAACCAAGTCTGGTCACTGAGGATAGATGAATTATCTCTTGAAGCTGAGAAGGGCAACAGGAGTACCTATATGATGATAGGTGAAGAAATTGTTTGCCTTAACGCTCTCTATACCTTATATCCAAATCAATGGTTGGACAATGAGGAATTTATATAATTTATTTCTTTTTCTCTGTCATTTGTACAAGAGTCTCTACCATTTGTTTTTAAATTCTCTATCATTTATTCATTTGCACTTTATCATTAGTATTGCCTTTGTTGTCATTTGTAATATTGAACTTTGTCATTTTTTTAATCTAGTTTTTCATTTTCTTTTCCTGTTCAGGTCATTGATGTGTACATTAAAGCCCAGATTAAATATTTTGATACACAACATCGTGCCCGCCCAGATAAAGAAAGGATTGTGCTGGCGGATATCTTTGCTTGTCAATATATTGGCAGGGCTTTCAATGTCTGGACTCGTAATATGTCATCTCCAGAAGATGTGGAACTGAAGAAGAAATCAATTTGGGAACAAATTACATCTATGCAATAGGAATATACATTATCTAATTGCATCCATCGAGGAAATTTAAAAGTAGTCAATTCAAAATTAATACTCATTCCCTGGAATATCAATAACAGCCACTAGGTCCTTTGTGTTCTGTCCTTTAAGGCAAGAAAAATATGTATCTACGTTTCAATGGTGGATTCGAAAATTGCAAATGCACGGAAGAAGAAGAAATTATCTCTTGGACACTAGCTTATTGAAGACCAGTTATCAACAATCCTCCCGAAAATATTGATATGGAGAGATTTTTCCGATAGTAGTAGGCCACCTAGTAGTTCAGAGGTAAAAGATTATGGTCTAAACTACAAATGGACAACTCGTTTTAGAAAATGTCCAATACAGCCAAATGGTAATGATTGCGGGGTCTATATGTTTGTCTTTATGGACAATCTTCTAAGGGGAGTGAAATTTCCAGATCTGATAGACGGTAATGAATGTCGTTACACAGTTTTTTATGATATATTGAGGCTGGGAGTTCAGCCGAAGGAGATTTGATTTTGAAACTTTAACATCCATTTAAATGTATGTATAATTTCTGTAATTTTGTAAAGTTATCCAAAGTTATAAACAAGTAATATCATTCATTTATAAAATCTTTCTCATTTGATAGATCTTCTTTGTCATTCGTATGTTATATATTTGTTAGAGTGGCTAGTCTGTATAGTTAGATTATTATTAATTTTTTATTTCTTATGTACGATTTGGCATTTGTAATCAAAGATTTGTCATTTGTTATCCATGATATATCATTCGTTATATATAATTTGGCATTTGTTATGAGAGATTTGGCATTTGTTATTTATGATATATCATTCGATATATATGATTTGGCATTTGTAATAAGAGATTTATCATTTGTTATCTATGATATATCATTCGTTATATATGATTTGAGATTTGTAATAAGCTATTTGTTATCTATGATATATCATTTGTTATATTTGATTTGGCATTTGTGATAAGAGATTTGTCATTTGTTATCTTAAAAACAATCATTTGTTATATATTATTTGCTTTGTAGAAATACATCATTTGATGTAAGTGAATAGTCGATTTGGTTCTTTGAACATGTGTATTGTGCTTATATGATAATAGACTTCATTTGAACTCAAAAAATTTAAGTATCAATAATTTGTCATTTATTGGCATATATTTGTCATTTGTTACCAATAATTTGTCATTTGTTCATTATCTATGGTCTATTTGGATCTTTGAACAATTGTATTGTGCTTGAATGATAGTAGACTTCATTTGAACTCAAAAAAATTAGACCATAGATGGTTAATAAATGACAAATCATGGCTAATAAATGACAAATAATGGTGAACAAATGACAAATTATTAATACCTAATTTTTTTGAGTTCAAATGAAGACTACTATCATACACACACAATACAAATGTATAAAGATCCAAATAGAACATAAATAGTTAACAAATGACAAATTATTGGTAACAAATGACAAATATGGGCCAACAAATGACAAATTATTGATACCTAATTTTTTTTTAGCTCAAATAAAGTCTACTATCATACAAACATAACACAAATGTTCAAAGATCCAAATAGACCATAGATAGTTAACAAATGATAAATATATTGATAACAAATGACAAATATAGGCCAACAAATGACAAATTTTTGATACCTAATTTTTTTGAGTTCAAATGAAGACTACTATCATACAAACACAATGCAAATGTTCAAAGATCCAAATAGACCATAGATAGTTAATAAATAACTAATTATTGATAACTAATTTTTTTGAGTTCAAATGAAGTCTACTATCATACAAACACAATACAAATGTTCAAAGATCTAAATAGATCATAGATAGTTAGCAAATGACGAATTATTGGTAACAAATAACAAATATAGGCCAACAAATGACAAATTATTGATGCCTAATTTTTTTGAGTTCAAATAAAGTCTACTATCATACAAACACAATACAAATGTTCAAAGAACCAAATTGACTATAGATAGTTAACAAATGACAAATATAGGCCAACAAATGATAAATTATTAATAACTAATTTCTCGCCAAATTTTAATGTGAGAGAGAGAAGATTTTTATTCAAAATTGGGACCCACAATGTTCCTTTATTAGAGAGAAAAAAGAAAGGGAGAGAATAAATATTTGTAGGGGAGCCACAAAAGTAGAATGAACATACCACTCTCCAAGTAGGGTTTTTTGCATAATTATGCGAAAAGTGTAACATATTAGAGATGTTCTTACAAATGACAAATCATGGATACTAAATGGAAAATCATAATCAACAAATGAACAAATTATTTATAACAAATGCCAAATCATTTATTTCAAATGACAAATCTATAAAACAAATAATATATAACGAATGATATATCATAGATAACAAATGACGAATCAATGATAACAAATGCCAAATCTTACATAAGAAATGAAAATTAATAATAATCCAACTATAGAGACTAGCGATAAATAAGAAATGACAAATCGTGGATAATCAATGCCAAATCGTAAATAAGAAATGGCAAATCTCTGATTTAAGGGTTAATTAGTTTTTAGATCCAAAATAATGACCACGAAAATATTCAACATTCAACATTCAACATTTAACATCAACATCAACATCAACATTCAAAAGATTCAAAACTAAATAATTTACATTCAGCATTCAACATTATCATTAATCAACATTCAACATTATCATTCATCAACATTCATCGACATTCATCATCATAAAACCCCAAACAATCCCCCCCAAATGTATGTTTCAAGGCTTCTTCCCAACCAATTTCACTCCAAAAAGCCAATACTAAAATAACCTAATACAACCTCATCCTCTTTTTCTGAAGAGGAGGTTCATCATCTTCATCGTCATCTTCATCATCCGCATCATCACCGTCGTCGTCGTCATCATCATCATCATCATCATCACCATTATCATTACCATCGCCATCATCATCTTCTTCATTATCATCACCACCACCATCCTCCAACAAATCCTGGCTTCCTCGACGTCGAAGTCCTCTTCGAGACATTCGCCCAAAATGTAATCGGTTGGTTGCTCCCCCTCGTCACTATTACTATAGTCCGTTGTTGGGGGAGTTAATTGAAGAAAATCAGACATTGATGAGAGTCATGTGACTTGAGAGAGTGTGTATGAGAGAGTGAGAGAGAGAGAAATGATGGAGGAAGATGAAGAGGTTGGAGTGCTAAGACTTGGTGTTATAAGTTTTTAAGTTTTCAAACTGGCAAACGTCAATCGATGGGTCTCTCCCTCTCCTCCCTAAGTAACCACTCCAGACAGCTAGCGATAACCTCTGATAACAAATGAAAGATCCTGAATTCAAAAGGTCAAATCATAATTAACAAATGACAAATTATAGTCAACAAATCTTTGATAACAAATGCCAAATCGTATATTTCAAATGAAAAATCGAATATAACAAATGACATATCATAAGGAACAAATGATATATCGATTATAACAAATGTCAAATCATACATAAGAAGTGAAAAATTAATAATAATCCAACTATACAAACTAGCCATTCTAACAAATATGTACTATACGAATGACAAAGAAGATATAACAAATGAGAAAGATTATAAAAATTAATGATATTACTTGTGTATAACTTAGGGTACTTTCCCAGAACTCAACATATGACAAAAAAAGTAAGAAACTTTCATTAGCTTGAATATTGTACAACTTTCAATTTACATTACATCAATTTACATCAGTTTATGCACTCGGAGGTGTTGATGGTGGTCGGTCTCCCCTACCACCACCACCGTCTTCTCCTCCGATCTTACTCAAGGTGCCGACTAGACATCATCGGATGTATACCAGCTGCTTCATCCATCGCTGTAACAACATCATCTGCCAAAAGACACAAACCAATTCTCCTCCCCTGCTCTGACGTTGCCATATAGTGAAAGCGTTGAATTTGATAATAATCGTCGTCATCCTCTTCCACATGTTCATATGTCATCTCATGGAAGGTAGGACGCACTGGAATGGGAGTAGGAAGTTCAAGGGACTGGGTCCCAAAGTATCGATGCCGCAGCTCTTACATCTTGGCAAGAACCCTAGCCTCGTACGTTGCGTCTGATGGTCACCATCTTCTTCACAGTGTACTTGCCGAAAAAAATTAAATAAGGAATAAAGAAGTACTTACCGAATAAACCACATTAGTATTTATACCATAGCACTGGAAACCACAACAGTATTTAATGCTGAGTCAAATCCCAATGTCATAAATAATTCAACACAGTAGTATTTAATGCTGACAAAACCCATTAGAAATGATGAAGGAACATTTGTTATTTAATAAAATATATGTCATCCAACAATATGCGATTTGTCATTTGTCCTACGGTTTTTGTCATTTATAATCCATAAATTCCATGGTATTATTAAAATGTTGCCATTTTCTATATATGATTTAGCATTTGATCCTTAGGAGCTTAACATTCTAATGCCATAAATTAACGTCACTAAAGATCATGCATATTACACTTCACTCCAACATATTTATCTACTTGTTAAGATCTAGAGATTTTAACTTGGACACAAAATCTTACAACATTTCCGCTCTGACCTCCGTCATCCTTAGTTAAGTGTAAGTTTTAGATGTAATAGTGTCGAGGTTTTGATTGCTCCCTTGGCCAGAATTTGTAACGTCTTCCGCCGTTGATAACTGCGGCCTTTTAGAATCATCGGCCGTAGAGAATTCTCGAAACCAAGTTTTGAACTGACAATGGTATTGTGGGCAATGGTAGAATCTCCTACCGGGCGGTTTAGAGATTTCGTAAATGAGACCACAATCGCACCTTTTCACCTCATCTACCCACGTCCATAAACCACACCCACCAATTTTACGAGCGCATTGACAGAACCAGCGGTTAGGGTTGAGACTTGTGCGTGACAGGCAAAGATCATAATTTTTACCACACCAGCAAATAAGGGAATGCATCGTTGGTAGAGAAGTATGTAATGCTTAAGAACTGGAAGCAACTGTACAGGTTATGTAGTATAAGGTTATGGCAAGCTATTTATAATGAAATGAAAATTAGCACATCATGATGATACCCTTGGTTACAACAAATGCCATATCTCCCTCTTTAAAGCCGACAGATTCATGCCTTTACAGAAGATGTGACAAGTTATTCTTAAAGTCAACTTTGATTACGTTTACAACAAGTTATCTAACCAAAACATCCACGTGGTTCCCGTCACTCTAAACACTAAGCCCTGAACCCTGCCACGCGTAATTCAAAATTCTAATTCTCCAAAGTATGAAAAACAAAAAAAAACCCTAAACTAAAGCTCTAACCCTCAACTCTTTAAAACTTCTCAAGAAATGTCGCACTCCCACTCCACTTGATTTAACCGTGCCTCTTCCAGTACCCCTCAAGATTGGTTTAAGGCGGTAGGGATTGAGGAAGATCAGGTTGACGAACGTCTATTCACGTTGAATATAATTTGCCTAATAGAGAAGGATGTCACCGGTGAAAAGGCGCAACTGCTAAAAGAGCATTACGAAGAGTTCAAGGAGAAATTAGGAGAACTCGATAAAATAGATGAAGAACTGAATAAAATTATAAAAAAGAAAAGAGAGCGTTCTGAAGGGTTCAAGTTCCATATCCGCTTCTTAGAAGATCAGCTTTGCGCCCTAAAGTTAGACCGAGATGAGCACAAGAAATTGTGGGAGGAGTCGGCCTGTAAAATTAACTGTCTCGAGCAGAAGATCATGGCAATGGAACGTGATCTGAATTCCTCAAGTGAGGAGTTGTGAACATTTGGGTTATTTATTGTTTTATTTTTATTTTTTATTATTGTTCGAATGTTTCCCTTGTATGAACATTTCTTTTGTTTCGTTTCAATTTTTCGCTAAGGAAGATCCATTAGATATAAATGATATAAGAGAACCAAACCAATGATAAAGACTCCATCAACAATGGTAGATAAATGTTGAACTTAACAAAACTGGTGATAACATTTGAACAGACAAATGATATATTATGGTTAAACAAGGACAGGTAATACAAAATTATCTTCAACATATGGAAAATTGATGTGACAAGTAATGATAATTTATTAGACAACTCAGTTTAAATATTCATATTACTTACGTGTAGAATGATAATCGACGTGACAAGTAATAATAATCGATGTGACAAGTAATAATAACTTTTACCTAATTTTATATTCTTCCCAATGCATTCAACTCCCTTTATAAAGTTTTAAGTTCAAATAAACTATTATCTACTCTTCAACTTCTGAAGAAAAATCTCGTACTCCACTCGAGTTAGCCATCTCTCTTCGAAGACTCCATACGATTGGTTTGAGTCGGTAGAGATGCAGGAAGATCAGCATGACCAACGTCTCTACAAATTGAATAGACTATGCCTAATGGAGAAGGATGTCTCTGGTGAGAAAGCACAAATGCTGAAAGAACATTACGAAGAATTCAGGGAGAAATTAGTAGCGTTCGATTATATCCAGAATGAACTGCATCAAACTATAGCAAATGGAGGTCAGCGTTTTGAAGAGTTCAAGTTCCATATGCGCTTCTTAGAAGATCAGCTCTACGCCGTAAAGATGGACCGAGATGAGTAAAAGAAACTGTGCGAAGAGTCGGCTTTTAAGATTAGTTGTCTCGAGCAGAATATTCAGGCTTTGAAGCGCGATCTGGAATGTAGGGAACGTGATCAGAAGAAGTTGTAAACATTTATTTTTTTTGGTATTGAGTTTGTTCGTTTTTTTGGCAACTAGTACTTTGCCTTTGTATAAATGAAAATATATAAAGTTTGGTGCTATTTCGTTTGCTTTTTGCTGTTAAGTAGTAGTTTCTGTTTGGTATGTGGCAAACAAAACAATCACAGTTCTGTAAGAAAATAATAATGATAAAGAGGGGTCAAGTTTAATGATGAACTTAGCAAAACTAAAGATAAAAATTCAACAGACAATGAGAAATTCTTGGCGCACAATGATATAATAGAAACCAACATATGGGAAATTCTTTGAGAACATATAACAGTTCTGAATAAAACAATAATATCATGGAAACAAACAAATGAGAAAGTATTCATCCACAAATGACACTTCAGAAGCAAACAATGAGATCACACAAGCAAACTAATGATATATTCTCCGTGTACAAATGATAGTTCGGTGCTAAATAATTATACAATGGAAACAGACAAATGATAATTTCTTTTTTAACAAATGTCAGTTACAATTAGACAAATGATGGATTTTCAAGCACTAACAATAAAGATCATACAAATAAATGATACATAGAGTACCCAAATTCATCAGTGCAAACTAATTGCAACATCTTCATCTGGGATGACAGGTGGTTCAGTGCTCATTGTAAAAGACGGTGCCATTGTCGGACGTGTATTGTCATCGGATAGGATTGGCAGAAGCTTACAAGAACGACGATTGTGTCCATTTTTTCGACACCAACTGCAAAATCTTAGTTTGGTAACAAGACCAGACATTTTTCCCTTCTCTTCCTTTGCGTGCGAGGGCGACCGGCTCGAACTGTTAGAATATGAGCACGAACACGTGAATCAGTTTTTAAAATTTTCCACTGCTCAATTCCACTTATAGGAATTCATATAGGTTCATAAACTGACTTGTATGTATTATTTGTGTGGTACTCAGAGACACGTGTAGTTAGATCAACATTAACAAGACCCAAAGCGTGTACTTCGTGTTCACAAGGTATACCCATCGTTTGCCACCAACGACAATAGCAAATACCATCTTCAATATTTGCATAATCGGTTCTGCCATAACTAGTCATCTGAAAATGGCGACGTGATGTACGAACCCTGCAGGTTAGTAAATCCGCAACAAACTTTCTGCTCTCACAGTGATCCGTAGCCCATGGCGTTAAGCGAGTTTGACTCTTCACAGCTTCCTCCCTATACGTGTAGGACATTTCCAAACTGATTCTACGCAATTCCTCAATAAACACATGGATAGAGAGATCTCTTACTTCCAAAATAACGTTATTCCAACTCTCGTCATGACTTGTGTAAGCGACTCTATATCTGAAAAAATGACAAACCATAAAAGTCAAATGCCAAATGAGCGTATAAAAATGACAAATAAGATCATACAACTGTAAAAAGAATAATAAAGAAATAATGACAAAAAAATGACAAAAAAATGACAAATAAGAATGTAAATGGAGTTACAATGACTATTGTTCATATAACAAATGATTAGTTGAGCAATACAGAGTGACAACGTGCGTACCTACTCATTGGAATGTATAGATTATACCATGTTTCATTGGGAAAATTTAGTATGTATTAGAGACCCACTGGATTTGTATTCCGAATAGCATTCAAGTGTTTATCGAAATCAATGTTGGTTAGGGCCTCTGCTGCCATCCTAAATGCGATCCTCGTGCTTTCGAAGGTAGTTTTAATGCTGTTAGATATGTGAAAGGCACGAAACGTATGGATTGCAAATGGAAACACCTTGAGTACAACATTAATAATTTCGGGGTTCCTGTCAATGATGACGACGAATCTAGTGTCATAACTGTAAAAATTAGACCCAAACATCTCCAGGAAGTATGTCCCACTTTCGGTGGTCTCAAAGTCTGTTATCGAAAACGCAAGTAAAAAAATATAATTACTTAGGTCTATGGCGATGGTTCTTAGTAGAGTCCCACGATATCTCTCTTTTAAAAAAGTTCCGTCAATCACAACAACTGGTCTCAATAGTTTATAAGTTTTTTTTTTGGACCAAAACACCAAAAACACCTTGTGAATCTCTTATCCTTACAACTCGTAGTTTGTATGTCAAATACAAAATTCGGGTCAACCAACCTCACTTACGCAAAGTAGCTCGTAAGTAGTTGGTATGCGTGCTCAAACCTGCCTCGTATCTAAAATAATTACGTGGATCAAATGAAATTGTGGAGCAGACAAATGATAAAAGTGTTTTACAAATGACTTGTATGGCAAGTACAAATGACAAAGTGAGTCGGCTAAATGATATGAGAATAAATGATAACAATGTTGTACAAATGACTTTTATAGGAGAACAAATGACATATAAAGTGATGATACCTCAGCGTCAACTTTTTCTTTCGCACACCAGGCAAGATTGTATGTTACATCAATATTGTGATGAATTTGCATATCATCAATAATTTCGGAAGGTTTGTAGTTTGGATCTTTTCGTAGTTTTTGCTTGATTATAAAAACAACTCATCTAATAGACGCTGCCTTATACGCGTTCCCACCTTCAGTTTCTACTCGGATGTAAGTATGCACGGAGCAATAAGTACTTACCCTAAATATGGCAGAACCGACCAACTTGGTCGCATAAATTTGCCAAAAGCATTTATGACCTTTACAACGTACCACGATTTTATATTCGTTGCTCAGAACGTGTTCGAGATTGAACTTGTTTACAACTGCATAATCTCTTATGCGATTCTTGAGTTCAATCCTATCTCGATATAGATCACCAATGTTAAACTCTTTACTGAAGTCATAGGAATCCTCCGTGTACGCAGCAGATTTGAACCGAAAATCCAAGAGATTTTTCACCTGCTCGAGTTGTGGCTCAAACCGAAACTCAGCTAAACAAATGAGAAATATTCAACTTAGCATAATAGAAATTGAATAAGAAATGATAAAACAGAGCACACAAATGACAAATTCTGTGAACTTACCTGAAGTTTCAGTTTGTCCAATGATAGGTTCGGGTTCAATTGAAAGAGGAAAATTAGTTAACATAGGTTCATTTGAAGGAGAAACATTAGTTAACACAGGTTCATTTGAGAGATGAATACTTGATTGAGGAATAGAAGGTTCATTTTAGAAGTGAACATTAGTAGGGATAGTTTAAAAATGTTCTTAACACAGGTTCATTTGAAAGATGAATATTTGATTGAGGAATACTATGTTCATTTGAGGGAGGAACATCAGTATGGATAGTTTCGAAAGAATCATTTTCATCATCCACAAAAGGTCCAAACCTACGCGGATCAAGCCATCTGCCGTTTGTTTCAGGGTAACCCCTGTATTCAGGTTCAGGATCAGAAAATGAGTTATGCCGCAAAGGTCCCCCCGCTTTGGTGGTGGACAAGCCTCTACCTAAACCAGTATCTTTGGTGGTGGACAACCCTTTACTCGAAGAACAGAAATCAAAAATAAAGTTCTGGGAGTTCTGAGAATGTACCTTAAGGTCATTAACAATCCATATGTGAAAGGGTGTGCCGGGATTGATTTTATACATATTGATCATTAGGGTAAAGTCTTGAACTGATGAAATTGCGCATACACAACTATGAACGAAGTTGTACAGCTTACAGTCCTCACGACGAATTTCACTTGTTTCTTCAAGGAGTGTAACAAAATCTTTGTATGACGAGTGCGCTCTTAGTGAGATAAGTTTTGTACTTCCTCCAACATTAATAACGATTGATCCGATCCTTGGACGTACGATATCCCCACCAAAATGAGCAATGGTATAAAGCTGAACTCCATTCATCCCTGAAACAAATGATATAAATAAACAATTTCGGTGATAAAGTACCAAAAAACAAAAAACAAAAATGATATAAAACTGAACTCCATCAATCCCTCAAACAAATGATAGGAATCTTGAAATAAATGATATCAATGAACAATTCCGGTGATATAGTAGCAGAAGACAATATTAAAAGTCGAAGAAAATGATTATGTACGAATTGTATCATCTTGCATAACATTTTTTCTTAAGATAAATTGGACAAATTGTGATGCGGATACACATTTAGAGATGATGGATACAGAGTTAGAAATAATATTTACTGAAACGATTATTTTAACAGTCGGAGAGAAGGATAACAACGGTCTTTCGCAACGAGAATAATATATGATAACAACGATCTTTTCCTCCCAATGACCTCTGTGTGAGGACTTTAGCGAATGCAAAACTATAGTTGAAAGACTTGGCACATGAAGGAGACAAACAGTACATCAAGGAGAATCTGCTTTAATTTTTGTAGAAGTTTTGTTGTTGAAGAAGAAGAATAATAAGAAGAAGCTTTGATTTTTAAGGTTGGTAGTGTATTTAGGGGAGAATTTTCCCTCTTATTAATGTTCTGATTACTGTAGCAAATTAGACTACTTAACCACTCCAGTAGGATAGTTTCTCTTCTTTTTTTGCATTATTTATCATTTGTTATGCGAGAACTTTGACATTTGATGTGTAAATCTTTGTAATTGTTTTAGTATAGTTTTGTCATTTGTTAAATAATCCTTGTGAATTGGTAGATTTATTACTGTAGCAGATTAGACTACCTATCAACATTTAATGTTAGAGAATAGGGTGGCAACTAAAAAGTAGTAGGTGAAACCATTATCGATTTGTTAATTTTAGTATCGATTTTGCAAAGATGGCAAAAACTAGTATTTATTTTCATAATTTCCAATGTTTATAAGCCCAAAGATTAAAGAGTGAGATTTTGCTGTTAATTGTGAGAGTACATTATTATGACCATCAAAATGTACAACAAACCGAAATGAAGACTTCTTATGTTTTTGAGTTGCCCTCAACAAAACAATCAATTACAAACCATAGATTTCCAAATAGTGATTTCAGAAACAGGTAAGTGGAATCCTTTCTCCAAAGTTAGGTGATCCTTTGCCTAATAGTCGTCTTCTACTTTTGCTTCTGCGTTAGTTTAGGTTTGCAACCCTCAATGCTTGAAAATATTACACCAATTATAATTAATACAACAAAAGTCAATCAAATGGCTCTAGTTTATACTCCTTCGTTAACAATTAGAACAAAAAATACATTCATGCTAAGCAAATCATGCATTTATCGTAGTTTCGCCTTCGTATTCTAAATCACCCTAATTGTCTTACCTTTTTGAGAATGTACTTGTTTTACTTTTACTGGGATGAATGTTAGCTACATCTCTTTCAAAATGGGTGTTGTGGAGCTATTCTCCTTTTGGAAACAATTTATTTTTGTGAATGTACTTGTGTGGGTTGAATTTTAACTACCCCTTTCAAAATGAGCTTAGTGGAACTGTTTTTGACAACCATTTCAGTAGTAGCTATGTTGAGCCGGATGGGTGATAATCTGGGTAGATCACATTGACATTCACCTCTTTTCTCCTCTTTAGGGTTTTATTATTCGTAATGTAACGACTTTTATATTTATTTGCTAATAGAGTCTGAGTTAATTAGGGCTCATATTTATTCCATCACAGATTGATTAGATTTCGTAACAAAAACATAATCTAAGATACTTGTATAGGCAAAAAAAAATTCTCACCGAAACCAACCTAAGAATCACTCTAGAGGAGCTCTCCTTTTATAAGCCTAAAAGAGGCTCAACACAACATAAAACTAAGTAGGAAACCTACAACAATTAGAAACCCTAGTTCTAGAATAATTACGAAGCTAAGTCCAAATCTAAATAAAAATACAAATAAATACCAAAAGCAAAACCAAATTGAGAGAGTGCATCAAATAAGGGAGACCATATGTGGGTGAGAAGACGACCACGTAACCTATCAGACATAGTTTTAATTTACAAAAATGTGGTTGAAGCGTCGGAAAGCTCAAGGATATATTCAGAAAATGTAGGGCAGGCTTGCATTTTAAGGGGCATGTGAGGGAAGTGGCCAGGAATAAAGTGAAAGCATTGAAGGAGATCTTAATGAAGCCGAACAAGGTAGTGTAGCAGGTGTTTGGCAGAGTGGGGGTGTAAAAAGAGATAGGTCCTCATTTGAATAAGTTAGAGAGCATGGTGTAAAGAAGCAAACCAAAAAATTATCCATTACTGAAGGTTGTTGATGGGGGAGTCTAGGGAGAACCATTTCTTAAGGCTATTCATATTTCAAGAATGGGTTTCCCTACTTAACATATCACAGTCATGGCGATCATACATTACAAAGCCCACATGGGGTACGTATGCTCCTTTTATAACTAACACCCATATAATCGATAAAGACGATGCATAATACTGGGGCAGAGTACAAACTAGGGGTGGGGGGGGGGGGGGGGGGGGGGGGAGGTCATAATATTGAAGTTGTTAGTATCATAACAAAAGAAGCAAATGAACCTACGAGTTGATACATCTATTGTAACTATTCTTATGACAAACATGTGTCAATTTTAAACTTCTTATTTGTTGATAAAATATATTTAAATAATCACATACTGCCTGCCTAAATTTTGATGTGAAAAGAAAGAAAAAACATAACAGAGTACAGTTAAAGCCTCAGCATAAGCAAATTGAATGATTCTACATGCAATAGACTAAATAAGGATAAATAAGACAGTAGGGAAATCAGATGCATGTATCATCTAACAGATAGTATACGCTATAATGAGCACAATATCCATCCCTAAATACTAAGATAAAGACTGAACTCCAAGCTTGTAAGAGATTAATTAAGAGGAAAATAAGGTTAAATAGGGAAGTCAAATGAAACAACATCACAGAAGCTTTTTAAGCAAAGAAAAGAACTTACCACTTCCATCAACATTTTCATCTCAGGTTCAGCCAATTGTGAACCAACCTTTTGAAGCCCAGTTTTCAGTTCCTCATATGTTATTTTTCCATGTCCATCATTTAAACATGTCTCTTATTACTTCTACCTCTTCAGCTGACAAGTGCTCAGCTATAACCTGAAAGTTGCTTAAAAGAAATTGAAATCGTCATAGTTGATAAAGCCACAAGATATAAAAATATCTACCATCCGTTATTTTATAATAAAGTACTGAACCAAGGAAATATTAGATACTGACTCTCATGGCTTCTTTTTTTAATCTATGCATTGCCAAGAACTGCTTGAGCCTAGACCTCACAATATCTCCTAATGGAAGATTTGAAGCTTTTTTAGCATTTTGCAACCAAGGATGCTCTACGAAAAAATAGGAAAAACAGATAATACAGCTAGATAAATGTGTGTTACTCATTTTGGTCAGCAAGCATCAAATTTAGATAGAGAAAAATTTGAACTGCCAAAAAAAAATTGAGTTTTCATGAGTTTCACTATGCTTGAAAAAAAAACATTGATTCCAGCTCAATCTATAGCCAACTACAAGATTTAGAGCTTGAACTCTATCGCTAGATGATCATAGTCAAGTTCTTAATCCATAGGCCCTGAGCAAGTCTTAATATTAGCTCCATTATTGGTTTTTTAATTAGAATTAGTATAAGTATACACTTGGCCAAACTAGAGACTAGGTGAAGGGTAGCTTAAGAATGGGTTCAGATTAAGAAAAGCTAAATAAATATTAATGTAATGAGGAAACTAACCTAAGTATAATTGATTGATTTTTTTTTTAATCATTGATTGACTTATTTGGTCTCTTTAATTATTCAATGTAAGATGCTCATAAATTTAGTACATAATTTGTGAATGAGATCTCATTCATATAAACTCAATTACATTGCAAACATGAAAATCAATGCAACCTGATATTATGCATGGCAATGTTGTGTTTATGTAATCCCTGCCACAAATTTCCTATCACCCAGAACAACACCTCATCGCATGGAAGTTTCGTACGTGAATGCTCTGGCAAGCAATCAAGGCCAGCATAATCTCTTCAGTACTGTTCCCCAAGGAAAAATACGATCAAATTTTGAAATAAACAGATGACATTAATTAAGCAATATAGAGCTCAGAAACAAATCAAGCTGGATTTTTCTAAAATTCTAATATTAAAGTACAAGTTCTTAGAAACACTCTAAGCCATTCATTTGATCATTAAAATTATGAATGTTAGAGAGAACAAACTTGTAAAAAGAAACACTAATACTACAAACCTTTAGAGAATACAGAGATCTAACATACTCTTGATAAGCATTGCCCTTAATAACGTAGCTAGATAATACGAGGCGTAAAGAGTTGCAAATGGTGCTTGTTAGAATCGAACCATTTCTTTAAAGGATTGCTGTGAGATGCCTCGTGGATTTCTTGAAAGGATTTGCTTGGCATTCGAGGTGAAGCTTTGGGCAAAAATGAGACTTAAGAATATATTATGGTTATGGTCATGAAGGGACATGGTTAATGATAAAGATTAACGTTGTGAGTCAATGTTCTAAAAGCTATGAATGATAGGTTCTTACAATTTGTAATCAACGTAAGATGTGTACTAAAGTCATGTAAAATCAAGGGAAACATTAAGATATGGAAGGGAAAAATCATTGAGGTATTCTTGTTAGGATCTATGATTATTTCCGATTGTGATATGGTAGGGGATTGGGGGTACGGGAGAACTTGGACAGCCTTTGAAAAACGTGGTAGGGGAAATGTTTAAGGCAACCAAAGTATATGTATATAAGAGAATACCACTTATTTTAACTTTAAATATCTAATCTAAGAATGCTTTTGAATGATCACGAACATCAAATCCAACAAACTTATAAGAAAATACCACTTATTTCACTTTAAATAGAGACTTCTTATTTTGATTGTTTCATAAACCTACGTCTTACTTGAGCTCAAAATGATAAGTTAATCAACATACTGAGATCTCAAGACCAATGAAACAGCTTTTGATTGAGGCGAACCTTATCTTGATCGACCAAATGACATCACTCTCTACAAATTTCACTGAAGTAAAATTCTGTAAAACAACGAAAAATTAAAAGATGGTGTTAAGCAATGTTTGGAGCATCTCCTGAAAAAAGGTTTGAAGCATATTACAATGATGATCAACGCCCAAGAACGAGGAAGAAATAAATATTGTTTTCCATGAATATTTTTGCAAGTTTAAGAAGGCGAGAAATTTAACTAAGCAGGGCACGGTTCTTTATCTAACAGCGAAAAGAGCTTAGGTAACAATATCCGCTCCCAGACCACAGAGAATCCCATTCGCTTAAAGCAGAGATCTCCCGAGAATTGTATAATTTGTATATTTATGCGTTTAGTCTAGAATACCTACAATTTCAAGAGACATACACACAACACTAGGAGGTAAATTGAAATATATATGAGACTTTATCTGGCAATGGTGGGGTCTGTCAAATGCATAAGGATTAACCAAAGATGGAGAGCCATTGACATCGAAGATGGAGTGAAGTAAATAATCTGGTCACATAAATTGCAAAGAGTAGTCCCAATTTAGGATTATCTAGATATTGAAATTATCCTCTTACATGAGATGCTTCATGGTTAATAAAATGGGTAAGATAACGTTGTCTACATAAAAACATGAAACTAATGAAACTCCATTATCAAATTAGTACAAATCTTAAGCCCAAAAATCTTGTAATTGGTGATAAAGATGTGAAAGTAGAAAACGTGCAACAAAATAAATATAGAATCAAAAACAGTTTTCGACAGGCTTATTATCATGGTATTACCTGTTCGAGCAATTAATTGAACTTATCAACTTGAACCTTCTTAGCATTTTATGGTTGCAGCAACTCGGCCTCTATTAAAGTTGTGGACCTATTCATACACACAACTTCGAGATAGAAAACCATCGAAACGCTCCCTCAAGACATTGAAGGTTAGTTGTGTTATGCTTTCCCTTGATGGCTTTGTAAAGTTGTCACTTTGACACCTTTGATTTTAGGGATCTCCAAAGACGAAAGAAACTGTAATGACTTACAGGTCTTTGTTTTTCTATAAACGTTGCCTTTAGAATATAGTCATATCCACGAACTTTCTTACGACTCTCTGTAGACTTTCGAAAAAAAATTTGTGGTTGGTCATCAATTTCTCAGACTATCTTAGGCTTAGCCCAGTGCTAAACCTCAGAACTTAAAGTTGTGATTACATAGCACCATTCACATTGTTTAATCATTTCAGTATGCTATAGTCCCAACTCAATCAAATATATGTGAATTACATCACCCCAAAAATAATAACAATTTATAAAATATAGAAGGAGGTTGTTGTTTCTATCCTGATATCTTAAGGCATTATGATTACAGTAATTGGCAGACCAAGCAGGTAAGCAAAAATTAGCAAAAGAGTTCCTTGTTTTTCTTTTGTTTTGAATTTTTTTTTCCCTTCAAATTCAGATAAATAATTGAGATGACTTGAAAAAATTAAAATCAAAAATGATTGAAAAAGAAGGGTTTAGAGGACGTAAATTACCAAGATGAGCATTGGCCAACATCGCCAAATGAGAGAGAGATTACCAAGAACTCCAATAGGGGAGGTAATACCGGGGCTCTATTCGGGTTTAATCCATTTTCTTAAGTTCAATCTCCGATTCGGGCTATAACTGAAGAAAACCTAACTTTAATAAGGTTTGGACTTGGTGGGTCAAGGGATTGAACCCTTAGTTACTGTTTTGTACCAGTCCATCGTCATCATTAAGAAATGACAAAAAATCCTATTACAAAGCTCATTCTTGTTTGTTCAACGAGGTCGGGAGATCAATACCTCATTGCTTGGGGCTTTTTGATCAAAAAATTTAAAACAACCTTAGATACTAAAAGCTATAAGTTTCAAATGCCACAACTCGTAGTTAAAAGTTAAAGGACCAGATGATTACTTAATTTGCCATCATTACCACACTGATATATCTCAAAGCAATAAGGCTATTAACAGCATTTTCAAAATCTTTATTTTATTATTTTATTTTTGTTTTATTTTTCTGGAGAAGACAGCTTTAGAATTTCAATACTACTCAGTATTAACAAGATGAGGATAAATAGTCATTAGGGTATGCTGTGAGGAATATATTCATTGCTCCATAAATGTCATGACAAACTCTTTATGGTACCTTTTGATGGTACCACTACGCACTACCATAGTTATCAGAGTTAAATCAAGATTATCAGTTCAAAAATAGATTATAGTATCTCTATAGATTCTATCTCTTTGCAGATTTTCTCTCTTTCATGATTTTTACATCTCACTGCATTTTTTTTGCCACAACTCTTCTCTTCTGCATATTTCTCTTACTAATAGATTTTTCTATAACTTTCATTGTCTTCAA
>JACGCM010001225.1:0-95136 GCA_014058105.1 Kingdonia uniflora | reverse complement strand
TGATAGTTTTTCCAAATTTTGGGTTTTCTGTTACAAGATAAAAAGTCACTATCAGTTATGAGGGAAAGTGGATAAAATGTAATAAATAAGGGGAGAAATTAGGTGTTAATATGGGGAGAGATAAGGGGAGGTGCTGACCCGATCTTAAGAGACGTACGTCCATGCCGTGGCTAAAGTGCACATTGGCCATGAAAGATCGCTGAAAGTGCTGGAGAGGAATTTTGAAATGTTTGATTATGATGGTTGAGATACCATGAGGGAGTGTCAGCTCGCAGGATTAGATGCAGGGGCAGGACTTGAGATTGCCCGTTATTTCTATGAATATGTTTTTGTGAACTAGTGTAGGATCCTGTAGATCTAGAAGCAGATTGTTGGGGATTACTTAGTTGGGATGTGGAGATTGGTAATTTGAAGGATTACTACGATTACTACTGCAAAGCCGGTATGGATTGATGGTGGTTCCCCGAGGTGATCAAGAATGTTTTTTATAATTTTATATGTGAGGTTCATGGAATGGATGTAATAGGGGGTATATCGATAGTGTGAGTTTTGAATAAATGTTGTAAAGAAATTGTTGGAATCAGTCTTTTAATTCTTGTATGTTTGTTTAGTTACTGTTTTGTAAAAATGAATTTGGGGGGGGGGAAATATTGAAACTCTGTAGTGTAGCTTTAGAAATAATGCCATTGGTATGCTATATCGAGTATAAGAAGAGGCACGTACATAAAATAAGTAGGGAGTTCTTAATTTGTCTCTGTCAGAAGTTGTGAAAAACTCGTTGTTTGTAAAGAGTGAGGGCATTGAGTGGGGTGAGGGTTGCAGAGGTGATTTGGGAAAAAAGAGATAAAATTCGGATTAAAATATAAGTGGATGAAAGGCAATGATGGGAACATTTTGTACCAAAAAGGTGAAAGATTCTGCCATGGATAGTGGGAAAGACACTTGTTTCCAAAACCAAGGCTGGCTTGTGCGATGACTCAATAAGTGCCAACATTTCGAGAGAAACAAAATGATAATAGCTGGGCTTCTCTTCGTTAATCAACATTTTTTCTACATCTGAAAACTTGAAAACAGTGAACGCATGAAAAGAGAGGCAAAAATAGGTCAGAACGTGTGTCGGATTCAACCAAGAGGGGTCATCAGTCAACGCATGAGAGATTTGCTAATCTAGTATCAAGGTGTTATAGACTGTCAGCATGGTGAGGAAGATATTACGGGGCGGGCCGCTCGGATATCACATTTTGATTAGAGAGGAATTAGTAGATATATGTAATAGGTGTATGTGTTTTTTGTTTGAAATCTATTTTTTTATTATTGAGAAAAGTGATGGAAATTATATTTCATAGTGAAGTCGAGAAAATCAGTTGTGTATAAAGATATGAAAGAGTATTGAATATGGTCGCTTATTGTAATAGAGATATAAATACATACCATGGGACTGTTTATAGGTCAATCGTTAGGCCGTGTTAGTAGGGGATCCAGACGTCCTTACTTCAGTTTAGAATGATGACTCCCCAGTAAGTGAGGCCCGACCTCTGGTACGGGGAGGGGTCGGCTGAGTTTGAGAGTGTGAGTATCTGGAAGGGTAGGGGAAGGTAGTTTTTGATCAATTTCGGGGAGATTTCCCACGGAAGATTGGTATCCTACCCTCCTCGTTTGGGTGACTACATTGAGAGAGTTCTGTAAACCGTAAGGGCTACTACAAAGGTATCATGGGGAACTGCATTGACGTACGTTCGGTAGGGCAATTTAGGGGGTTTAACCGTAGCACATGGCCTGAAGATTAATATTTATTTTCTTTGGCTACTTTGGGAAGTAGAAGAAAGATAGTGTATAGATGAAATCGATCGTCTTTTGCGTACTTCGATGGGGATGTTTCCAACGACGCTCGAGGGTTTTCTATGTTTACTTTGTTCAGTTGGAGTAATAAGTTGAGCACCTCCCCGTAGTATGGCTGGGCTAAAGGGACAGGAATCGTTATCGTGGTTGGCCTTTTGCCTATTCAATGATTGGACCTGGTGGAGTATAAGTTTTTGTGTAAGCTTTGAACCCTAGGTAGGAAGACAGGTATAAAGAGAGGCTATCCCCTGAGATTTGTTGAAGTTTTACTGGTGTTCAAAATTTTTGGCCCAAGTAAAGGGCTTTTTGTCGAAGGCAACTCGACTTTGCTTTTCGATCTTAACTCACAGGTCGAACCTGTAGAACAATACGTATATGAGGTAAAGGGTGACTGCCTCCTTCAGGGAGAGGTATGAGAACCCTGGAACGTTCTATTAAGATCTGGAAAACAACAGTAATGGTATAACAATGCATAATGTAAGCTTGTTAATTTAAGTTGTAAGAGTGTTTAGCTGATGTTCTGTCGTTATGTCTGGGGCAGTCTCAATCATAGGTGGAGAGGACAAGAATCATTGTTGGATAAAGTCACTGACTCTAGAGGGAACTGATCTCGAGGGCTGTATTAGAAGATTTTGGTAGCAGCAGGAAGAACGCGTTAACAGCCGGGTTTAAAAGGTTTAAATCCCATTGACAAGGCTATAAGCGAGGTGCCTGCTAGCACACCTGAGAGGGTGAGACTGATGGGAAAGTAAGCGAAGCTTGCCGAATGACCTCGTGGAATGGATAATGATTTACCCGAGGGTCCATTACGATCGAGCAGTTAGCTCGACGCTCCCTAAAGGCAAACAACTGAAGGTTCTGCGCTGCTGGTGTGGGAAGGTTATGGCCGCCGGCGTGAGAATACGAAGAAGTGAAGGGTTGATTCTCTTTTCTGAAGTTCTGGCAGGAAGGTCGCTAAGGCTGCGGACCTGATATGGAGGGACGATGGAAAGCTGTGGAAGAGAAGGCCGAGGTGTGGCATCTCTTCGGAAGAGGAGGATGAGCAAATGTAGCTCGATGTGCTCCATTATGTATTTGTGATTGGAGTTTTTATATGATCAAGCTAATCATAAGTTTGTATTTGTGTTTATTTTGTCATGCTGCTCGATTTCTGAAAAGGGAATCTACCACCTTGGGGTTGAAGGAAAGAGAGACGCTGGAGGAGGAAGAATGATGACTCAAAAAAGGATGTATCGCTAAAGAGGATCTAGCAGGAAAGGGAAACGGCTGGTAGATGCTGAAGGCTACTTGTAGGGACTTATCCCTCGATCTTCTCACTCAGAAATTGAGCTACGGAGCTCGAATTACACCATCTTCTGCTTATGCAATTTTACACTTACACTCCAGGCAACAGTCCACCCCGCCACACGCCTATCAAGATAGTCAGCTAAACCCAAAAACGTTGACATTCTAAGACATCTGTCTCCCATAAACTCGTTAGTTTATTTCAGAGCACCACCACTATATCGCACAGTATTCCAAAAACATGCTCCAACACGATGAGACTGTGGGAAAAGCTATATAAAGGAAAGTGCCAGAAGAGCAGGACAGAAAAATTACATACAGCTTCTTATTTACGGAGAGCAAAAGTAGTTAGATATTTAGAGATTACTTGTATAAGATGATCCGTTCCAAGCGAATACTAGATCCTTTTCCAAAAGGCCTTCATACGGGTCCGTGGTTTTTTTTACTAATTCCGAGGTTTTTCCCGCACCAGCTAACAAAACACATGTTTTCATTTCTTCTTTCCCATTAGAATATTCTACAGGTTCATTGGAGTGAGTGCTACTCCTAATCAGTGTCGAGGTCTTACGGACTTTGGCCATTACATTTGGCGCCATCTATGGGAAAGATTACATTTCCACGTTACCTAAGCGTCTTTCACTATAATTTTCAATTATGGTTCTTCCACGGCGCGGGGCGCGCAAACTAGCTCGAAATTTTTGTGGATCCGGTCCACTCACCGAGTTACGGTCTAATCTCCACCCAAGACAGAAACCGTGTCTAATCTTGAACTTGAGGGCTGACCAATGGATCGTGGGGCTTCGGTGTGAGAGAAATGGTCGATGCAGGAATGAGCGAAGCTCGTTTTAGCATTGCTCAAACGGTACGAAGATCATATGAGCGTGATCAGACTACATTCGGAGAGCTTTGCAACATACAAGTAGGTCTCTTCCAGCCATGGGTTGCGATCAACTTCGGCTGAGATCTCCCGGATTTTAGTAAGGGAAAGATTGGGACCCGGTCGGCGGAGTTCCAAGTAAAGCCATTTCAGAAATCTACCATACGGACTGCACGCCCTCCATCCCTTTAGGGTAATTCAATCGAATCAGTCGATGCACTAAGTTCCATCACGTCAGATGAAGACCACCGCGCCTCATAACATCAAGTTCTAGCACAATATCGCTCTAGTAAGGTACGGGAACTATCATCCGCTCTGCCAGCACATCCATCGAGTTCAACCAACGCGTCAGTACATGCATAAAAGAACACATGGGCCAACGGATTAGGAGAATGGATCGAGTTACACAGTTCTGTTACTACCGGCGTATACATCGAATTTACAAGGAAGTCCGAATTTCCTATGAACTATTCGATATGGGAGCTAGCAAAAGGTTTCCAACTCCCGGCACATTCACAAATACAAAATACTGACCCGAGATCATATTCCGCAATGCCGTGATTCGATTGGAGGTTTTACTCCAATCTCAACCACATTCTCTATCTCTGTCGTCTATTCCCATAAGATTTACCGTGCGGAGCCCTCCGATGGTTTGTCATTCTCTCCTTGGAATCCATCACACGTTCTAGGGTCAACTGCAAAACAGTTCACAATACATATGCTCACAACAGAGACAAAGAGGAGAACTTGCATTCTCTTATGGCGTCTCTTATCAGTCCATATAGAAAAGTGTCCTCGATGACTTATTCAAAGAATTCTTAGAACTCGCTGAGAAATTGGGGATACCCTTGGCCAAAAAAAATAGCCGTTACCGCTTTTACAATGCTCTCTCTGCTAGACGCAGGGGCTAAAGCTAACCTCTTGTTCCTTAAAAACTATAACATTAGAAGAGTTGATCACCAAAGCAACATTTACGTCGACTTGGAAAGGGAGATGTCTGAGGCGCCAACAAGTCTCCTAAATCTTCCTCTCACCAAGGGCCTCATCTACAGCTCAAACCAGCAAACCTAAGGGAGAACAGGTGAGATCGAAATGTACCAAGGGGAACACTGGATAGCCTTAAAAAGCTATCATACAACAAACGCCGGGTCTATAGAGAGCTGACGTCGAGAGAACCTTCATAATGTGTGTCTCCCTGCTGTTTAAGACCCCGCTCTAAACCGCTCTCTCAACACTTGAGAGCAATCAGACTCGATCCAGGTTTTGCCTAGTAGTCATAATGTAAATCAGCATACTATGTGACAAATCGTATCTCCTACTGGTTGCCATCGTGCACATTTTCAGAGGGATGGATGCTCTAATAACATTGTTGACCTGAATTCATAACAAGATGGCACCTATTAAAGCAGCTCAAAGTTGTTTGAGGTAAAGATAGAGCTGAGGATAATCATCTCTCTAATATCACCTCACAACATCCATCGAAATTAACCAGATCACACAATTCTAACCATCAAAGTGTTGGCGGCTTTCAAAATGCTTGTCTTGCACCTCAAGACAAAGAAGCCAACTACTTGGTCCCGAGTTGAGCACTCGACCTGCTGTGCAGGAATCTCCTTCGAGATTTTGTCAACTAGGCCATGTTAAATTTCTACTCATGATGCCTATCATAATGCTCAAGTGAAACAGTTGGCCATGCGAGCACACTTTTGGAAATGATCGTACTGGGAGCGGTCTTGACAGCAGTGAGTTCATGGCTCCAGGGAGGATGGAGTAGGCAAGTTATCTTACCTATTCACCGTAGGACCAACACTATCTACTAATTGGCATTTATCAAGCCGACATCTTACTATCTTGGGGATTATGTGGCGTTGTGCTAGATACAGCATATGGAAGAGCAATGCTTCCACCTATTATCATCACCTGGACCGATCAACACGACACAATATTTATGAAATCAAGGTTTAGTCAGGGAGCGACTCTGGCATCGCGCTTGTGTAAAATTACTGTCCTACCATCCTAGATACTTCTGACAGATTTGCCGCAAATAACAATTACAGAAAATTGTCACCTCGATGATCAATCCCTAACAGATGAATCCACGGAAGATGTCAACTGCTGATCTAGAAAGAGGTACGTTCGCCAATCGGAACCCGCTGTTCAACATGATAAAAATCTCTCATCAGATCTTACAACCTTCAATCGAGCATTTTTGTTCGATGAGATTTTGAAGAATGCTAGAGTCGAGCCAGGCCAAGGCTTGACACAAGTTAAACCCATCAATTTCAACGTTGCTACACTTCAAACAAAATAACGTGACTTTCACCTCTCATGCGAGATAACGTAAACACCAGATCGGAAATTGATCAAAGTGTTTCATGTCGAAAGCGAATATCCATACTGGATACAACATTGTGTCGATGTGCCCAAGTGAACGGAAAGGTTTTAAGTTTGCGTAATTATGTTCAGATCTGAACAAACATACTACAACGACCGTGCCCTATTCCCACATTCTTAGATCCTCGATTCCACGCAGGCCATTGATCTCCTAGCTATGATGGTGACGCTGCTTTCTGGGATGAATAAAATTCTCCTTCTGTAAGTATGATCCCGAGAAGAACAACGGTTCACAATAAAAAGTGGCCTTTATTATACAAAGGTCTCCCTTCGGTCAGAACGTAGGTGCCGACATAATCAACGATTGATGCTTCTATGTTAAATGCAACACCTAGGAAAATTGCTTGAACGTCTACATCAGATCTCTTATGCAAAAGCATACACTCCGATATCACATCTCAGATCTCAAAAACTATGGTCACATCCTTCGATCGTTACAATGCCGTCTCACCCTAATAAATTCAATGTCCCGGGGTTTATTCCGCGCTTCCGAGCCACCTCACAAAAGAAAGGGATTGAGGCTGGATCCATCAATTCGGGCTCTCCTTTGCATCCTTCTCCAAAGACACAAAAGATGCTCAAGAAACTTGCACGTGGCATATTGTCCGGGTGGCGATGGCGACCGTTTTTGTCTCTAAGTCTTTAAACCATTGCCGTTGTGGGGCTATTCCTATTACTCCGTGATTTACCAAACAGGAAAGGTAACCCAACTTCAAAAGTTACATGGACACCAAAAATTCAAAACATCTTTTCAGTGTCTCAAAATCAATTTGGGAGTTCTCCATAATGACACCCCATAGGTACTGAGGACCTGATAATCTACCTATCAGTCAACAGATACTTCTCCTCCGCTCTTTCTCATTCGCCTAGTAATGGAAATAGAAACCCAGTCTTCTTCATCTGCAATACTCACACCAGAGGAACAAGGTACTGCTAAAATTGAGCAGGCTTCTTCTCACCCTTTTTTATGCTTTCGAAGAAACTCAAGCACTAATTCCAGCACATTCCTCAAAGTTATTGACTCAAGAGTTATGACGAACTAGCCCACTTCGGGACACGGTCAAGGTCGTTTCCAATTTCTAACTGGGATTTTTTTTGTGGAGGATCCTGAGTGGGAAGCATGGTGGCCCAAACCTTAACCGAAGAGGGCACCAGAAAGCCAACCGGGCCTCAACCATTCAAGGACTAACTTACGGAATCACTACATCCATGGGAGGCCTCCCTCATCCAAGATGGTCACAGTGATCCTCATCGTTAGAATCGGGATCATTTGATTACCCCTTCAAATGATAGAATTGAAAAATCATCCGCTGAATTTTAAGGCACAATACGTCACCGAGTATGAAGCTCTCATTTCCACACATTCGACGCTCAATACTTGAGCTCGATGTCCCCAAACTCTCAGTTTACACAGATGTCATTACTTTCTCTGTTCAGTCAGCTATGGGTCCGCGAGAAATACGAAGGGGAAGTCATCGGGAGAATGTATCAAAATACCAGCCCTCGTTGAAGCTTACTCGGGTGCAGTCTGTTACCTCCGTGTAAATCTGTAATCCCTATGTATCTTTTCATCTTTTCTGCTTCGACCTATAGGCAGGTCAGAAACGGCTTGGGTTTTTCCCCCCCCTCCCAAGTTTAAAATGTGCCTTGTTATGTATGTGATATTCTCATTCTCATTCGCCATCCATCATCCTATCTAACGCTCTGCAAGGCCTGATTACACATGATACAGTCGTCAATCAAAACTTATCCCTTCCCTCGAACTCGATACAATCCATAACTTCCAGGTCGAGCTTATTCTTTCCAGATTTATTCTTCTATCGACCTCAATTAAATCGAATTTTCGCTCTACAGATTACCTGTAATTTTTATCTCCCACATTTCCAGCATGCAGAACGAATCATACTTACATCACAACATAAATTTTTCACGCATATATATCTCAGTTCGTATGTTATAATAACAATATTTTTGGTTCTCATAGATTTCAATTCATTTCATACATTCTTCAATACATTTTAGCTCAATTTCTAAGAGCTATTCTATATCTACATCAACACAAGTAATTAGATGTCAAAATTTACTCATGTCGAAAGAGATTACACTTTTTTTACAGATAACAAGTCTTTTAGTAATCGATCTCAGGTACTTTACAGACACCTAATCTGTCTAGCTCCCAACATCAGGTACTTTATAGATAATTAGTTTTTCAATACTTTTGCAAGTAACAGGTCATTCAGGTACTCCGACACATCAAATCCTTCAGTTCCACCTGCTTCAGTGATTTTTTACCCTAATGAAAAGTAGAAATTGGAAAACAACAAAAAGCTTCCCTCATATGAGTTTGGTCGAAGTCCAGATGAACTTCAAGTGGAAACTATGCAAGCTGAAGACTCAGTGCTGGAGCCAACTCTTCAAACTTAAGGTCTTCTTAGCGCAAGAGTATGATGGAAATGCAGAAGCAGACTTTCATTGTTCATCTTCTTCCTCCATTACCATTACTGCCTCCTCTGAAACCACCACCTTCGTTGGGTTGGTAGAGATTAAGAGGACCCGACCTTAGAAACCATTGTGACAAAAAAGATTAACGCAACTGCGCCGTTGTCACGTCTATCCCTACATCTATCTCCCCAACCTTGTCCTCCGCAAGAATGTGGAGACAAACCCAACGTTGCTCGTCTGTTAAGACAACTTGGTGAAATCTCCATCTACAATAAAAATCCTCCTCAGCTTCAGCTGCTTTGCCTGCCGACATACCTCTATACGTCAGAGGGACAAGAGTAGGAACAAGTTCCTTTAGCGAGTAGTCCCCAAAAAATCTCAACTTTAACCTCTGTATTTCATAAGCGATTCGCTCCTCAAGGGCCATTCTACGAGATTTCACCATCTTCAGAACTAGCAGAGGATTTTGCAACCGACCACAACGTACTTTGTCACAAACCACAGTGCAGGTACTCTTTATATAACCCTATATTTATTGTGCATGTACATTTTCCCAAGCGTCATCATTGAATAAGATGTAACTCTTCAAACCCTAACCGTCACATCCATCAATTCCTGTCAGCATTCAATACACATACATCCTCCTTTGGCATGCACATTTTCCATACAGTCAACAGACGTTATTACTTCTTTCAAATTTCAAACTTCCAACCTGAATACCCATATACCTGGATTCTTTCTCAACCAAAGCCACTCGTGACTTCATTTGTGAGGGGCGATTGCAGGGGCCTATCCCTCGATCTCACCTAGAATTGAGTTGTCTCCAGTTTAAACTACCTCCATATCAACCTCATGCATCCTCCACATAACTTCTCAGTCAAACATTGCCACATACTCCATGAACTGATGATAAACGTGGGTCGAGTTTAAACCGAAAAACCTGAACAAGTCAAAACTACCTGTCCCTCATGAACTCAATAGTTACTCAATCAACAGCCACTAACCACATTATTTGGAGAACGTGCTCCAGCACAAAGTAGAACAGCGGAAAGGGCCTATATAAATAAAAAGTTCTAGAAGAGACAGGGACCAAAAAATATATGAAAAATCGCGAAGAATGCTATATCTTCTGAGATTCTCAAATACTCAAAACTTCTTATTCACTAGATCAAATATTTCTAAGTCTAGAGATAACTTGTAATAAGATACCGTCATCCTCAAGCAATAAAAGTCATTATTACAAAACCCTCAGCACGAGGTCGTGGTTTTTTAACCTATTCATAGGTTTTCAATGCAAAATACCTGTGTTATTTCCTGTTTACTAGATTATAGTCATTGGTACATTGGTGTAAGGACTAATTCTAGGCCACGTTGAGCTCACAAAATTTGGCCATTAATATCCTTCCAAATGAGCCATACCCTATTTTTAGTACCTGTAGAAAGGATAATAAGAGAGTTGTGATACCCTAGTTGGTTTATTTTTTGAGAGCTGGATTATCAGTAGAAGGGATAACGAGAGAGTTGTGATACCCTATTTGGTTTAATTTTTTAGAGCTAGAGTGTGTATCCAATTTGGCTTTCATGATAAATCAAATATCAGGTTTTTCAATCTGAATGTAGGTTTTCTTTCAGTGTAACAGTTTTATGATCACCGCCACAATTCTAAAAAGTAAAAAACAACAGAAAATGCACAACATTCAACAGGTAAAATCCAATCTCAAGAGAAAGCTAGCTCTGACGAACAAAATAAATATATGGCAAATATATTAACTAATAGGACACTCAAATCAAAGAGAAAGAAAGTTGTCATACCTGATAGTGGCCAGGAAAACAACTTCAATTATAAAAGAAGTCTTCAAGTATATTTGCTCTATAATCAAATTGATGCTCAAATCTCCCTATAACAACAACCCCCAAAGGAATTTTGATTTGGGGATGGAAATTTTCAGTAAGGGTTATTAATTAAGAGCAAAATTGAAGAAGTTTGGGTTTCAATTTGTAATTTTAGGAGTAATTTAGGGTTCAGGAGGGCAATAATTTGACTAATACTCAAATCTCTCTATAACAACAACCCACAAAGGAATTTTTATTTGGGGAGGGTGATTTGCAGTAAGGATTATCAATTTGGAGCAAAATTGAAGAAGTTAGGGTTTTAATTTGTAATTTTAGGAGTAATTTAGGGTTCAGGTGGACAAGAATTTAAAACCCCAAATTCAAGCAATCATCGGAGTTAAGAAGTCTAGAGAGAGAAAAAGGAGTTCTCAAACCTTTAATATTTTGAAAACTACAAGAATTCCCTTCAAGAGTTAGTTTTAAAAGGATATTTGGCAGGGGTAATAACGAAAATACAATACTACCCTCTAACAATTGAAATATGACAAATTTGTAAAGCTATTTTAGACTATAAGTTTTTATTTGACAAGGGGTAAGTTAGGCAGGCAAAAAATAATCTTTTTAATTGACTTTGGTTGAAAATATTCAATGGCCAACATTAAATCTTTTTCTTGAGATTATAAATATAACCTTTGATGAATCCTAAACTTATAGGGGGGAATCTGATAAACGACCGATATGTATTCTCATTCTAAGGTTTTTTTCTTTAGTAGTTGTAGTGGCTTATTCCGCATTTCGGACTCATGTTTCATCTTCGACCATTATACGACCACTCGACCTTATCAACATAACACGTGGCGCTATTGAAGACACATTAGAGTTACAGAGCTCTAGTCGTCATTTTCGACCTCTACATCAACAGTTCGAGTTAAGCAAACGCACCATCATTAATGAAGCCGTTACAAAACAAGAAATATTAGAACATTACACAATCAAATCAAAGATTATCAAATACATATTATAACGTCCACCATTAAGAATAATAGTGGTCGTCAAACGGTTATATTATAAGACCTATAAATAGGACCACATAATCTAAGATGAGGGATGGATGAATACTCACTCAAACTTTATACAAAATACTCAGAGCATCCCTTGTAATAGCTAGCAGCGATCAATAAAAATTCTCTCTTTCTAAATCCTCAAGAGAGGTCATGGTTTTTAACCTATTCAAAGGTTTTCCACGGTAAACTTTGTGCTGACATTCATTTAATATTCATCTAGACTCTTTGAATGTCCTTGGTGTAAAGGCTAAGTTCAAGATATGAAATTAGGCTATTATATTTGGTACCATCTCTGGGAACGAAGTTCTCAAACTTATTGTCTCAGAAAACAACTGATTATTTTTATACAAGATGACTCTTCCAGACCAGTGTACGCCAATTTCTCCAGAAGAAGGTAATGTCGTACAAGCAGAGCTACGGGCCAATCTCAACTCCAAAACTGAAAGGTGAGCCGCTCTGGAATAACAACTAGTAGGCGTCTAGGACGTGTTGAAGGTTTTGTACAATCAACATGTCGTAAACCAGAACAACAAAAACGTGATGCCAATTTTTTTGCGGGTATCCAATCTCGACAGGATAGGACCTCACGCGAACAATCTTGGGGGTAAAGTTTGATCTAAGCATAAATAACATGGGGGCGATCCCATTCTCGTACAAGAAGTCCACCAAGAAGTTGATGGCAGTCTTGCTAGAGTCAGACAAGAAGAGCCACCCCGAGGAAAAGTTTAAATTCCAGCTCTCAAGCGACTTAGTGAGGAAAGTGGCAACCACATTCCTCGAGAAGGACGAGTCCCGTGATCAACCACCACAGATTGTTAATACGTAACTCAGGAACATGTTGACAAGCGCATAAAAGAATTGCTAGATGCTCAAATTCAGACCACTAAAGGAAACCACAATATATTACATAAGATCCTAAACACACAAGAGCTACTGGATGGTAAAGTTCCCACTAGTTTCTACCTCTGAAAATCTGAAAATACAATGGGACTGGTCCAGTAGAACACGTTCAAGAATTCTAGGACGCTCAAGGCTTACATTCTATATCTAACCATATTCTATGCCGACTCTTTCCAACCAGTTTACAAGGCAAACCTTTGCGATGGTTCCACACCCTACCAGAAGGGTCTATTACAACTTTAGAGCAGTTGAGGGAACTTTTCCTCAAGAATTACTCATACAACAAAGAGAAAGAGGAGAATATATATTCTCTATTCAGCCTTAAGCAAGTACCAGGTGAGAAGCTCAAGACATTCACTAAGAAGTTCCTGAAGTTGGTTCTAAAGGTGGATAGACTTGATCAGAAAATTACTATTTTGGCCATCATCAATACTTTACTCATCAATGGAAGGGCGAAGGAGTACCTTGTTCTAAACAAACCCACGACTTTTGAAGACATGATCGAAAAACTCAACGGGTATATCAATCTCGAAAGAATGGTGTCCGACAGACAGAAAACTCATAAATCAACATTGACAGCTAGAGATCAATCCACAGGCCAAGATTTCAATTGTGCTACTGATCATGGAGGTGACAAAAACAAACAAAATCTAATGAAGATAAACCTCGGAAAGGCAGTAATATGCCAAAACCCTGTCTTTTCAAGATGACTGCTACCATAGCCAACATTTATCCTATACTTTAAAAGGAAATTTTTTTTCTTAATGCACAGTATCTCCAACCCATTGAGAACAAACCATATTGAATTCACCACAAAGTCCGACATCATGAGACGGAGCATTGCTTCGCTTTACAGCGACTATTTGGGTATATTTTTGTGGGTGGACGAATTCATGAATACATCGTGGACGTTGAAAGTTACAAGAACAAGAGTTATAGACTTCCCACAGAGGTCATACAGGTCAAAAAAATTGAAGAGGAGAGGCATTTATACCATATCTCCCTCAGCTACTTCATTGAGACTCATACTATTAACCAATCGAACAAGGGAAAAAGACGACATGTCGGCCAATTTCATGACTTGTCCATGGACGATAAAGAAGCTCTCTTACTTCTCGTATGCAGCTCCCAATGCACAGGGATCTCTTTTGACGATTGTGATGTTTTCCACGTCAACTTTCCTCACCATGATGCATTGGTGATCATGTTGAAAATGAGAAAGGTCGTACTACATACAATGATGGTAAATACCGGTAGTAGCATCAAACTACTTTTTCAAAAAAGGATTTATTAGATGGGGTTGGCCGACAAAGTACAACCTAGTGACATTGATATTTGTGGATTCAACGGCTCTAGAGTTGAACGAGTAGGAAAGATCATACTTCTTATTACGGCAGGACAAGCAATAGTTGACGTTGTATTTTACATTATCAATGCAACATCCGTTATTTGGGGATAATAGGACGTTGTTGGCTACATAATATGCTAGCTGTTTTGTTGACCTACCATTTGGCACTGCAATTCGAATGGAATGGCGGCATTTAAGAAATCAAAGGCAGTCATAAGCTAGCTCGAGCCTGTAAAAATATTGCTACCATCGTACCAGAACCATCGATACCACAGCTCATATGGAAATTATAGAAAAGAACAGGGAACATTGCAAGAAACTCTATAGTGAACTTTACAAAAAATATGTTGCCAAGTGCATAAACCATATAGTACGCTAAAATCAGTAGGGATAAACGACAAACATTTATTGGAACTCTTCTGCCTACAGTAGAACGAGATGCTCTTATTCAGTTCCTAAAAGACAACAATGATGTATTAACTTGGATGTTTCATGAAATGTCGGGCATCGATCCCAATTTGGCCTGCCATAAGCTTAATTTAAAAGATAAAGCTGAAGTCGTCAAGCAAAAATAGAGAACTTTAGCACCAAGACTCCTAGAAAAAGTCAAACAAAGAGATCAATAAACTCATTAAAGTTGGTTTTATCCAAAAAGCCAACTATCTAGAATGGATCTCGAACATTGTAGCAGCCCTGAAGAAAAATGGCAAGATCAGAGTATACATGAATTTCACGGATCTCAACAAATATACTCTGAATGATAGTTTCCACTTCCTATCATAAATTATCTGCTCGATTCTACTGTGAGATACAAACTCCTATCTATGATGGATACCACGTCAGAGTACAATTAGATATCTCTGCTACCCAACGATCAAGAGAAAATAAATTTCATTAGAGAGCATGGCTTGTATTGTTATAGGGTTATGCCTTTCGGTCTTAAGAATGTAGGAGAGCACTGCCATCATTTCTCATTCATGCGCATTACTCACCTTACATTTTACTTTAACAGGAAGAACAAACTCTGCAAGTTTTCCTTTAGCCTCCTTCAGCATAGCTCCCAAAGTTTTGTAGCGTTCCTCCAGCGCTCGTTTTTCACTCAACGTTGAATCATTATGACCTTCCATTATCGACATAAACTCGTCCATATTTTCTACCAAGCCTACTTATTCATCTATACAAACTTGATTATACTTCATCTCTAACGCTTCTACCTCAAGACTTATTTCAACTTTGATAAAATTTGCCTCCAATTTGGTCTTCCCATCACGCAGTTCCCCATTTTCTGATTTATACTCCAAAACATCTAACCTCAACATTTGAACATTATGCTCTAAGGCACAGATCGTGATCCAATCCTTATTTAACGTTTCATTTTGTTCACTATGGGCCTCTTCTATCTCTGTTAACATCATGTTCGAAACATACGACAATACTTCAAATTTACGAGCATGATCATTTACCTCTTCGATAGCTGCTCGCGCACTAACTCTCTTCGCTTCGATCATGTTTGTCTAAAAGTGCAAGTCTTTCACAGTATTTTCTTCCTTCTCTAACACTGCCAAAATCTCTGTAATTTGAGTTTGCGTTGTTATCAACTCTGCCCCATGTTGGTTGATTTGTACCGAAGTACCCACAATTTATACAACCTTTTTCCTTATAACTTCTTTTAATCTCTCCATCTCTCTCAGTTTAATTGCTAGCTCAGCCTCTTTATCTTCCAGTTGTTCAGTAAAATGAGCAACAGTGCTTCGTTCCTCGACTATGATCACCTCCATCGTTTCTTTTAAATCAGTAACACTTTTTATTGTTTCCTATTAGAGATTTAGATCCGCATTCAATTTTTTGTTTGAAGCACGAAATTCTTCGCACTGCTTCTGAACCTCTGCCAGTTCACCCTACAATAACAATCAACATTCACATAACTACTAATTTACATATTCAAACAGATTACATATCACAGTAAACAAAAGTTTACTCAAGAGTAATATCGATACATTGATCTAGTTATATGCTCATCACAGAGAACAGATTTTATTAAATATCAAAAACTGTTTACAAAGATCTATTGCACATGCAAGTTTGGTATGTAATTGAACTAATCTACTTTTATTTTTTTGAGCTACGAGAGGATTGCCCCTTGTTTCTCGCACACTTTGAGTTTTCTACTCAAACATTTATAGGAGCCACAAAGGTCACCACCTCTTGTAGGTGTTGCTTTCACCGTGACCATGGTACCAGGTGCTCGGCCTCCTTATCGTCCACTTTTGAGATATTTTCTCTTAGTCTAGGAATGGGTTTTACAATGACATTTTCCTCCTCATCATTTGTAAACCACATATTTTTTGCTTTTGCATTCTCCACATCGAAATCCTTCCCACAATCAATTACGAACTTTAAAAATTCATTTTCTACCCTCGCCGGCTCCCCTCCATAAAAATCAATCACACTTTCAATATGACGCCCGTGCTCCGTTCGAGCTACAGTTTTTGCTCGTGGCGGATACATATGCTCCTTCAACTACATATTCGCCCTATGCAGACGCTTACGCGTTTCCTTTTGCAATACACCTAAAGTCCTCACATCACCTTCTACCTTCTTTTGAACAGTTACTTCTTTTTACAATTGCGTTGCTAAAGACATTTTTTGTTCTATATGTTACGACAATAAATCTTGCAACTCCTTTAATTCACCCACTAACTTTTGTTGAACCTCTATTTGCTCTTTCCTTTTCTTGGAAAACACAATCCTCGTCGCCTTTTGGTCCAACATAAAGCCAAAAACATCAGGTAAAGGTTCTAAATCACCCCGTATAACAGATACCCTAGCTCGAGCTGAACATTTTTTTGTATCTATATTATGACGATTACGTGCTTCTTGAGCTATAAACTTTACTCGAGCTTGGATAGGAACTACACCCATTTCCTTTAAAAGCTTTATATAAGCTTCTTTTAAACCCTGTTCACTATCTACTTCAACCTCAAAATATAATTTCAGAGAAATCAACAAACTTTGATACCTAACCATATCACTCGGGTCTTTAAAACAGGTAAACTCTTTTGGTTTTTGAACTAACACCCCCCCTTTCCTCTTCCTTTCTTAACACCTCATCTCTTTCTATTCTTATCTTAGCATATCTACATTGGAGATCATATAATTCTTTAAGAATTTTCTCTGAGTTAGATTTAAACTGCCTTATCTCATACTCAGTTTTATTTAATACCTGTTAAACACGAGTCACCGAATCCCTTACTCTATTCAACGATCTCTCCGGGTCGAAAATAGTTTTTCTCAATCAATCTACCTCGTGTACAGATTACAAATATTTTTCTATCATACAAACATTGAAGGAAATCATATTAAAAAGTGTATATCAAACTTAACAGTTTAATGACCATATGGAGTATAATCCCATCAAAGTCAATAAAAAGAATAGTTCGACACAGAATACCACAGTGTGATTAAAGATTGTTGTTGATTTCTACCTCAGATGAAGGATCCAATGTCTTATCAATAGCTATAAATGGTTCAGTGGGCGAAGTAGATACATTGGCTAGATCAGCAGCATCAGCCACCACTTTATCCTCGACATTCGAAGGAAAGACAATCTCATCATATTTACCAGTTCGGCCCAGCTCTACATCAGCAACAATCAACCCAAAGCTATATAAAGATTGGATAAAGTAGTTTATTTATACCCACAAATCATCGCATGATTGTGACATCAATGTATACCGCTCTTCAGTAGCCTTTGCATCTTCAGCCCTCTTCTTCTTCTCTATCTTGAGCTCAGCTTTGTGCTCCTTCATCCAAGCAGATTGAGCACTCAACTTAAAAGTAAGATTTCTGAACTCCTGGCTCCTCTTCTCAATAAACTTCGTCGCCCCCTTCATCAACATCTAGAGCTGCAATACAAAAGCATAAGTTCATAACAACAGATCATATTCCAAATGCAACGCATCAAAGATTTAAATATATATCATAAAATTATGTTCTTGATACACCTTATCAAGCAGCTGCGGATTAGTCCCCGCCATCGTGAAGTATTATTGTTCCAGCTCTCTCATCTTAGCCGCAGCCTTGGCATTTGTACGAGCACTACCCTCATCATCGTACCATTTTCTTTTCAACAAACTCTTTTCTGCCTTCGAAGGAGTACCTTCACCCACCTCCTGCCTCTCCACTACATCTAGCAATCTCTTTATCTGGGATCACCACCAAAGTGACAGGCATAGTATCCAGAGCTGGTTTTCTCGTTCTTCGAGTAGTCCATTTCACATTTATATTTCTAGCACAGACGGAGGAAGACTAGTGACATCATCTATAGACAAACGGGCCTTCTTCTTAGCCTTAACTCGATTCATATGAGCTCCTGAACTCTGGGCACTATGGAATCTACCCTCTTATCCCTCCGGATACCTAACTCACCAAGTACTTGCTTTAACTTGACTTGCTCATGGGCTACGCAATCAAACAAACTGGTATTATCAGGCGCCAATGTAGGATTGGGACCTGACACACAAGAGACATGATAATGTTTAGCAGCTCGAAGACATGCTGATAGTTGGTCAAAATTGACAAAAGTTACTTACTCTAATTATAATATTTATGGATCAGGTCGAGCGCTGGTTTACCTGGAACTTGCATATAGTTTCCCCCTACCCATACAAGGTGGTCAATCCATGGTCTACCTGTAGATTCAAAGTCAAAAAAAATTGGCTTAGACAAATCACTATACAGATAGCCACTATTCTGACCTTTGACGAACTTCCATTTATAAAATTTTAGGACGTCATCTGCTTCGAACTGCTCGGAAGTCCCTTACCTTCTCCATTTCTCATTCAGAGCCTCACACACCCTCATTATCTCATTTACATTCTCATTTAGTTGGGCAAGGCAACACAACAATACATTCATAACCCCTCTCTAAAAGAAGGTCATAAACAATCTGATTCTGATAACACAAAAATCCATCATTCGGGGCTGCCAACCCAACACCATTGTAATACAAGATTTCAATATCTTCACTAATCCCTTTCTCTATTTTCTACTAAACTAAATAGGAGACTTGATAGTATACCGCCTCCTTCCCTATTCATAGAGCAAAGGCCCTAAACCAATGACCTTGGTCCGTCATATAGTTTCCCCATTATCCTTATAATTTCTTTTTATGTTTCAAAAATTCCTTTCCTTCATCTACTTCCTCAAGGTATATGAAAAAAAAATTATCTTTCTCTTTTGTATCCTCTTTCTCTATAACTTTCTCTACTTTACTAGATTCCCTAACCTCTACACCTACAGTAACGTCTATCTTGTCTACAGTCTCTTCGATTCTATTATAATCATCCTCCCTCCCTGACAATGATGTTTCCTTTAAAATTGATGTTACAACAAATTTACTTATGGGATTTATAGTTTTTGAACGCATACTGAACCTACAGATGCATAAAATATTTTATCATTATCTCTACGATACATGCTGCACCCTACACACAGTAAAAATAACCTCACCCATGTTTCTACCCAGTCAACACATTTATTTTCTAATTTTCCAAAACAATAAATAATCATTTCAATTTTCCCTCTTCTTCAACAAAAAAGCATTTTCTCTCTCTATAGTCTATTCATATACCCAAAGCTTATGTACTACAGAATATTACAGGCAATTACTCAAAATATTAAAACCTCTAGATTTTCAACATTGTTCTCCCTAAACCAAAAGTGATGAACATACAACATCAAATACATATTACAACATACAAAAACAAAATAGAGGCATCTATCACTAACCTGTACTCCAAGAACCACAATCTCCTGCTTTACCCGAACATTTCATAAAGATTGACCGCTCATGTCATCTATCCAACCATTTTTTCTCAACAGATGTAGCATTCCCTAAAAAATCACAATTAGAACTCAAGCGTCTCTTCTCCATGGAGATATGGGTTACAACGCTTTTTTCTTTCTCTATAACTGTAGATAATTTATGGGGGAGAGAGATACAAGCTTTTATACTCTCTTTCAGTTTACGAAATGACAGCTCCTTTAGACACGTATTAGTTACCCATATTATCTCTACAGGTATCTCTTTTCATCTCACAGCATCATCATAACTTCTGTGATAATGTCTGCTGTCATCACTTCTGCCTCGATTGTCTGCCATTAAAAAATTATTCCCCTCTTTCCCATAGTAGTAGACACGACCAATCACCTTACTTTTATACTTTACCAAGACTGTATGAAATTCCTAAAATAGCTTAATATTTAAAATTCAAAACTATTTACACAGCTGTTAAAATCACACAGCTATCATCCATAATATCTACCACATAGACAGTAAAATTGAATAATTTATTCTTATTTATTTCGGTTTGCAACATCAACATGCCTCGTTTTATATTTAACAGAGTACCAAAATAGAATACTAAAAATAGATTACATATTCATTTTTGAGCTCTTACTGATCGGAATTATAGTCACATATAGTTACATTTAAAACAGCCCGGATGATTCACCATACCACATGGTATTATCTCCCCTCCTACTACTCTCTCATCTTCTTCAGCGAGTTTGTCCCGTGCGATCACACGAACAACTTCTTCACGTAAAGTTACATCCAGCAGCAACTCACGAAACACATCACACCAGAAAAATCGATCAGCTTCATCATCTAAACCATCTGCTTTCAATGACCAATTAGGAAGAACAATATCATAAGGCAAATGACGAAAGTATCATTCACGAAGTTTAGCAACCTTTATATGGAACCTACCTTCTACCGCATGACGTACATGTTGAGAGTGCATCCTCACCATGGTTGTTCACTCAGCCTCAACTGCAAAATTATCTTTGGCAGAAGATACAAGACATAACAACCAAGGATTACTACTTTATATAGACAAAATGAAGATCTTTGAAAATTTAAGTTGCCCACAGATTTTGCTAAATGATATATTGTGTAAAATTTTATAAACACAACTATCAGTACAAGACATAAAATATTGTGGCAGGTTATATTTTCCATATTATGGCATATCTCCTCAGAATTAATACGTAAAGATATGGAGATCGCAACATATAAATCAAGCATGTCCAGCAGTAACACCTACAAGCAGATATCAGTTACTTCCATAAGGACAGATATTTTCTAGTCAGTTCGAAACAGTAGCTCACAGACATACATATACCCTTACAACCACCTAATCATCTTAACCAATTGTTTACTTACTATCACCATACGACCTCTTTACATTTTTGAACTCCTTTATTTTTTCAAACCTCAACTTTCAATATCCTTTATAGATATACACACTGAGATCCTTACAATTCAATTTGCCCAGCAATACCCCATGATAAATTAATGTTCCTCATACCTACATATTTACAAACTTCTATTTTGAAATAGAAAGCTACATAAATAAGTTAAGAAGTTCAAAACACAACATCAAAATGACATAACGAAGATATTTCATTAGTTCAAAAATTCCTTACAGATAACAAGTGTTCCAGAAAATTTATAGATTACTTTACAAACTACATTAAATTACAGTTCAAAATACTTCTCAGTAGCCACCGAGGAAAAAGATGCAAAATTAAAGCAATTCCAAACTTTGATCCCCTGCAGGAATGGGCCAGGAAACAGTTGAACTTAAAATCACCGAAGAATTACGGCACTAGCAGAATGATCTTCTTCAGGGCCAATATATATGGTCCCTTAAAGAAAAACATTCTCCACCACCATCTTTTCCACCATAACCCTCACCCCCCGGTGACAGCGAAGTAAGAAGGGCTTTATTTCTTAAACTGGACCTACTCACTAGCAGGGTATCGACGAGACTTCCTCAGACGAATGACTACCGCTTCATCTTTAGTTGCAATGGCTTCCACTGCTAGCAGCCATAGCTCATTTCGACGCTCCACCTCCGATGTTAACCGATAGTAAAAATGTACCATCTGGAAATGATCGTCCTCTACCTCCAAAACCTCCTCATAGGATATCTCGTGAAAAGTAGGGGACATCGCAATTGGCATCGGAAAGTGCAAAGGTTGATGACCAAAGTATCTGATGCGGAATTCTTCCATCTTCCTTCGAATCCTAGATTCCTGAAACTATTGCCTTGTCATTACCATGTTCTCAATACTCATAAATTTCTTAATTACAGCAAGACAGTTAATGCAGGAAAGATATAGAAAAAAATTCAGGATGAATACTGGGTTCATCACACGCCAATCAGAGTGCTCTTTATACTATGATCCGCATTAAAGCCGACTCTCTAAATACCCAATGTCAGGAGGATTTCCCATGTAGCAAAATTGACTAGAACCATTGGTTCTAGAAAATTCAAAAGTCCCAAATAGATATTCATGAAGATGCTTTAAAATTATTCCCCAATATTAATTACAGCAATAAATGAAGCTTCTCAACCAACACCACTCGCACACAATGTTTCTCGTACTATTGGCTGAGGGGGGGGGCAGTTGTAGTGGCTTATTCTACATTTTGGACTCATGCTTCATCTTCAACCATTATACGACCACTCGACCTTATCAACGTAACATGTAGCGCTATTGAAGATACATTACAGTTACAGAGCTTTAGTCAATATTTTTGACCTCTACATCAACAACTCGAGTTAAGCAAATACACCGTCATTAATAAAGCCGTTACAAAACAGCAAAGATCATAATATTACACAATCATAGTAAAGATTATCAAATACATATTGTAACGTCCATCATTAAGGATAATAATGGTCGTCAAACGGTCATATTATAAGACCTATAAATAGGACCAGAGAATCCAAGATCTGGGATGGATGAATACCTACTCAAACTCTATTCAGAATACTCCGAGCATCTCTTGAAATAGCTAGCAGCGATCAATAAAACTTTTTTCTTTCTAAATCCTCAAGAGTGGTCGTGGTTTTTAACCTATTCAAAAGTTTTCCATGCTAAACTTTGTGCTAGCATTCGTTTAATATTCATCTAGATGTTCTGAATATCCTTGGTGTAAAGGCTTAATTTGAGATAGGAAATAAGGATATTATAGTAGTAGTATAGATTTTTGGAATCAAATTTGGCCAAAAAAATGAGTCGATCACAACATTTGTCCAAAAAAAGCATCCCAGCCATTTGATTACCCAATTCGATCTCGAGATTCCCTTATAAGTCTCGACCTACTATACCTCCTTCCAACACAAATATCTATCTCCTCCTGTGATCTCTCTCTTCTCATACTATCTCTTTATTCCAAATCAAAGCTTAAACTCTTTAAGAAACACACACTCTCTCTCTATCTCGATCACTCTCATGAGCTCAAAGAAGCATTATTTTTCATCTCTATCAAAAAACTTTCCATGAGAAAGGGATGGATATAGTCATTCATCTTTTTTCATTTCATATCAAGAGACTGAATCAATTTATTTGTAAGTTTATAGTTCTTCTTGTAATTATTCTTTTGGGCTTGCTCAGATTTTGTGAATTAGATTTGTAATGGACAAATTTTGTAGCTCGATATGATTAGGAATTAGCTATCACACCAATGATCTTGCAATAATATGCTAATATAAAGTAATAAACTGAAACAGGTGTTTTTAGCGTAGAAAAACCTTTGAATAGGTAAGAAACCATGACCTCGTATGGAGGATTTTTGTAACAGTATCTTTATTGCTTGGGGTGGATATCTTTATTACAAGTGATCTCTAGAATATAGAAATGCTTGTGATCTCGTAAATAGGAAGTTTGAGTAATTTTTTTGGTCCTTGTCTCTTTTGGATCTTCTCCTTTTTATAGGCTTCACTATAGCTCTCCATCGTGCAAGAGCATGTTTTCTGAATGATATGGTTAGTGGCAGTTGATTGAACATCTGATGAGTTTGTTGGAGAAGGGTGTCTTTGACTGAATAACGTTTTCTAGATTTAGCTCGACACATGTTCTTGAGTAGTTTGTGGGGCTGGGTGGAATGTTTGACTGGAGGGTAGTGTGCAAAAATTGCGTGAGCCTTAGATGGAGGTAAATCGAACTGAGTGAGCTCGATAATGAGTGAGGTCAAGGAATAAGTCCCTACAAATGCTCCCTCGCAGCCGAAGTCACGAGTGGCTTTGATTGAGAAAGAATATGTAAAAAAGTATAATTTTAAAATAGAGCAATGATGGCATTTGACTGGATGGAAGTTACGTGATATTGGGAAGCGATGGGTATTAAATGATGATGTGGATGTATGTGACGGTTTGTATTTGAATAGTCGCGTCTATAATAAATGGTGATGCTTAGGAAAATGTACCTGCACAATAAATTTTAAAGATATAAGTACCTTAATCACCTTGTTTGAATCAATTCTTGCATGCGTAACTTTCTCTGAAATGGTGAAAACTCGGAGTATGGTTCTAGAAGAGAGAATTGCGTCTGAAGCGCAGCGGTTGAAGTTAAAGTACTTTGGTGATCGGTCTTTGGAAATGGCGTTCCCAGCGCCTGTTCCTTCAACGCATTAAGGCTTGTCAAGAGAGGAAGCGGTTAAAGCTGAGGAAGATTTCTACTATAAGTGGAGATTTTATGTCTTTTTCTTGGCGGGCGAGGAACGTTGGGCCTGTCTCTACATCCTTGCGGAAGACAGGGTTAGGAGTTCATATACAGGGAAAGGTGTATCTGTGGGGCAGATGCGCTAATTTTCTGCATTGCCAAGGATTCTAAGGTTGGTCCCTCTTCATCTCTATGAACTCTGCGGTGGTGGTGGTTATAGATAAGGTGGTAATGGCAGTGGAGGAGGAGAACTGGCAGGGAGATCCTGCTAAGGCATTTCCATCGAGATTCTGCGCTCAGAAGACCTTCTATCTTGTTTTGTGGGTGCCACACTGAGTCTACTGCTTACATAGTTCTCGCTTAGAGTTTGATTGTTCTTCAACCGAGCCATATGAGGAAAACATTTTGTTGGTTCCACTATTCTCTTTGCATCAGGGTGAAAAATCACTGAAGTAAGAAGAACTGGAAAACATGATGCCTCGCCGTACCTGAATGACCTGTAGCTTTGAACAAATAGGGAAAACTTATAATCTGGAAAGTACCTAAAGTTCGGTGCTGGATGGATAACATTATGTTGCATTCCTATGTGAAAACTTGTTATCTATAAATCGTATGTACTATGTTTGATATGAATAAAAGTTAATTACCATGAATTTGTGCATAGAAAAACTTCTTGAATCGACCCGAAATGTGTTGGATGTTAGTTGAATAACTATTTGGCAAGTGATGAAACAATGTTGTAATGATGTTCGAGCTGAGTTGAATATGTGCTGATATAAAAGATTTATGATAGAAATTGTTAGAAAATATGTAAATTTAAGTTGTTTAAGGTCGATAGAGATACTACTCGAAAGGTCAATTTAGCAATCATTGTGTCTATAGTGAGGGGATAAGTTATATGAGTGAGTCCAAGATTTTGAGTTTCTGTTACGTGATACTAGGTTAAAATTGAGTAAAAGGAGGAAGTGATTGAGAAACCTTATAAATAATAATAGTATGACCTACAAAAATTTGAGGGAAGGTTAGGATGGTGCGGACTCGATCTCTGAGGATTCGTCATGCTGCAGAAGGTTGATTGGCTATAAAAATTGCTAAAGTATAGGAGAGAATTTTTGGCTCCCTTGGTCACGATGCTATGTTACCAATAAGGGCATGTCAGCTCGAAGGGTTAGATACCAGGAGTAGAGAACTTGAGTGTGCCCGTTACTTTTATGAGTCATTCTTTTGTGTATTCATGAGGGATTCGGTAGAACGAGAAAAGTTGGTGGGTTTGATCGCTGAAGTGGAGATCGATTTTGAAGATATGAGGATCGACGAATGATGTGATTAGATGTTGGTTGTTTTAAGTCTTCCAATGCTGTGGTGGATAATGTGTAAAGTACTTTCTTATGAATCAAATAAATGTTGGAATGTAACATAAATAATATAAGTCAATCGGATCCTCAATAGGGGCAAATCTATTTTGAGACTATTCAGTAAACATTTTGAATAAATTTGAATATTTGTATGATTTTGTAAATAATGTCAATCACTATAAGTATGATAAACAAGGACTGTGAAACAAAAATACGTGAATGTAGATGCTTCTAGTTTTGTTTTATAGAAAAAGGGAAACAGAGCTCTGACATCCCACAATGCAAGTCATCATGAGTGAGGGGAGGTTAAGAAAAGATATGGAAAGATGGGAAAAAATATGTTAAAAAATATGTTAAAAAATGAGGAGAGTTGTAATGATGGAAAGGTGGTTTTATCGAAAAGGTACAAGCCGTCTGACATGGAGAGTGGAAAGGACACCTTGGTTCTGGAATCAAGGACGGTTCGTGCGAGGAGCAATAAATGCTAGCCGCATGAGAGAGAAAGGATAAATTGTTCTTCTTCGTCTCCAAACAATCGTTTTGTCATAAAAAACTTGGAGGGCACTCAGAGAGAAAGGCGAAAAATCAGGGGAATCAATCAACTGCTATCTAAAGACGATAAACGGTTAAAGAGGGCAAAAGGATCGAAATCTCATAGGTGGGAATACAGCAGTGTTGTAAGGGGAAAGCTTGATTCTACTGCCGATTCGCACCCGGATACTGAAGGTTAGCAGAGATATATACAATATACTTTGATTTTCTATAGTTTAAAGATATGTGTTATACGTGAATGACTGATCAAAGATATATGTTGAATATATATATATATATATATATATATATATATATTCAAATATATACGTATACATAGATGGAAGAATGATAAATACCTTAATCTGTATGTTGGTCGAGCGTGAGAGGCATCTGTGTAGGTCAAAATAGTCATGTAGAATCAGTTTTTAAGATGGGTAGGTCATCTGTTGATGAGGTTTTGACCTCTGGTAGGACGAATGAGTCTGATAGCGGAGGGGAAAGAGGATTGGACCAATTCCTGGGTTTCCCTGCTCAGTTGGTGTCTTACCCTCCGGGTTCTGATACTTTTTAGAGAATTTTGTAAAGCCAAAGGTGTTATAGGAGGGAAGGGAGTAAATGTGTAGAGTTTGCCGGCATGCAGTTTAGGGGTTGTACGGTAGCGGAGGGGGAAGAGTATTTTTATCTTTTGGTAGATTTGGAAATTGAAAAATGAGATAGGGGTATAGATGAATTGATCTCATTAGAGTATTTCGATGGGGATGTCATCGGAGGGTTTTTTGTGTTACCTATCTCAATTAGAGTGTGGGTTGAGCCTCATCCTCACCAATTTGGCGAAGGGGGTAATGAATACAATTGGGGCATGTCCTGTTTAAATGAACGGGAATATCTGGGAGGTCATAACTGTATGTGACCATCTGAATGAAGGTGGGAAAGGGAAAAAAATGTTAGGAGGATAACCCCAGAGGACGTTCTGCAGTTTTATGGGGTAAAGAATTTTAAGGCCAGTGGAGGGTCGAATTTCTGTGCGAGCCTTACTCAGCGTCGTTTTTTCGATCTGAATTCAGCAGGTCGAACTTGGAATGACAACATCATATGGGTGAAGGGTTATTGCCTTCAAGGAGATGATGAGGAACTTTTGGATCTTCAATTTTAATCCGTAAAGCAAAGTTAGTATAGACATGCATTGATAGAATTATTGTTATATTTCTTTGACAAGTGTAGTTGATAGAAAAATGTATTATTGTAGGTGTGAAGTCTGCAGTGGAAAGGAAAGAGTCTTTGTTGGATGAGGTTACGGAGGAGGAGACTGAACTCAAACTGGTCTTAGGGGAACTCGGCCTGAGTAGAAAGTAGGTCGAAAAAGGTTGTAAAGGCTCAGTCTACTAAGTCGATGACGGGTGTCGATGAAGGAAAAAGGCAAACCGAACCTCACAACAAACTCGGCCTGAGTAGAGAGGAGGTACAAGCTAAGACTCCTGGGTCGGGCAGTTCAGCTCGACCGAACCTCACGACGAGCAAAATAACCCAAAAGTTTCTGAATAGGCAGATAAAAAAGTCTTTGCCGGCCTCTGGTACCACTGTAAGTGGTGAGGTCGTACAAGGGAATAGGAGGAGGGTTGAGCCTTTGGGGGGCTCAAGAGAGAAGGTCACTAAGGGGCGATCTTCTTCAGTGGATGACCTCAATGAGGTCGAGGAAAGGGTTTGGTCAGCAATTCTACAAGGAAAGGAAGATACGAGCCAGATAGTAAATTTATAATATCAGATTGAAATGTTTAATATACTTCGAGCTAGTAACTGAGGTTGATATAATTTTTACAGGTTGCTCATCTTGTCAAGGGGATTTGGCTCGGTATAGAAGAACAGGAATCTGAGCTAAAGAAGGCTATGATCAAGCTTGAGAAAAACCTGGCTCAAGCCAAGACTGACACCCTGAAAGAAGTCAAGCAGTTGAAGGCCGCTCTTGCCATGGTGATCGGCCAATTTCAGGTTGAGGCAAAGGCTAATTTAGAAGAGATGGTTGGGGAGTGTGATAGACTAGGTCGTCACTTAATGATGAAGGGATACTCTTAGGAGGAGGTAGATGTCATTAAGGCTGACACCTACGCTGAGGAAGAAGAGGATGAAGCAGAAGTACTGGAGGCTGTGGATGGTCTGGATGGTGTCTCCCCCCAAACGGTGTTCTATAACCAAGGGGACGATGTTGAGCTCCCAGAAGGTGGGAGTGAGAAGGTAGGGTAGACATGTGTTTTGTCTGAATATCTGTAAGTTATATAACTTCTGCGTGGGAAAGGAACTTCTGTCTGTTGACTTTGTTTATAAATCTTTTATAGGTAGTTAGAGTGATGAGTCTCAGGATAAATAACCTAGAATCTGGACTTTCCATGGAAAGAGAAACCTCAAAAGCCATGTTGTCTGCGCAAGCGGAGTTGCAGGTTCGATTTGAGTTGTTTAATCATCATGTTATACCAATGCTAAGTTAACTAAATAGGATAGAAATGCTTGGCAAAAATCCAACGCTATTAATACCGAATAGGATATCGAAAGTGTGTACCTTGTACGCCGAAAGAATATTCATGAAGTGTTCATCTGAGAGGATTCCAAACTTGTAATCTAAAAGAACTCGGAAATAGATGCTTAGAAACCATATAATCTCTTAGAATGTTGTCCGTATATGCAGAAATTATACTTTCTGAATCGAATTGTACTAAATCTCACTATATGTCTCAGGTCGAATTAGATGCATCTCGCGTACGTGAGGATCACGTACTCATGTGCAATCGGGAATTTGCGGAGTAGCTCGATAGGATGAAGGAGGCGAACAAGAGCAGGGAGGATCAATACGTAAAAGTGCAATTCAAACATGAGAAGTTGAATCAGGTTGTCTTCGACCTGACTCGTCAGGTCGAGGAGAAAGATTCAGGGATTAAGAAAGGATTATAAGATTTATCTGCGGCAACAGAACGTGCCAAGACTCTTCAACGTCGGGTTGAGGCATTAGCTGTAAAAGGTAAGTAGGCCGAGATGGCTCAATACCGTATTCAGATGCTGGAACAAACTGAGGAACTATGTCGGTCTGATCTCAATAGATGCAGGATCGATCTGGAGCGAATGAGATAGAAATTCATTGGAAAAGATGATGAGCTGAGGGTAGCTCGAGAAAATCTATCGGCGTCGGAGGCCGCAGCTGAACATTTGTAAACAGCCCTCCCCGCCAAGGATATGGAATTTCGAGAAATGCAGCGCATGTGCAATAACTTAAACAAGAGAGTTGCTCGACTTAAAGCCGAAAGGGGTCAAGCCATTGCTCGTGCCAAGAAAATTGAGGCTAGAGAGCGTTTTGGGGGAAGTAGAACTGTGATTAAGGCTCCTCTAGTCCAAGGAGATGTCGTTAGTCTCTCATGTTACATTAGAGAACTAGAAAGTGATGTATCTCGAATTCAGGGGTACGCTCAGAAAGAAAATACGAATTTGAGGGAATGTCAACATAAGCTGGATGCTGATCTTATTAGGAAGAAAGTTCGGGAGGGGGAGTTCAGAACTAAGGATTTGCTAGTTAAGAGGAAGGATGAATTATTGAAGGACTTGCCAGCTAGGGAAGAGTTGAACTCATAAATTATGAAACTTCGTGCTCGGGTAGTAGAGTTAGAAACCATAAACCTAGCTGAGTCGGTGCAGTATATTGCCAAATTGAAAGAAGATGCCATTTATCATGATAGGGTTGATGTGGATATAATTATATGGAAGGATACTTGAGCTAGTTTAAAGGTACACCTTAAGACGTTGAAGGCTAGATTTGCAAAAGCGATACTACCTGATGTATCTCGATCTGCCCTGTTAAGTGTGATCGTTGCATATTTTGTAGAGGAAGTTAGAAGAATTGAGTCAGAATGAGATACCTTGCTCAAAACTCTGTCATACAAGGGATGTACCTGTGGAGCTAAGATAGATCGAGGTAACTGTCTGGACGGCATGGAGACCCAACTGGGTCCTCGAACTGCTGAATTAGTAGAAAGTGGTAGGGCTCTTGTGGCCCACGAACTGAAAGGTAGACCTCTTGATGATGTGGGGGAAAACATTATTGACACTCCATCGGCAGAAAAAAATCTTCTGTAATATGATTTTGACCTGAAAATAAGTAGAATTGTTGTAGATATATTGTTATAGATGAAAGCTAGTATGGTTATTGCCTTATCTTGTATCGGGTGGGATCCTTGATATAAAATAAATTTTTACATTCGTTTTAATCGCAGAAATGTAGAGGGGTAGCTGGACCAAGTGTATCATTGATCTAGGCCTATAGAAATGATGCAGACATATTGAAAGAGATGAAAGCTAGTATGACATTTGCCTTATCTTATGTCTGGTTGTGTCTTTAATGTGAGATGAGTTTTTATACTTGTTGTAATCGCAGAGCTGTAGAGATTCAGCCGAACCAAGTGTTATCCTTGATCTAACCTACTGATGTGGACCAAACAAGATGTAAAAGATAAAGACTAGTATTACCTTTGTCTTATCTCCTGTTTGGCTCTTTAAAGTAGAACAAGTTTTCATACTTGCCACCCTCGCAGATATGTATAGATTCAGCTGAACCAAGTATTATCCTCGATCCAGCCTACTGAAGTGGACCAAACAAGTTGTAAAAGATGAAAACTAGTATTACCTTTGTCTTATCTCTCGTTTGGCTCTTAGAAGAAGAACAAGTTTTTATACTTGTCACCCTCGCAGATATGTATAAATTCAGCTGAACCAAGTGTTATCCTCGATCCAGCCTACTGAAGTGGACCAAACAAGTTGTAAAAAATGGAGACTAGTATTACCTTTGTCTTATCTCTTATTTGTCTCTTTAAAGTGGAATAAGTTTTTATACTTGTCATCTTCGCAGATATGTATAGATTCAGCTGAACCAAGTGTTATCCTCGATCCAGCCTACTGAAGTGGACCAAACAAGTTGTACAAGATGAAAACTAGTATTACCTTTGTCTTATCTCTTGTTTGGCTCTTTGAAGTGGAACAAGTTTTCACACTTGCCACCCTCGCAGATATGTAGAAAAAGAAGACAATCAAGTTCCTTGATTGAACTTGAGAAATATTGATTGTAAGCTAGCATTATCTCTGCTTGAATCTGTAGAATATGGATGACTATTTTGTGAAGAGAATGACATTATGCAAAAGAAACTTTCATTGATAAGTTCAGAATTTACATTGGATGGAGATAAGAATCTCACTTTTGGAATTGAAAACAAGCAGCAAAACATTAAAATGGAGTAGTAAGATGACTAACAATAGTATCGTTTCAGTCGTCTAGTGCTTCAAGGATTTGAAATGGGGACTCCCTCTTCTGTCATGAGATAGTATGATCCCAGGCCTGAGAGACCTATGATAATGAATGGACCCTCCCAATTGTCAGTAAATTTTCTAGCGTGAGGCTCTTTACGATGTTGAAGGATTTCTCGTAGGACGATATCTCTAATTTGGAAAGTACGGCTCCTGACTCAGTTATTGTAAGACCTGGCAAGCATATGATGATATTGACCTAGGTTAGCGATGGCGCGTTCCCTGGTCTCATCTATCATATTGAAGTTGCAAGCCAATTCAAACTTATTTTCCTCGTCAGTTAGCTCGTGATCACGAACTGGATGATGATATTCAGAAAGAATGACTACCTCAGTTCCATAAGTAAGGAAGAATGGGGTATACCCTGTAGACTGTCGGGGAATGGTTTGATATGCCCACAGGATGTGGGGTAATTCGTAAACCCAATTTATATTTTTCTGTGTGGGAAGCCGCTTTTTGAGTCCATCCACGATGGTCTTGTTGGTGATTCGGCTTGGCCATTGCCTTGAGGATAGTATGGATTTGATGATAAATGGATGATATTATGGTGATTTAGGAAGGTTACGACCTTTTCTCCCATGAATTGGGGGCCGTTATCGATATGAATTAGGTGAGGGCACCCGAATCGAGTGATTATGTGGTTCCAGATAAAAGAGATGACCTCTTCTTTCTGGTTCAACATAATAGAATTACTTCTACCCATTTTGTAAAGTAATTGGTAGCTGCGAGTAGGTGGCGCCGATTACCTGGAGAGTTAGGGAATTCGTCGACGAGTTCTAGTGCCCATCTTTTGAATGGCCAGAAAACCTTGCTTGTATGGAGCCCAAGCGCAGGAGCGCATATCATATTTTTATGTCTCTAGCAGGTGTCGCATTTACGGGAATACTCTTCTGTTTGCTTGCGCATGCTGGGATAAAATACTCCTTGTGTTATTGCTCGGTTCACTAATGATCTACCTGCAGCGTGGGAGCCACAAGTTCCTTCGAATAATTCGTGGAGCAGCTCGTCTGTTTTTAATTTTGAGAGGTAGAGCATGTCGTTCTGAGTAATGTAACGCTTCGAGTTTTTGATCAGCTGTCGGTGTTCTTTCAGATCTGCTGGGAGTGGTACATTACACTTGTTGCCGACACCGAGGTAGACTAAGAAAAGCTTTCGCCAATCGTCGCCTCCCCCTTTATCGTCCCTAGTGTTGATCGTGCATACAGAGATGCGATCAATGTTGGGGGTTGAAATGATTTTTATCTGGAGATATCAAACTTCTGTACCCAAGACCCTGGCTAGATACGCCAAGGAATTGGTGTATCTGTTTTCACCTCGAGGAAGATATTTGAAGGTTTCTTTCGCAAACTTACTCATCCTATCTATAACGAGGGTTGTGTATTCAATCATCTTCCCGTTCTTCTTGTATTGCTCAGAATAGTGATGGACGATGAGTAATGAATCTGTGTAAATTAAGATTTCGGGGACATCGAGCTCGAGTCCATGAATGAGGACTTCATACTCGGTGACATTATTTGAGGCCTCAAAATCCAAGCAGATTGATTTCTCAAATCTTTCATTATAAGGGGTAATTAAAACGATCTCGATTCCTGAATCTGCGGGTCCTGCTGATCCATCTGTGAGAAGCCTCCACCCTGACGTAGTGATCCAGTCAGCCCGTTCGTCGAAGGGCTTGGGAGCTGGACTTTCTGGCGCGCTTTCGGTAAGGTCGGGGTCATGCTCCTCCCACTCAGGATCTTCCACTGAAAAATCTGTGAGAAAATTAGTAACGGCCTGACCTTTCTCGGAATGACGTTGTTCAAACTTGAAATCATGTTCTCCCAAACTGATAGACCATTGTTGCACTCTTCTTGACTTCACTTTTTTGGACAAAACTTCCCGAAGTGGGTTGTTCATCATCACTTTGACAGAATGTGCTTGGAAGTAGTACTTGAGTTTCTGTGATGTATAAACAAGGGTGAGAAGAAGTTTCTCAATTTTAGAGTACCTTGCTTCTTTTGGTGTAAGTGTTTTACTGATGAAGAAGGCTGGTTTCTCAATTTTCCCTTCAGGTGAATGAGAATCGAGCTGAGAGAAGTCTCTGTAACTGCAAGGTAGATTATCAGTTCCTCATTACCTACTGGGGTGCTCATTATGGGAGACCTCCCCAAATAGATTTTGAGATCCTGAAAAGTTGCTTCACATTCTGGTATCCATGTGACTTATGCAGTTGATTTGACGTTTCCTCGTTTGGTATAGCCTCGGAGCAATAGGAATAGCCAACGGTAGCAGTCTGAAGATTTATACACAAAATGGCTGATGGCAGCAATTTTACCAGTGAGTTTTTGAACATCTTTCGTTGTCCTTCGAGAAGGCATGTCCAGGAGAACACGGATTTGATCTGGATCGGCTTCAATCCCTTTCTTGCTGATGAGGTGGCCTTGGAAGCAGCCTGAATGTACCCCGAATTGACATTTATCTGGGTTGAGATGCATTCTGTAAGATCGAAGGATGTTGAATATTGTATTGAGATCGGAGATGTGATTATCTGACTGTATGCTTTTGTACAAGAGATCATAGATGTAAACTTCAACAATTTTTCCCAGGTGTGCTTTGAACATAGCATTCATCAACCGCTGATACGTGGCTCCTACATTCTTGAGCCCGAAGGGCATGACTTTGTAACAGTAAAGACCACTTTCGGTGATGAATGTTGTCTTCTCTTGATCTTCTTCCAGAAGTAGAATTTGATTATATCCTGAGGCAGCGTCTATCATTGATAGGAGATCATGGCCTACAGTAGAATCGAGGATCTGATAAATGTTGGGAAGAGGGAAACTGTCATTTGGGGTGTATTTGTTTAGATCTGTAAAATCTACGCAAACGCAGACCTTTCCATTCTTCTTTGAGAAAGCGACAATGTTGGATATCCAGTCTGGATACTTTGCTTCTCGAATGAATTCTACCTTGATCAATTTCTTGATCTCGGTATTGACTTCATCTCGAAGGCGTGGTGAAATTCATCGATATTTCTATTTGACCGTTGTGGCGTTGATGTTGATGGCTAACTTGTGGCAAGCCATGGCCGGGTCAACTCCGGGCATCTTTTCAAAAGACTAGGCAAAAACGTCTCGATTGAGTGATAGGAATTGGATAAGAGCATCTTTATCCTGATAAACCAGCTTGGATTCGATGAATGTACCTCTTCCAGGTCCATCAATATTGACATATTCTGTAGGTTCCTCCATAGGTGATTGATCGTTGAGGTGATCAAATTTCTGTAATTGATATTAGGCTAATCTATCTGAAGTATTGAGGATGGCGAAAGCAGTATATTTGCAAGCTCGAGAGAGTTTTAGACTACCTCTAATCTCATAAATATCATTCTCGTGCTTGAATTAGAGTGTTTGATGATAGGTAGAAGCGATTGCTTCCATATTGTGTATCCAACAGCGGCCCATGATCCCAAGATAGCGAGACTTGGCATTAATGACATAGAAAATGACGTCGATTGTGGCTGGTCCTGCTGTAATAGGTAAGATAATCTTGCCTACTCGTTCTTCCCTGGAGCCATTGAATCTGCTGACATCAGTATCGCTCTGAATAACTTGGTCAGCCAGGCCTATCTGGTCGATCATACTCTGAAAAGGAATCTCAATACCACTTCCAGTATCAATCATCATTGTGTACATGACAAACTGTTTCATCTTAAGCATTATGACTAACGCATCATGATGTGGATACTTGAAATGGCTAGTATCGCAATCCTCGAAAGAGATCCCGAGTCGGCGATGCTCGACTCGGGAAGAAGTTTGGCTTCTTTGTCTTGAGGTGTAAGGTCACAGCATTCCGAAAGTCTTCGGTGTTTCGATCGGTTGGAATTGGCGATCCGATTTATTTCGATCATGTTGATGAGGTGCATATGGTAGAGACGTTTCTCCTCAGCTCTGTCGTTAACCTGAACAACTTCAAGTTGCTTCTTATGGTTGTCATCCTGGTATGACTTTAGGTCAACGATGTATTCGAGCATCCGTCCTTCCTTGAAAATAAGTTCAAGCATCCGCTGTAGAGCATAGCAATTGTTAGTAGAATGATGATTTACCTTATGGCGTAGCCAAAATGGTTGATTCTCGATGGGTTCTAGTGGTCGGGAGGTGCGGTAGAGCATGTCTTTCAATATTAGCGGAAAAATAGTAGATATTCGAGCATTCATCTTTGGGAGGACGGGTTTGTTATGTGGACCGCTTCTCTGAGGGTACTCAGTGTCTCCCTTGGGGCATTTCGGATCTCCCTATTCTTCCTTGGGCTCGCTGGTTCTATCTTTAGATGGGACTTTGGTAGAGATGACAGACTTAGTAGACTTTTACTGCTCAGACATCATTCTTTCCAAATTGACGTAACTGTTAACTTTTGTGATCATCTCCTCTAAAGTCACAGGCTTGTTGAGGAAAAGATATTCCTTAGCTTTGCAATCGAACCGCAGCGCATTGGTGAAAGCGGTAACAGCGGTCTTTTGGTCGAGGTTATCTACTTTTCTAGCAAGATCCAGGAATTTCTTCAAGAAGTCTTCAAGCTTCTCCCCCTGTGACTGCTTAAGACCGATAAAAGAATACAGGTTCTCTTCCTTGTCTCTTTTGTGGGCATATGTTTTGATAAACTGTTTCTGCAGCTGATCAAATGTATAGATTGATTCCTCATGAAGAGAGTGGAACCAATGGAGTGGCTCTTCTTGTAAACTGGTGGTGAACAAATGGCAGAGAATGTGGCTGAGATTGGAGTATAGCCCTAATAAATCGCGGTATTGCTGGAAATATTCCTTTGGGTCTGTACCTTTGTATTTGTGAATTTTAGGAGTATGGAAACCTTTTGGTACTTACATATCGAATAGTTCTTTGGCAATCAGACTCCCTTGTAATTTCGTCGTATCACCGGTAGTGCCCAGCGCTTGTGCTTCAATCAACTCCTTAATTCGTTGGTCCATGTGTTTATTTGTGATGTAATAACGTGCTGGTTAAATCACTGGATGTGCTGGTAGGGGATGATGAATTCCCGTTCTTTCACTCATGCAATCTCGTACTAGGACTTGACGTGGAGGTTGTTGGTCTTCCTCCTGGCCGATGGGAATCTGGTAACCTTGACTGACTTCGGATTGGACTTTTCCTCCCAGATGGATGGAAGGGTGCAGTCCGTGTGGCAGATTTCTGGAAATGGCTTTACTGGTGACTCCCCGAGGTCCCAATATTTTCCTTGCTAAAATGTGGGAGGCCTCTGGAAGCTGATCGTGACCCCTGGCATGAGGAGCTTGCTGAGTATTTTGTAGAGCTTCGAGTGCAGTCTGCATTATCATCATCTGATCTTCGTGTCGTTTTAGCGCTGTCAGACGAGCTTGTCTTTCCATATCGAGCTCTTTCTCCCAGAGCTCGTGATCCCTCGTTAATTGAAGTTCAAGTTCTGCATGTTTCTCTGCCTCTGCGTGGAGATTTGCCCATAACTCGGTGAGTTGTCCCGGATCTACATAAATTTCGAGTTAAGTTCCTGTGGCCTATCGTCGGGAAGAAACCATAGTTGAAAATGGTAATGAAAGACTGCCTTAGGGTATCGTTGAAATGCAATCTTTCCTACAGATGGCGCCAAATGTAATGGCCAAATTTTGTAGCTCAATATGATTAAAAATTAGCTATCACACAATGATCCTGCACCAATACGTTAATTTAAAGCAAAAAACTGAAACAGGTGTTTTTAGCGTGGAAAAACCTCTGAATAGGTAAAAAATCACGACCTCATATGGAGGATTTTATTAACAGTATCTTTATTGCTTGGGGTGGATATCTTTATTATAAGTGATCTCTAGAATAAAGAAATGCTTGTGATCTCGTAAATAAGAAGTTTGAGTAATTTTTTTAGTCTCTGTCTCTTCTTAATCTTCTCCTTTTTATAGGCTTCTCTACAGCTCTTCATCGTACTAGAGCATGTTTTCCGAATGCTGCAGTTAGTGGCGGTTGACTGAACATCTGATGAGTTCGTGGGAGACAGGTGTCTTTGACTAAATAACATTTTTCGAGTTTAGATACATGTTCTTGAGTAGTTTGTGGGGCTGGGTGGAATGTTTGACTGGAGTGTTGTGTATTGAAATTGCGTAAGCCTGAGATGAAGGTAAATTGAACTGAGTAAGCTCGATTATGAGTGAGGTCGAGGAATAAGTCCTATAAGGTTTGGTGGATTTGGGTTTTTATGGAGCCACTTTTAGTACAACTTGGTTTAGCTTGATAAATTATGATTATTAAGGAGTTAAGACATAATAGTAGCAAAACATTATACCATAACAATTTTCATCACTTTCTAGCAAAATTACAATAAGGAGATCAAGTTTCTTGGTACAAAGCATTAACAGTAAAGTAACCATTTGTTACTTCTATTTTGTTTCACAACATGATCAACAAATTTGAGATAAACCTTATTAGAATTAGAATTAACAGATCCAAAGTAAAAGACTGGCGAAAAGTAGATTCGGATATAGCGACATTTCCCTTTGTGAGGTCATTCTTTCAAACTCACTCACATCATCAACCATGGTTGTAACTTTACTCAACACTCTCTCCTCACTCAGATCATCGAACCGTCTTCTCCTTCGAAGGTGTTATCTTTCTCTCTCTACCTCAAATTAGTGTTTCAAGCTTTGAAATTAAGGTTAAGTTTGATTAGGGTTTTAATTATTTGTTTTAAATAATAGATGAAGCTCAAGTGTTTGATAAGGATGTTTCTGTGAGTGATTCAAGCTTGCATCAGTTACTCACATTAGACGAGCGGTAAACGAAATGGTATGTGTTTGGTGATCGGTTGTGGTTGATATTGTTTTTACCTTATCTTTTCATATTGAATTAGGGGTTCACATTTAGTTGCTCGGTATTGATCAAATTATACCCAGATTGTTCCTTAACTTTTCATATTGAATTGGGCGATGCTGTAACTTTTAACACTGGCAAAAGCTTATGCTCAGATAGGGGAGACAATAAAAGTTGAGAGTATGATATGGGAGATGAAAAATACTAATGTTAGGCCCACTGAGCGCACTTGTGGAATCATCGCTAGCGGGTACTGCAATAAAAGAAATATAAAGGATGTCATGAGATTTGTGTACAAGATGAATGATCTTGGAATGCAACCTAATCTTGTTGTCTTCAACTCACTTATCAAAGGATTCGTAGACATTACAAATACAGATGGGGTTTATAAGGTTAGTTTCCTCTTATTTTTCTTACTTTATCAAATGCATTATTAACATAATTAAGTGAATGTTGTGTTTGCGTTGGTGTGAAGTAGTCTAGTAGGGGTCTTCCTACCTCCAACTTAGCCTCCTAAGAGTAATATATTGTTGATAATTATAAATTATTTTACTATAAACATGTGGGTGAAGGTTGAGATGGTTATTAAGAAAAACAATACTCTACTTTAACTTAAAAAGTCGTGATGTCCATAAATCCCTGGGTATATAGATATTTATTTTCCTCCCATGGTTGATATTCCACATTTCTTTTAATGCAAATATAGATCTGAGACTGAAATTTCTTTTGGAATTAAAAAAAGGCAATATACTCTTTAAGTATATATACTATCATTTAGCCATCTCCCAGATGTTAAGGTCACATGTACTGATGGGAGATACACAGACTAGTTCTTAAGATCTATCAGTTTGCCCATTATATTAATCCAGGGCTAGGGTTCCCGGAAACATTGAAATGCTTCCCGTACTAGTTAACAGTACTGATACATATCATTTCTAAATGGTAAATCATCAGTTAAAAGTACTAGAAAAGGAACAAATGCAAAACTATAATTACTACATTATAAGTAAGATTTAAATAAAGTAACCCAGGCATATATGTAAGATTAATGGCCTGTAAGTACATCAAACCATTAATATTTGTTTTCCATAAAATATAGTATTTTGTCCTAGGCAGTTAAATTTAGAATATTTCTTCACTAATGCCATGTGATTGACCCTTACGATCAAGCTAAATGGGTCAATATTACAAGACAATCATAAAACATTACCGAGTTGAATGTTTTTCAAATACATGGATTGTTGGTAGCACAATGGAGAGGATGAAATAGATGACTGGAAATATTGGGAAAGAGAAAATTATTCATAAGCCTGTTTTACCGATTATGAAATAGCCTCATTGGGAAATAAGCAAAAAAAATCAATTCGGAAGGTTTTGAGCATATGGAATGAAGATGAAACCACAATGACGGCATTGGGAGTAAGTTCGAGTTTTCATACATGATATGTTTTTTTGTAAAATGACCTGAAGACCATTCCCCAAGATGGGTAGTTTGCATATCTGGGCATCTCAAAGCTTAATGCTAAACCCTCAGCTTCTGGTTATCAGCCTCTCTGAACTACCATGCAGCAAAGACAAGTATACAGGAATTCATTTGTTAAACAGAGTTGGAAGATCATTAACATCCTCAAACAAAATGTTGATACCCTGTTTGCGTCTGTATCCAAAATGAGGAATTCTTAGCAAATGGAGTCCTTGTTGTATATACCAACTACAATTCCTTCCTATTACATGATCTGTTGGATGAGCCATGGCTTTCTTTTCCTTTGATGGGGTTATTTCTTCTAGAAGTTGTGTAGGGATCTTTTTACTAGGAGTGGATGCATAATAGTAGCTTTGGATCTTTATGTGATTACTGTGTACATAGAATTTAGTTTCTTGGCTTCAGTTAGATAGATTTTAGGAATTGGTTAACAATTTTCCCTTATGTCTTCAAGATGTTTAATGTATGAAATTCCGAGTCATTCATTTTTGGAGGCTGGATCTAGGGTAAATTTCTATATGTTGGTCGCTGGGAGAGGGGAACCTTTAATGCATCAAAGCGGGTTAAGAAAATTATCCCAACTTCCAAAGAACAACCTATTTCTTGTCAAATGCTACTCCAATTGCAAATGATTAAATTATTACTCTTCTTATTATTTGTAGGCATGCATTTTATAGTCCCAAGGTGTAGCCTTTGTATATTATAATAATGGCTATCCTTTTCTGGGGGTTCATTCTTAGAGTATGCAACAGTTAGGTGAAGGATGAAATGGCAAGGAGAGTGAGTAAATTCACCCTTTTTTCTCTTTTTCTATGCACAACAGCTAGGTTGATTGGCCTATGTGGCAACCCAAAATCCACCTTGAGTAGATTTTTACTTTATTAATGCCCCACACTTCTGAACAACTAGGCACCAAAAACCAATTATATTACGACACTTGCCAAGATTTTAGTGGTTTTCATGCCCCTCACTTTTGAAGTGAGGGGCATATATAGCTTTGTAATTCAAAATATTCACAACTTCTCAAGAGTAATTGCTTATGATAAGTAGCAATGTTAAGGTTCCTAACTGACTTTGGTATATAGCTTATAACTTGTGAATTAGTAAGCTTTAACCAGGCACACAACAAGTATATGCCTCAACTGAATCACCATCACAATTTTTAATTAACCTTGTTGGACCTGGTTGCTGCTATTATTTATATAATAATCTTCCACTTATTACTGACAACTTCACTTGCTCTGAAATAACATATTCATAATTTTGATTTACTGCCTAGCAATATGCCATCACAAGTCTTGCTTGAAGATAATGTCAGGGATAAAAAATTATCTAGATTGTAATTCTACTTATTCTTTAATTCATTTCAATCGGGGTTAAGCGGGAATCGTACTCTGGATTATAGTTTTGGCCACATGTTAACTGCTTGCCTATATAGCTCTTTATATTGCCAAATTCAGATCAACTACATTTTGCTTCTACTGTTGCATCATCTCTGTTCTAAATAAGTATATTATACAATTTCGTTATTGGGAATATGATCCATGACTAGATTTGAGCAAGTTGAGCAACATCAACCTAACTAAATTACCCCTTCACTCACAATCTTGAAGAAACTGCTTTTCAGTCTACTAAAATTTGTTCACAATTTGGGGTTTATAATCAATTTACTGTAGCTCCTCTACAGCTTCACATATTTGATGTAATTAGTACCTATATGGTTTTTTCACTATTTATGTATATAAACATACTTACACAAAAAAACCAAATCTTCACCTCTACGAAAGCATTTCTTACACACAAAACCAACAAAAAAAATGTTCTAAACATCTCTTTAGCTATCTCTCCAACTACACACAATCACCACTACAACAACAAATATGGTCTATTGCAAACAACCTCAAATCTGAACCCCGACCAATGTTGCCCTACAATAATCCATGTTCGTAATGAGGGATACTCCACAAGAATCCAATTAATATATGATCCCAATTTGGTTTACAATTTAAAACTCATGTTTATGAGGAGAGCGCAACACTTGGATTGATTTTTGTTGCGATTCTCAACATTGGTACTAAAATGCATGTATTATACATATCAAGTTTAAGGGAAAGGATTTAGAGAAACTCAAAAACCAAACACTCAAGTCTTACACAATACCAACCACTCATCTCTAATAGATGTGTAGCTCTTAAAATTTGTAATTTGTTATATAGGAAATGAGGTGAGAAAAGGCTTTAGTCCTAGCAGCCCCACTTCCCCTCTCTTCCCCTCTAGCTGGCAGACACGTCGCATTTCCCTTTCTCTTACAAAGAATTCAAACATCACTCACAACTCATATTTCTCTCTCTTTATATATATCTCTCTCTCTCTCTCTCTCTCTCTCTCTCTCTCTCTCTCTCTCTCTCTCTCTCTCTCTCTCTCTCTTTCTCTCTCTGTTATACTCACCATTGGAGTATAATTCAAATTCTTTAAATTCCCTCCCTTAAATTTCTTTCTCTCTCTCAGACAGTTTCTCACTTCATTTCAAACCTTAGCCAATTGTTGTTTCTTTCTCTCGAACAGTTTCTCTCTGTTATACTCATCGTTAGAGACAGGAAAGACAATGTTCTTTTCATTTGAGGGTTTCAGAGAAGAGAATAATTTAGGATTTTTTGTTGAATATTAGAGAACATAGAGAAAGTAGAAATTGCTGTCTATTTAAAAGTATTGAGAATGGAATCCCATTGACAATAATTATAATTATAGTTCATTTAATGGTTGTCTTCCCCTTTATGTAATGCATTTTACAATCCAAATTATAATATCTTTCTCCTAGTTCATGTCCCCTTTGTGCATTGTATGGCTTGAAGTCAAAATTATCGAATTCGATAATATGGCAAAGGAATTAGAATTATGGAAATCTAGTATTATCAAATTCGACAATTTAGTAGTATAATTAGAGTTATGGAAATCGAATATTGTCGAATTCGACAATTTAGCAAGTGTAATTGGAGTTATGGAAGCCTAATATTGTCGAGCTAGACAATTATGATAATGTATATACAGCATTATATATATAATATTATCGACTTTGACAATTACCAAGTGCAATTGGAGTTATATATATACAAGTACACAATAAAAAAGAAAGTGCCTCCTACAACTTTTAATAGAAGAAAAGGAGAGTTGGACAGAGCAAACCTAGAATACTCAGACTTTGAATTTGCAAAAACATATAAAAGGAAGAGAAAGACTATTGAGAAGAGAATAGTAGTTCCTCCAAACACTATTGAACAATCCCCTAACTTTGAAACTACGAATGAGGGTGCTCGTAAACACAGTGAAGCTGATACAATGGATCACATTAAAGATGGTGACGTGGCTCGGGCAACTATGGGTTCTAAAATTTAGAGTGAGTCTGCCCAAGCTACTTTAGGAGCTCAACCAGCGCTCCTAACTAATTCTGATGTTAATATTCCTAGTATTGGGGAGAATTGTGAATGTAGTGTTGGGGGTAATTGTGAATGCGAGGGGGCTGCAAATAATGATGATGTTGGCCCTATTGATAATAGTTTGCTCAGGAGCTTCAAGTTCTATTGAGCGAGGTCGATCGCGCTAGGGCAGGTATACTATATAATTATCAATTGTTCTTCCCATTACTGTTGTTATAATTTAGAAATTTAAATAGTTACATTTTATTTTGTAATCTCATTTTTTTACATAATAGATATTATTGTTCAGGAAAAGTCGTGCCTTCATGTTCACCATCACCCATCAACGTGGGATCTTACAAGGGAACCACAAATGGTCCAAGATTTACTTAAGTTGAAGGGTTTATAAAGATTTAGGGCCATATCATATGACTCTTATAACTTTGGCCTTATTTCTACTTTTGTCGAACGTTGGCAATATTAGATTCCACTTCAAATAGGGGGCGATGACTCCAACTTTAGATGATGTGGAGTAATTGACTGGCTTTAGTATAGATGGTGATACCACAGTAATTGGTAGTACTTGGAGATTCCCTGCGCTTCGCGAGGTTTTCCAAAAAAATCTTTTGCTAGATTTAAATGGATTCAAGACTTTAAAAGCTGGTGGTGCAGGGAATTCTTTCTCACTGAGGAAACTAAGAGAACATTTTGCATAAAAATTGGAGAAGGTTATTAGTGATGGTACTGCTGCGACAGCCAAGAAGAAGGGGTTAACAGCCAGGTTTGTTGCTCGTGCATACATGAAATATGTATTTGGTTCCTTTTTATTCACCATAAAAAATGGGCATTGATGTCAGTACACAGTATCTTGAGATGTTTGCCAAGGACAAAGCGGCAAAGAAGTGGCCATGAGGATCAGCAGTTCTAGCGGACATATATCACAATCTCGGTGCAACATCTCGAGATGATGGTAGGCAATTTGCATGTTGTACCACGCTACTCGAGGTGATTCTCATACTCCTTTACTATTGTTGTATACATATGCATGAACTATTAACTAATTTGATTTTGTTTATCTATATACATGTAGTCGCGAATCTTTGCACATTTCCCAAAGCTTGCTGGGATACCGAAGGAGATGAATTCTGATAAATACGAGCATTGTACTTGTTAGAAATGGGGCGGATGTATTATGGATAGATACGGTGGTCTGGCTTTACTGAAGTTTAGGGAAGCATTGCACAATTACAAAGTCGAAGATGTAAGTTGATTAGATGAACTATCATTTTTTTGCAGTATACACAGTCAATATGTAAGTACATATTGTCGAAGTCGACAATATTGGTAGTGTATATGAAAATAGGTAATATATAATATTGTCAAACTCGACAATTATGGCAATGTAGTTCAAGTTATGCATATATAATATTGTCGAGATTGATAATTACCAAGTGTAATTGGAGTTATGTATATATAATATTGTCGAAATCAACAATATAGTTAAATTATTTGGTGTTTGCATAGTTTCTTCTATAGCTGTCTTTCCCGTCTCTTTTGTTGTTCTTAACATAATATATTTGACTCATTTTTCACGTAGGCTGTATGAGACCCATATAGAGATAAAAGAGATTCTGGACATGCGTTCAAGGAGATCACCTATTTCTATGGTGTGTTAGCAAGTCTAAGCCATGTCCAGCCCTACTACCCAAATAGGGTTGTGCGGCAGTTCCCTCGAGAATAAGGTATCCCCACAAATCTATTATGTCCAGAGGCATCCAACCTATGGATCTCAGAAGGGCTGAGAAAATATAACCCTAAGTATGAGTGGGTTGATTGCTTTTCTACAAAGAAGTGGAAGGATTAGGTATTGAAGAAGGCTAAAAGGGGGCGAAGGGTATGAGAGGGGCCTCCAGTATGTACGGAGGGATACTCGAAGTGGTTTTCCATAGTCTTGTGGGTAACGATCTATCCCATTACAATTGACTTGGCTGCAGATGATGATGTTAGGTTATTTAGAATTTATCAAAGGAAGGAAGCCTGTATTAATGAGGATGGTAACACCCTCGTGGACCAATATGAAGATGTTGGTAAACAATATGATGCAGCGGTTAGTATATCTTACGAAAAATTTGATTAACTTCCCTTATATTCTATTCACTTCACAAAATTTATTCCCTAATATTTATTCTTTAATATTTTATTCACTTTACAAACCCCTTTTGTAGCTCAATGAGCATCCCACTCTATCTCCAAATGCCTATGATACAATACTAACACGGGTTGAATCTGGGGGTTGGATCAGTAAATTATAGCATTAAATGACGAGCTTCAAAAGCTTAAGGAAGATAAAGATAAAGAGTTTGAAGCCAGCATAAAGCTAGCTGAGGCCCTGAAAGAGAAGGTCAATTATGCCAGTAACTAGTATATTATTGTTTACTATCTGCATGCACTTAATGTTAGTATTTATGTGAAGTTATCCTTATATCTAATTGTCAAGTTCGATAATTATGACAGTGTATATAAAGTTAAATATATATAATATTGTCGAGTTTGACAATTATGGTAGTGGTTTGTGAAGTCATCTATATGTAATATTATCGAGATCAACAATAATATAGTAAGACATACTAGAAAATTATCAAATTCCCAGTGGGTCGAAAATTTTAAAGTTCACTTTTGGAGTTTTAATTGGATTATAGAATAATTGTTTTATTTTATCTTAAACTCAGATAAGTGAATGTAATTTGCAGGGAGAAACCATTGATCAAATGAAGGAGGACATGCAACTTCTTCTTTTTTAACGAATATATTTATTTATTTATTGAGCAAAGGATTAATGCATATGGATGACATAAAGCCTGGCCACTAGTTTACTGCCTAATTGTGGCTATTCCTAGTTTATCTATGAAGTATGTTGCAGGGATCTGCCTAGGAAGATTGTATGCATTCCAAAAAAATTGTGAATGTTGTAAACTGCCTAGTTTAGAGAGACCATCAGCTGTACCATTATCTTCCCTGTAAGTATGTATCATGATAATTTATAGCTCCCTTCGTAGCAGAGTAAGAAGCTTCTAAGTCGCACTGTACTTTGCAGGACAAATATGCTTGCATCTGTACCAGTTTACCAAAAGTTGAGCATCTACTTCAATAATGAGTGGAAGTCAGCCATATCGTTTGTAATGCATTAAACCATAAAGAAGAGCGAACATTTCTGTAGTTGAATTAGTGTCATGACCAAGTGCAATGTTGTAGAGAATTTTAAGTTCACCCAGATTGTTTCTAATTGCTTTTCCTGCTCCTAAAGTGTGTACTTGACAAACAATGTGCACTAGCGTACGCAGACCTACCGGGGAAGTTAGATACGAAGGTAAGGTCTTAGGCAGATATCATTATCCCTTCTATTGATTATTTAATTCCAAACCCTGGTGTTCGTAATAATATTTTTGTTTGTAGATATTGGAGTGCAAGAATTTACAAGAAAAAAATTTAAGTTTGGAGGCAGAGCTAAGGCAAAAATCTGGCCTTGAAGACTATAATGAGAGTTTATCCGTTGAGTTGAATAAGAAGGTAATATGGTGTATAGATGTTAATAACCCTTAATTACTTATTGGGGTCCATTAATCATTTTTGCATGTGGTGTAATTATTTTGGAAATGTGTACTTTAATAGCCTAATTTCGTGATCTGAACTTAGCCTTTACACCAAAGATATTTAGAGCTTCTAGATGAGTAATGGAAGAGTAATAGCACAAAACTTTAGCATGGAAAACCTTTGAATAGATTAAAAACCATGACCTTTCTTGAGGATTTAGAAATAGAGTAGTTTATTGATAGCTACAAGATATTATAAGAAAAGCTTTGAGTATTTAGTATAGATTTTTTGTGAGCATTCCTCTGTCTTCCATCCTCTTATCTCAGATTATCTAGTCTTATTTATAGGTCTTATAATATGACTATTTGACAACCATTATTATCCTTAATGATGGATGCTACAATATGTATTTGATAATCTTTGATTTGATTGTGTAATGTTCTGATCTTTACTATTTTGTAATGGCTTCATTGATGATGGTGGGTTTGTTTAACTTAAACTGTTGATGTAGAGGTCAAAAGTGATGACTCAAACTCTGTAACTGTAATATATCTTTAATAGTGCCACGTGTTATGTTGATAAGATCGAGTGGTTGTATGATGGTCGATGATGAAGCTTGAGTTCGTGAGCACGAGAAACATCATGGGTGAGTGGTGTTGGTTGAGAAGTTCATGCTATATCTGTGACCTAATATTGCTATCTTGATTCTGATTGTGCCATAAATGTATCACGTGTTATGTTGATGAGGTCAGATGATCATATGCTGGTTGAAGATGAGTCTGAGATGCAGAATAAGTCATTACAACCGCCCCCTCTCGGCCAACATTGCGATAAACATTGTGGGTGGGTGGTGTTGGCTGAGAAGCATCATCAATACTGCAATTAATACATAGGAATCATTTCCAATGCATCTTCATGAATATTTATTTGTGGCTTTTAGGTTTTCTAGAACCAATAGTTCTAGTCAATTTTGTTACATGGGAAATCCTCCTAACGTTGGGAATTTGAAGAGTCTGCTTTAATGCTAAACATAGTATAAATAACACTTTGATTAGTGTGTGGTGAACCAAGTCTTCTTCCCTGAACTATTTCTTCTGTGTTCTAGTTTTTGTATTTAAAATTTTGTTACGGTTAAGAGTATGATAATGACAAGGCAACAATCTTGGGAAGCTAAGAGTCAAAGGAAGATAGAAGAATTCTGCACCAGATACTTTGGTTTCCAGCCTTTATATCTGCCAGTGCTAATTTTGGTGTCCCCTACATACCATCGCATAACATATAAAGAAGTGATGGATTATCAAATGGTGAGCTTCAATTATCTACTGTTATTGGAGAAGGAGTACCAAAATGGGTTGAGGCTACTGACGGAGAAGGCTATTATAACTAAAGATGAAGCGGCAGGTTCATCCAAGGGATTCTCGTCGGTATCCTGCTAATAAGTGGGTCCTATCTGAGAAATAGGGCCATCTGTCTGTCTCTAGCATATGGGGTGGTGGTGGAGGAGGTTTTTCTTCCAGGGACCATAGATATTGGCCATAAAGAACATCCTTTTGTTGGTGCCGTATTTCTTCGGTGATTTCCAGTTCCACTGTTTCTTGGCTCCATCCTACAGGGGATCAGAGTTTGGTAAATGCTTCAATTTTGCTTCTTCTTCCTCGGTGCCTGCTGAGGAATGTTTCAAACTATAACTTGATGTATTTTGTAAAATAATTTGTGAATTTTCTAGAAAATTTGTTATCTGTAAAGTAACCTATAAAGAACTTTTAAACTAGTAAAATGCCTTCGTGCTGTCATTTTGATGTTGTGTTTCGAACTTCTCAATTTATAGCTTTCTATTTCAAAAATAGAAGTCTATGAATATGTAGGTATGAGGAATGGTAGTTTTTCATGGAGTATTATTAGACAAATCGAACTGTAAATATCTCAGTGTGTATATCTGTAAAGGGTAGTGGATGTTGAGGTTTAAAAAATAAAGGAGCTCTAAAATATAAAAAAGGTTCTGAAGTGAAAATAAGTAAACCATTTGTTAAGATGATTGGGTGGTTATAAAGGTATGTGTATGTTTGCGAGTTACTAATTCGAACTGACTGGAAAATGTATGCCCATATGGAAGTAACTGATATCTGCCTATAGGTGTTACTGCTGGACATGCTTGATCTGTATGTTATGATCTCCATATCTGTATGTATAAAATTTGAGGAGATATTTCATAACATGGAAAGTATGACCTGTCACAATATTTTTTGGCTTCTACTGATATTTGTGTTTCGAAAATTTTGCATAATTTATCTTTCAGCAAAATTTGTGGGGCGATTGAGATCTTCATTTTTTTCTATATAAAGTAGTGGTCCTTAGTTGCTATGTCTTATATCTTCGGTCAGAGACAATTTTGTTGCTTGATGTAGAGTTAGGAACGATGGTGAAAACGTGCTCTCAGCGTATGCGGCATTTAGTAGAAGGTAGGTTTCATATCAAGGTCGCTGAACTTCGTAAACGATACTTTTTTTTGAGGTGGTCGTTGAAAGTAACTAGTTTAGATGATGAAGATAGGCGTACAGATGTTTATCACTTTTTTTGGTGTGTTGTTTTTCGTGAGTTATTGTTGGACGTAACCTTCCGAGAAGAAACTGTTCGAGAGATTACACGGGACAAGCTCGCTAAAAAAGATGAGAGAGTAGCAGGGGGGAGATAATACCATATGACGTCGTAAATGATCTAGGCTATTTTAAATGTAACTATATGTGACTGTAATTTCGAACTGTGAGAGGTAAAAAATGAATAAGTAATTTGTTTTTAGTATTCTACTTTGGTAGCCTGTTAAATGTAGAATGAGGCATGTTGATGCTGTGAGCTGAAAGGAATAAGAATAAAGTATTTTGTTTTGATATTTATGTAGCAGATATTGTAGATGACAACTACGTGATTTTAACAACTGTGTAGATAGTTTTGAATTTTGAATATTGAGCTATTTTAGGAATATCGTTGGATCTTGGTATAGTATAAAAGCAAGGTGATTGGTCGTGTATACTGCTTTGGGAACGAGGGGCAAAATTTTTTAATGGCAGACAATAGAGACAGACGGGATAACAGTAGACATTATCACAGAAGTCATGATGATGTTGTGAGATAAAAAGACGTGCCTGTAAAGACTGTAGGGGTAACTGACACGTGTCTGAAGAAGCCATCGTTTCGTAACCCGAAGAAGAGTATAAAAACTCGTATCTATCTCTCATAAATTGTCTACAGTTATAGAAAGAAAGAAAAAGTGGTGTGAACTATATCTCCATAGAGAAGAAACGTTTGAGTTTTGAGGGTATTTTGGTAGGGAAGGATTCATCTGGTGAGAGAAAACTATTGGAGAAGCAGCAGGGGCGGTCAATTTCTGTGAAACATTCGAGTAAAGCAGAAGATTGTTGTTCCTCAAGTACAGGTTAGTAATATATGTCTCTATTTTGTTTTGATTTATTGTTGATATTAATCTTTGTATGATATTGTATGTTTATCATTTTTGATTGAGGGATACAGAAGTTGAGAATGTAGGGGTTTTAAGATTTCGAGTAATTGTAGTGCATAACCTTTGGGTATATGAACAGACTATAGAGAGAGAAAATACGTTTTTGGAGAAGAAGAGGGAAAATTAAAATGATTGTTTATTGGCTTGGAAAATTTGAAAATAAAAGTGTTGATTGGGTAGAAACATGGGTGGGGTTGTTTTTACTGTGTGTAGGGTATAGCATGTAACGTAGAGATAATGATAAAATATTGTGTGTATCTGTAGGTCCAGTATGCATTCAAAATCTATAAATCCTATGAGTAAATTTTTAGTAGCATCAAGTTCAGAGGAAACATCATCGTTGGGGAGGAAGGACGAGTGTAATATAATGGAAAAGACTGTAGATAAGATAGACGTTACTGTAGGTATAGAGGTTGGGGAATCCAGTAAAGTATAGAAAGTTATAGAGAAAGAGGATACAAAAAAGAAAGAAAAATTGTTTTTCATATATCCTGAGGGCGTTGACGTAGGAAAAGAATTCTTAAAATACAAAAAGAAATTACAGGGATAATCAGGAAATTATATGACAGACCAAGGTCGTTGGTTTAGGGCCTATGTCCCAGGAAAAGGGGAGGAGGCAGTATACAATCAAGTCCCTTGTTTGGAGAAGTAGAAAAAGGAGAAAGGGATTAGTAAGGATGTCAAAATATTATATTATAATGGTCTTGGGTTGGCAAGCCCGAATGATGGGTTTTTATGTTATCTGACCTTCTTTCAGAAAGGGGCTATAAATGTATTGGAGTGTTACCTGCCCAACAAAATGGGAATGTGTATAAGATGATGAGGGTATGTGAGGCTCTAAATAAGAAATGGAGAGGGGAAGGGACTGTCAAGCAGTTCAAAGTTGATGATGTGTTAAAAGAGTGGTTACCTATATAGTGATTCGTCTAGGCCAAAAAAATTAACTTTGAATATACGGGTAGACCATGGAATTACCACCTTATAATGGTAGGGGGCAACTGTATGCAGGTTCCAGATGAACCAGCGCTCGTCCTGAACCATAAATATTATAACCTGAGTAAGTATCATTGATCAAATTCGACCAACCATCGTCATTTCTTCGAGCTGCTAAATATTGTTTGGTTCCTTGTTTTCTCAGATCACAATTTTTTATCAGTGCCTGATAATACCAGCTTATTCAACTGCATAGCTCATGATCAGGTCGAGTTAAAGCAAGTACTCGGTGGGCTAGGTATCCGGATGGATAAGACGGTAGATTCCATAGTACCCAAAATTCAGCGAGCTCACAAGAATTGAGCTATGGCTGAGAAGAAAGCCCGTTTGACTACTGATGATGTTAGTAGTCTTCCTCCTCCTGCTCCAGAAAATATTAACATGAAACAGACTACTCAGAGGTCAAGAAAACTACCTCTACAAACTACGCCGATTACTGTGGTGGTGATCTCAGACCAAGAGATTATAAAACCTGCTGCTGGAAATGTTAAGGAGAGGCAGGAAATGAGTGAAGTTACTCCTTCAGAGGCTGAGAAGAGCTCGTTGAAAGGAAAATGGCATGAGGACGAGGGTGGTGCACGTACTAATGCTCAAGCTGCGGCCAAGATGAGAGAGCTAGAACAAAAATACTGTATGATGGCTGGAACTAACCTATAGCAACTCGATGTGGTGTACCAGGAGTAAACTTTTGTGGTATGTATTGAAATCTTTGATGTGTTGTATTTGGAAAGTGATATGTTGTTCTGAACTTGTATTTTTGTATTTGCATCCCTTGATCCGTATGAAGGGGGCGACGAAGTTTATTGAGAAAATGAGCCAAGAGTTCAGATATCTTACTTTGAGGTTGGATGCTCAATCAGCTCAGATGAAAGAGCTTGAAGCTGAGCTCGAGATAAAGAAAAAGAAGAGGGTTAAAGATGCCATGGTTGCTGAAAAGCGGTATACATCACTGTCTGAGCATGATGATGTTATGACACAATCATGTGAGGCAATGTGGGAAGATAGAAATTACTTTGTCCAATCTTTTTATAGCTTTGGGTTGACTGCTGCTGATGTAGAGTTAGGCTGATGTAGAGTTGACCTATTTTAACGACCCGAGTGATAAGGCTAGGTGTCAAAGTCTGTTGATAGCTCTGACATTATATTTTAAGATTGAAGTAGATAGTGAATAAAAGAAGCTTATATAGAGTTGTTGAAGGAAAAGGGTGTAGTACCTGACTCGTCTCGAGTAATGCTTCTGGCTCAAGAAGCACGTAATCGCCATAGTGTAGATGTGAAAAAATATTTAGCGCGAGTTGGGGTGTTTGTTATATGGTGTAATGTAGAACCTTTACCTGATGTTTTTGGCTTTATGTAAGACCAAAGAGTAATGAAGATTATATTTTTCAGGATAAGGAAAGAGAAAATAGAGGTTCAACAGAAGTTCAAGGATGAGTTTAAGAAATTGTAAGATTTATTATCGCAACATATAGAGAGAAAAAATGTCTTTAGTGACACAATTGTTAAAAGAAGTAGCAGTTCAAAAGAAGGTAAAAACTGATGTGAGGGTTTTAGGTATATTGTAAAAAGAAACGTGCGCGCGTCTGCACAGGGCGCATATGTAGTTGAAGGAGCATTTGTATCTGTCACAAACAAAAACCCAGCTCGAACAGAGCATGAGTGTCGTATAGAAAATATGATTGATTTTTATGGAGGGGAGCTGGCGAGGGTAAAGAACGAATTTATAAAGTTCGCAACTGGTTATGGAAAAGATTTTGATGTGGAGAAAGCAAAAGCGTAAAAGATGTAGTTTACGAAAGATGAGGAAAGGAAGGTTGTTGAAAAAGCCATTTCTAGGTCAAGAGAGAATATCTCATAAGAGGATGAGGAGGAGATCGAGAGCCTAATACCCCGATCGCGGCGAAAGCAATGCCAGCAAGAGGTGGTGACCTTTATATCTCCTATAGATATTCAAGTAAAGAGTTTGAGAGACAAGGGACAATCCTTTCGTAGCTCAAAAAAGTGAAAGTAGATTAGTTCAGTTATTTACTGAACTTGCACGTACATTAGTTTTTTGTAAACTATTTTTGATGTTGAATGAAAGTTGTTCTCTATGATGATCACATAAATAGATTAATGTATTGATATTACTCAAATATTATGTTCTTGAGTAAACTTTTGTTCACTGTGATATGTAATCTGCTTGAATATGTAAAGTAGTATAAATGTTAACTGTTGTAATAGGTGGAACTGGAAGTTGTTCAGAGCCAATGTGACGTGTTACGTGTTCGAAATGAACAATTGAACGCCAAACTAACTTTGTGTCAGGGGCACTAAAGAGTGCTACTGAGTTAGAAGAAGAAATGATAGTGAAGAATTGCAGTAGTGCATTTTACCGATAAACTGGAAGATAAAGAGGTTGAACAAGCCATTGAATTGAGAAAGATTGAGGGATTAAAAGAAGTTATTAGAAAAAAAGGATGCAGAAATTTTGGGTATGTCGGTACAAATCACCCAACAAGGGGCAGAGTTGATATCTGCGTAAACTCTAATTATAGAGATGTTGACAGTATTAGAGAAGGAAGCAAATAATGTGAAAGACTTTCAATACCAGATAAACATGCTCGAAGCAAAGAGAGTTGTTGCGCGAGCAGCTATCAAAGAAATAAATGATCGCGCTCGTAAATATGAAGTATTCTGGTATGTTACGAACGTGATGTTAACCGAGATAGAAGAGGCTCATAGTGAATAGAATGAAATGATAAATAAGGACTAAATCACAATCTGTGCCTTAGAGCATAGCGCTCAAACGATAAGGTTAGACATTTTATAGTATAAATCGGAAAATGGGGAGCTGCGTGATGCGTATACCAAATTAGAGGCTGAACTTTGTAAGGCCAGAATTAGTCTTGAGAAAGAAGTGTTAGAGAGAAAGTATAATCAAGCTCGTACGGATGAATCAGTAGGCTTGGTGGCAAACATGTATGAGTTTTTGGTGATAATGGAAGGTCGCAATGATACAACATTAAGTAAAAAATGAGCTCAGGAAGAACGTTGCAAAAGTTTAGAAGCTATGCTGAAGGAGGCTAAAGGACAACTTGCAAGGTTTGTTCTTCCTGATAAGGTAAAATGTGAGGCAAGTAATGTGCATGAGAGAGAAATGACAGTAGTGCTCTCCTTCTTTGTATCCGAGTTCAAGAGATTGGAGGCAGAAAGCAAAACTGTATATGACAAGTTAGTTGCTGATAGTGTACAGTCAGAGATACAGTTAATATGATCTGTGTATCTAGATTCCATGATAGCAAAAATTGGTGTTCTTACAAAGAATAAGGTTAAAGAAAGAAACCAAATTGTGACTGGGAGGATGCTAGAATTCATATGTCTGTGACTTCGTGGGGCAAGTTCGTGTAGTCTTGTATGGCCTGATAGCTCAAGTGGCAGTTTGAGTAATAGCTCAAGTTACTGATGAGGCGTTATGACTGTTTAGAATGGATTATACAGAATATACGAATGAAAATATAGTAGATAGAGTGTAACAAGGTGGGAATTTTGATAAAAGTAATGATTTGTACTAACCTTGTGATGAATCGATTGTGATGTATAAGCCTATTAGCCATTTTGTCGTATAATAGAGAGTTGATTTGGCTGAAGCAACAAATGTTTAATATAATAAAATATTAGTTTGGCTGAAGCAACAAACGATCTATAATATAATCTAAGATCAATTTGGCTAAAGCAACAAACGATTTGGAATGTAATAGAAGATCAATTTGGCTTAAGCAGCAAACAATCTGTAATGTAAGAGAATATCAATTTGGTTAAAACAACAAGCGATCTATAATGTAATATAAGAGCAATTTGGCTGAAGCAACAAACGATCTGTAATATAATTGAAGATAAATTTAGCTGAAGCAACAAACAATCTGCAATATAAGAGAAGATCAATTTGGCTGAAGCAATATATAATCTGTACTGTAATAGAAGATCAATTTGGCTATAGCAACAAATGATGTGTAATGTACTAGAATTTGGTGAACCCACTGGTAATCTGTGATGCTAAGACATGTAATCTGTATATAGAAGTACTTGTATGATAAAGTAGAAAAGTACTGCAGTGTAGGGAAATTAAACACAAGTATTGCATTATTGAAGGATTAACGTACAAAGAATGTTAGATGGAGTACTGTATGAAATAGTAGAAAGTACTCTGATATATGGCGATCAAACATAAGTATTTTATTGATGTCAGACCGATGTACAAGATGATAGATTTATTTAGAAAAGTACACTGTGATAGATTATTATCTTTAATATTGCTTCGATCTCCTCATGTTCCAAGGATTAGGTACTCGTTCCCCAAATTTGGTGGTGAGGCCGTAAGAGCCAAGTCCACTATTTCCAACAATGATAAAGGACCTTCCTAATTTTCAGCGAGTTTTTTAGCATTGACTTCTTTTCTGTGTTTGGGGACTTCTCGGAGGACTAGATTTTTAATTTCAAACTCTCTATGACGAACTCATTTGTTATAAGATCTGGCTAAAGCCTAGTGGTATTTTCCCAAGTTCATGACTATTTTTTCTCTAGTTTCCTCGATCCAATTCATGTTACATGCCAACTGGAATTCATTTTCTTCATCTATCATGGTATGGTCGCATAATGGGTGATGATATTGAGTGGGGATGATTGCCTCAGTACTGTATGCCAATAGGAACGATGTACATCTAGTCGATACCTGAGGCATTGTGCAATATGCCTATAATACATATGGTAATTCTTGTACCCAGTTACTCTTCTTCTCTGTCAACCACTTCTTGATTCCATCGATGATAGTTCAATTGGTAATTTCGGCCTGACCATTTCTTTATGGGTAGTATGGATTGGATGGAGAGTGGATGATATTGTACTGAATGAAGAACTCAACGACTCTGAAACCAACGAACAGAGGTCCATTGTCAATTCTGATGAGATGAGGGCTGCCAAAATGTATTATGATGGTTTCCCATATAAACTTGATGACTTTACCTTCACGTATTCGACATAAAGAAACTGCTTCAACCCATTTGGTGAAGTAATTTGTTGCTACTAGGAGGTACTTCCTTTTGCCCAATACAGTAAGGAACTCACCTACGAGGTCGAGGGCCCATCTTCTGAACGGCCAAACAGCATTGTAGAATGGAGGTCCAAGGCTAGCATCGTACTTGTTTGCGTATTCAATGGCTTAAGTTTTTATTTTAGGCCAAAAGACTCCTTGAGTAAGAGCTCGATTTGCTAAAGATCGCCCTACTGCATGGGACCCACAAATGCCTTCGTGAAGTTCATGCAGGAATTTTTGAGCTTCTTTGTTCGATAAACATTCGAAATAGGGTATTGTAACTGATATTTTATAAAGGAAATTATCGGCCACGACGTATCGCTTAGTATTATCAAGCACATGTCTTCTTTCAGTAGGATCTTTAGGGAGTTCGCCGTCAAACTTGTTTTGGGGTCTGATATATGTGAGAAAATGTCATCTCAAATTGTCCTCATCCTCTTCAACGCCCCTAGTATTAACAGAATTTGAGCTTATGATGTTAATGTTGGGGGTGGATAGTATTTTGATTTTGAGATATCGAGTTTTTGTTCCGAGGACTCCTGCCAGATAGGTAAGAGAATCGGAATGTCTATTTTCTCTATGAGGTAAATGTACAATGGTAGCCTTCTTGAATCTGTGCATTCTATCAGCTACTTCTGCGGCTTAATCAATCATTTTTCCATTTTTGTAAAATTTATCTATATAATGGTTCATAATGAGTAAAAAGTCTGTGTGCACAGATAACTCAGAGACTCCAATCTCTTGGGCCATATCAAGACTGTGAATTAATGCCTCATATTCAGTCTCATTGTTTGTAGCTTCAAAGTTGAGTCTGATTGTTTTTTCAATTATATCATTGGAAGGCGTAATAAGGACGATGTCGATACCTTACCCCATAGGTCTAGCTGAACCATCAGCTAGAAGATGCCAACCTTTTTGAGATATCCAATCTGTCTTTTCTTCAAACTGATCTTCATTAATTTTTGTACCATCTTCTTCCCAGTAAGAATCTTCTACTAGGAAGTCTGTAAGAAAATCTGCTACTGCTTGACTTTTTTCATAATGTTGTGGTTTGAAACGTATGTCATGCTCGCCAAAAGTACCTAAAATTAAATATAATGGACGACTATAATACATGTTCAGGTATATTAAAAATGTCATAATTGCACTTTCATCAAATACCCCCAAACTTGTCTTTTGCTCGTCCTGAGTAAAATAAAATAATAGCCACTTTCGCAGGGAGCGCGATTGCATTTAGCATATGCAACAAGCCGTTAAGCCTCCAGGTTTAGCCTGGTGGACGAGTATTGTCTCGTGAGGGTCTACAGTGACTATACCCACAAAAGTCAATAATGACATTTTAAACAATTCTAGAATACACATGACTCATTTCCTTTGAACTTATCTTTACTTAGTTGTGACAAAAATATGTCGATGGGAAATCCTTAAACCTACTATTCTCCTAAGTATGCCAGTGAATATTTTAAGCTTATCCGACACTAGAGGTACTATCTTAAGATTAGATAGAGATTCAAGTATTTTGTTTTAGCTATATTTAAGTATACAGTAAAAATAGTTTTATCGCCTAATACGTTGTCTAGAATAATTTACTTAATTTTTTTGGTAGTCTAGTTCTTACTGGAATAAATTCAACGGTTATTTCGAAAGTGCCTTAGTCAATTTGTCTACCTAGAATTTAACTTTTTTGTTTCTTTTCTTTTGCAAGCCTTTTCTTTTAAGTACTTTGCTTCTTAGTAAAGCCTCCGTAACAAGGAGTTCTCGGTCGATAATCCCCGCTAGTTGGCTAAGGTTGTCAGGGTGTGGTGTCCCATCATGACCTAGACTCAGGATTCTCACAAGTAATATTTTCTTGTGCTCCTTTCACATAGTTCATGGTCAAACTCGAGATTTGTGATAATTTTTCCTCTTTCAGTTCTTAATCATACGAGATTTGTGAAAGTTTTTAGAACACATTTGGTTTATTATTATTTTTTTCTTAGGAATGAATTTATTCTTAGGCAGTTGTCTCCCTTATAGCAAACTATTCCTAACATAAATGCTAAATTTCCCTTATACTGAGCAAAAATCTATTAAAGGTATTAATTGCAAAACTACTATGACGTACACGCTTTCAAAATATGCCAAGTTAACTTGAATCAATCGCTAATAAAAATATAGTACATCTAGCTTAAGATATTCTAAAATATTCTAGTGTATACTTGGTACAATTTTAAAATTTAGGCATTTCCATAATATTTATGTCAAGGTAAAATCAGTTTAAGTGTTTGGAAATTCGTCAAAAATATATCATAAATTTTTAAAGTGTCATTATTTCACTTTTCTTCAAAAAGCATTTTAAGAAATGGTTTCCTACCCCCAAACTTAAATCAAGCATTGCCTTCAATGTTTGAGAACAAGAAAATAAATGGAAAAAGAAAACTAAAATTTCTCACCTGAATGTGTCCAGGGTTGCCTCCCAAGAAGCGCTAAGTTTACCGTCTTCAGCCAGACTAATATACCCCCATACTTAAATGATGTTGCAATAGTACTATAGGGGTACATAATATCAGCTCTAATATACGGGATCATTTAGAAATGTAATCTCTGCATTAAAGGTGTAGGACTCTAAGTACGGTTTTAATCGCTGGCTATTAGCCTTAAAAATATTTTTGTTCTTAGGATCCTCCACCTCTACGGACCCATAAGGAAAAATAGTTTTAACCATATAGGGACTATGCCAATGGGATCCTAGTTTCCCGGGAAATGGATGAAGCTTAGAGTAATAAAGCAATACCTTTTGATTGGGCTTGAAGGTTTTACGAATAATTAATTTATCGTGAAAAGCTTTGGTACGTTCCTTGTAAATTTTTGAACTTTCATAAGCCTCGTGACGGAGTTCATCCAACTCAAAAAGTTGAAGCTTTCTCTTAGACCCAGCTTGGTCCATCTCAAAGTTAAGGGCCTTTGTAGCCCAAAGAGCTTTATGCTCTAGTTTGACAGGCAAGTGGCAAGCCTTCCCAAAGATAAGTCTATAGGGTGACATTCCAATCGGGGTTTTATAAGCTGTTCGATATGCCCAAAGAGCATCATCAAGACGATCTGACCAGTCTTTGTGATTAGTTATAACAACTTTTTCTAAAATTCTTTTAATCTCCCGATTGGAAAATTCTACTTGACCACTTGTTTGTGGATGGTAAGGTGTGGCAACTTTATGAGTGATGAAATAATTTTTCAATAAATTTTTAAAAACATGATTGCAAAAATGTTTCCCACCATCAGTTATAACTGCTCGAGTAGTGCCAAAATGATTAAAAATAGATTTCATAAATTTGACCACCGGCTTATGGTCATTTGTCGGACATGATACCGCTTCGACCCTTTGGGAGACATAGTCCACTGCGACTATAATATAAAGGTTTCCGCGAGATGATGGAAATGGGCCCATAAAATATATTCCCCAAACATTAAAATTTTTAACAATAAGAATATTGTTTAGGGGAATCATGTTGCGGTGAGAAATATTGTCGGTCCTCTGACACCTATCACAAGTAGAACAAATGGTTTGTGTAACACGAAAAAGGGTAGGCCAATAAAGACCAGATTGAACAATTTTGGCAGCCATTTTCTTGGCATTAAAATTCCCTCCACAGGCATAGGTGTGGCAAAGCATGAGTACACTCTGGAACTTATTATTTGGAATACATCTTCTAATAACTTAGTCATAACAAAATTTATACAGATAAGGATCATCCCAACTGAATCGTCTAACCTCGTGTAAGAATTTGGTTTTATCCTGCTTAGATCAGTGGTCTGGTAATCGTTCAGTAGTAAGATAATTGAAAATGTCGGCATACCAAGGTAGTTGTATAATAGCCATAAGTTGCACATCAGGAAATGTCTCTAAAATAGGGAGGAGAACTTCACCACCTTCGATCAGAAGTCAGGATAAATGATCTGCTACAACATTTTCAGCACCTTTCTTATCTCGAATTTCGATGTCAAATTCTTGTGATAAGAGGATCCATCGAATTAACCGAGGATTAGCATCCTTTTGGGATAATAAATATTTTAAGGTCGCGTGATCGGTGTAGACAATGATTTTGGACCCGACAAGATATGACCGAAATTTTTCTAATGCAAACACAATGGCTAATAACTCCTTCTCTGTGGTGGAGTAATTCATTTGTGCATCATTAAGTGCACGACTGTCATAGTAAATAACATGAGGTTTTTTATCTATTTTTTGCCCTAAAACTGCTCTAACCGCGTAGTCAGATGCATCGCATATCAATTCAAATGGAAGATCCCAGTTAGGCGGTTGGATGATTGGAGCAGAAGTTAATAGAAGTTTTCCAATTGTCAAGTACAAAAACTACATAATACGTCAAAATTAGTGGATACAAACGAGGCACCTACATTGGAACTCTTTTGCCCACGACAGATCGTGATACTCTTATGTTGTTTCTCAAAGGCAACAGTGATGTCTTCGCATGGACATTTTACAAAATGCTAGGCATTGATCCAAATTTGTCTTACCACAAGCTTAGTTTAAAAGACAAAGCTGAGGCAGTCAAACAAAAACAGAGAACTTTAGCACCAAGGCTCTGAGAAGAAATCAATAAAGAAATCGACAAACTCATTAAAGTTGGTTTTATTCGAAAAGTCAACTACCCGGAATGGATCTTGAACATAGTAGTAGTTTCGAAGAAAAATGGCAAGATCATAGTATGCATGGATTTTACGGACCTCAATAAATATACTCTGAAAGATAGCTTTCCACTTCCTATTATCAACCATCTGCTCGATTCTGCAATGGGACACGAACTTTTATGAACATTTATTTCATCAGTCTTTGCTAAGTGGCTTTTGCGTCTTGAGGTCAAAAGGAATAACCTTGTAGCAATACAAACCATGTTCTATGATGAAAGTTATTTTCTCTCGGGCAACAAAGGTATCTGATTGTACCCTGAGGCATCGTTCATCAAAGAGTATCTTGGGAAAATAATGGAAGTTTACATTGATGATATGCTGTGTAAAAGTCTCAAGAAGGAAAACCATCTCACAGATTTGCAAATGACCTTCAAAATTCTTCATTCCTACAAAATGAGACTTAATCCTAACAAGTGCCAGTTTAAAGTCCAATCAGGTAAATTCTTAGGGCATTTGATCAGCAAGCAGGGTATCAAGGCTGACCCAGATTGTATTCGTGCATTGTTATCCATGCCTTCTCCAAAGACGAAGAAAGACGTACAGAAATTAGTTGGCAAGATAGCAGCAATAAATTGTTTTGTCTTCAAGCCTTCAGATCGTTGTCGATGGTTATTCGACCTACTGTGCAAAGGGATGAAGATAAGAAACTTAAAAAAGATCCCGAGATCGAGTGGACTACAGAATGTGAAGCAACATTTCAGGAATTAAAATGTTATTTAGGAAAACTGCTAGTAATGAGTACAACCAAGGAGGGAGAAGAGCTCACGATATATTTTGCCGTTACTGATGAATCACTAAGCTCAATCCTTATTCGACTTGATGAAAAGATAAAGAAATCTATCTACTTGATCAGCAAGACTCTTACTCCAACAGAAACACGGTATACTATGATTGAGAAACTGCTTTTAACTCTCGTCTATACATCACAGAAGTCAAAACAATATTTTAAAGCTCACTCAGTTCGAGTTATGAAAAATTATCCATTCCGCAAAATCTTGTCCAAATGAGAGAAATCCAGACAAGTCCGGCAATGGTCGGTTATTCTTGGTGAGCACGATATACGTTTCGAACCACGATATTCTGAAAAAGGGCAAGCAGTAGCAGATTTTCTTACAGACTTCCCAGTAGATGACCCTAACTGGGAAGAGGATAGTACCGACATAAATGAGAAGCAATTCGAGGAAAATCATATTGGATATCCAAGAAAGGTTGACACCTTCTGACAGACGGTTCTGCCAGACCTGCTAGGTCAGGCATCAGGATTTTTTTTATCATGCCTTCCAATGACAGAATTGAGAAATCAATCCAACTTAACTTCGAAGTCATAAACAATAAGACCGATTATGAGGCACTAATACACGGTCTATATATGGCTCTTGGGATTGGTGTACCCGAGTTATCTGTGTACGCGGACTCTTTACTCATAGTGAACCACTATACAGACTAGGGCTGTCAATGGTAAGGACAAAACCCGTTACCCGATCCGATCTTATCTGATGGTAAAGGTTTAGGATCGACTTTTTAAATCCATTAAGAAACCCGATCTGTTAAGGCCTTATCCAATAAGCTAACAGATTGGCTAAGGATTCACCTCAACCCAATTCATTAAGATACATATTACTTGTCATAATATTGTAATTATCTATAACAAAGAAGGTTATTTTTGTCTTTAAAATATTTAACTCTTTATTTGTATCTCTAAAATATTCAACTCTTTAGCACGAACGGACCGGATCGATTCGGGTTAGGATTATGGTTATTATTAACGGATCGGATGCAGTTTTGAATCCTATAATCCTAATGGAGTTAGGATTGGGTCGGGTTTTAGGATTCTCATAACAGACCAGACTAGGATCGACTAAGATCTTAGTCCAACCCGGTCCATTAACAGCCCTAATACAGACAAGTATTAGAAAAATGGAAAGATGATTTATTACGCCGTAGAAGTAGCTGACAGAATGAGCATATTCAAAAAGGCTGCCATCGAACATTTGCCTCATTGAGAAAATAGACATTCTGATTCCCTTGCCTATCTGGCGGGAGTCCTCAGAACAAAAGCTCGATATTTGAAGATCGTAGTATCCACCCCCAGCATTAATCTCATCAGCTCAAATTCAGTTAATACTGGGGGCAGTGAAGAGGTTGAAGACGATTGGAGATAACCTTTCCTCACTTATATCGGGCCCAAAATCAAATTTAATGGTAAAATCCCCGAGTATGCTAATGAAAGAAGACGTTTGATGGAAAATATTAAGTGATTCGTCGTTGACAAAAACCTCCTTTACAAAAAGTCAGTTACAGGGCCATATCTCTAATGTTTATCTGATAAAGAGGCCCAAGCCTTCCTGCAAAAATTCCATGAGGGCACTTATGGATCCCATACGATATGAAGATCTTTAGCAAACTGAGCTCATACTCAAGGAGTCTTTTAGCCTAAAATGAAAGCTAAAGCCATTGAATATGTGAGGAAGTGTGATGCCTGCCAACGGCATGGACCAAAAATTTGAGCTCCATCTTTGGAACTTTATTCTTGCAAAGTTATCTAGCCATTCAAATGATGGGCCTCAATCTCGTAAGAAAATTCCCAACAGCGCCAGGAAAGCGAAAGCAGCTTCTAGTAGCAACATACTACTTCACCAAGTGGGTAGAAGTAGTCCCTTTATGTCGGGCACACAAAAATGAAGTCATCAAGTTTATATGGGAAACTATTATAATACGGTTTGGATGCCCCCACCTCATCAGAATCGATAATGGACCACAGTTCGTTGGCTCCAAGGTCGTTGATTTCCTCAACCAACATAACATAATCCACTCTTCTTCAAATCTGTATTACCCACAAGGAAATGGTCAGGCCGAAATCACCAATCGAACTATAGTCGATGGAATCAAAAAACGCTTGACAAAAAAGAATGGTTATTGGGTGCAAGAATTACCATATGTATCATGGGAATATCGAACAACACCGTGAGTATCAACTGGATGTACACCATTTTTGTTAGCTTACGATACCAAAGCCATCATCCCCACTCAATATCATCACCCACTATGTGATCATACCATGATAGACGAAGAAAACAAGTTTTAATTGGCGGGTACCATTAATTAGATTGAGGAAACAAGAGACAGAGCAATCATGAACTTGGGAAGGTACTATCAGGCTTTAGCAAGATCATATAACAAACGAGTTCATCATAAAGAGTTCAAGATTAAAGATCTCATCCTACGAGAGATACCAAAATACATAAAGAAACTCAATGCTGGGAAACTTGCAAAAAATTGGGAAGGACCTTTTATCATTGTTGGGAAAAGTAGACTTGGTTCTTACGACCTCGCCACCGAACATGGAGATCGAGTCCCTAATCCGTGGAACACGAGGAGATTAAAGTTATATTGTAGATAATAATCTATCACAGTGTATTATTCTATTATTTCTTCCAATTGTGTACATCGTTTTCACATCAATGAAATGCTTATGCTTGATCGACCTATATCAGAGTACATTCTACTATTTTATATAGTGCTCTTCTACTATCTCTATCATTGTGTGTGTCGGCCTTACATCAATGAAATGCTTATGTTTGATCGCCCTACATCATAGTACATTCTACTATTTCATACAGTACTTTTCTACTATCTCTATCATTTTATACGTCGGTCTTACATCAATGAAATACTTAAGTTTGATTGCCCTACATCAGAGTACTTTCTATTATTTCATACAATACTCTTCAACTATATCTTACATTTTTGTGTGTCAATCTTACAATAATAAAATACTTGTGTTTAGTTGCCCTACATTACAGTACTTTTCTACTATCTCATACAAGTACTTCTATATACATAACACATTTCTAATATCATAGGTTACCAGTGGGTTCATCTTATTTTATTATTATAGATCGTTTGTTGCTTCAGCCAATCTGATCTTCTATTACACTGCAGATTGTTTATTGTTTCAGCCAATTCGATCTTCTATTACATACAGATCATTTTTTGCTTCAGCTAAACTGATTTTCTAACAGGTCATTTATTTCTTTAGACAATTCAATCTTCTATCATACCACAGAACGGCTATTAGTTCTACAATACGGCTAACAGATGACAGATGTCTACACCACAATTGGTTCATCAAAAGGTCAATACAAATATGTATAGGTCACTAATTCTATTATAAGTTAAATTTTGTTATACTCTCTCTACTATATTTCAGATGGTATAGTACGAATAATTCTTTTTTACATTCATAACGCCTCCTCAGTCACTCAAACTATCAGACAATAAATCACCACACAAATTTTCCCCACGTCCTAAAAGTCACAGATGCGTCAACTCTGGTACCCTCCCAGTAATAATTTTCCTTCCTTCTTAAAGCTTACTCTAACTAAGAACACCAATTTTTGACATAATACGCTCCAGATACTCAGTTCGCACCAGCCACATGTCACTTTGCAGACCATTTGCGATCAGGTTATCATAAATTGTCTCTTTCTTTTCCCAATCCCTTGAACTCTAACACACACACAAAAAAGTATTACCATCATTTCTCTGTTATGCATATCACTTGCCTCGCGCTTCACCGTGCCAGGGACAATGAGCACCGCGATATTTCCCTTAGCCTCATTTAGCATCCCTTCAAACGTTTTACAGCATTCTTCTATCATCAGTTTTTCATTCAAAGAAGCTTTATTACGTGCTTCCATCACCGTCATGAATTCATCCATATGTCCCAACATAGCCATAGATTCCTCCATCACAAACTCATTATGACGTCTCTCTATAATCCACAATACGATTGAGAATCCTGTGTCAGCAGAGAAATACAAAGAACACCAATCGGTTTGGAAAATAGAGGATTCAATTACTGAAGAACGAAGTAATTACAGGAAGAAAAACTCTCAAACCCTAGGTTCTCTCAGAATTCATTCAAATCTAATATAAAAAAGAAAATAACCTAGGTCCCCTTTATATACTAGGGAACCTAAAACCCAAAAAGCAACGCATCTCGAGACAAAACGCCCCTCAAAAATACAATCACCGCCTAAAATAAAAAGGTTGAATCGTGCCTCTGTTCGAACATAATAAGTTTCTGTTCGAATAAAATAAAGTGCATTTGAATAGACAAAAATCTATTCGAATAAAACCCATCAGGCAAAAATGTATTCGAATTGGAACAAGTCTGTTCGAATAAAACCAATCAGGCATAAATGTATTTGAACATAAACAAGTCTGATTGAATAAAACCCATCAGGCATAAATGTATTTGAACATAAACAATTATGTTCGAATAGAAACTTGAAAACCTTCATGTCTTTGTCAGATCCTCCTGGATCATGGCTCCCCCCTTTAGGAGCCTTGAGCACCTGCTCAAGCTAGAACTGGAGATGCGGGAATACAGTGATGCCCAATTCCCTGTTGTACTACTTCGACTTACTTGGTAGTGTACCCTTCATCCCAACTCGGAACGAATCAATAGCACCCCATCTTGTAGTATGAACCTTCCTCTCCAGAATACCATCCTCCAGTAATGGATCTTCTCTTTCCATCCATAAGTCATCAACTGACGGCAGGCGAGTATCGATTTTAGAGTCTTCATCCAGAAGAGATGGCTCAAACAGCTTCAAATGCTCGGCATTAATCACCAAATACATCTTCAAGAAAGGTAGCAAATCCAACTGTAATGCATTGTCACCAATCTTCTTGAGTATCAAAAACGGACCATAACGGATAGGTTTGAGCTTCTTACCTTCCCCCTTAAGCCGTTCCTTACCCAAATGCAACCAAACGAGGTCGTCCTCAAGAAAAATACACTCAATCTGATGTTTGTCGTGACTAACCTTATACTTCACTTGAGTCTTCTTCAACTGAGCTTCAACCACCTCATGAACCTTGCCGATATTCTCAATGAAACACTGAGCTTTAACCTACTTATCTTTCTCCTTCCCTGACACCGTCTTATCGCCAAGACTAAACGCTAAATCAAAAGGGCTTTGCAGCAAGTACCCCAAACAAACCTCAAAAGGAGACTTCAATGTGGAACCATGAATCACCCGATTGAACCCAAACTGAAGATACGGTAAACTCTCATCCCATGTCTTAGGATGCTTAGAATGGAATCCCCGTAATAAATATACCAAAGTGCGGTTAACAACCTGTGTTTGCCCGTCTGTCTGGGAATGAAAAGCGGTACTTCTTTCCAACTTAGTGTCCATCCTCCCCCATAACGATCTCCAGAAATGCCCCAAAAAATGGCTATCCCTATCATAAATAATAGAAGAAGGGAGCCTGAAATACCTCCAAATGTCTCTGAAAGATAATTGCGCTGCTCCTTCTCCTGCGACCGTCTTCTGGCATGGAATAAGAACAATCATCTTGCTGAATCGATCCACCACCACAAACAAATAGTCATTCTTACACCTAGTCATGGGAAAACCACCCATAAAATCCATCGAAATGTTCTCCCAAGGTCGACTAGGAGCTGGCAATGGTAAGTACAATCTTATCTTCCTATTGGAAGGCTTGGATGTGTTACATAGCACGCAACCACGAACCACATGAGTCGCATCTACCTGCATCTTTGGCCAATAGAGATAACGCCACAAATTCATAAGAGTCTTCTCAACCCCGAAATGACCTGCCACCCGGGAACAATGTGCCTCCCGAATTTACGGCAAATAGTCTTCACCCTCAGGAATACATAGTAGACTACCCCTGTAAATCAAACCATCCTTCAGAACATACTCAAAAGTCTTACCCTACAGTAACTTCTCATGAACCACACTAAGCTCCTTGTCGTCGTCATACCCTGAAACGTACTCAGAAGGAACAATCGGCTGGATCTGCATAGCTACCAACAAAGCAGAAATAGTTGGTAATGGGGGTTGAGATAACATATCAGCCATCTTGTTGTCCACTCCTTTCTTATACTTGATCAATAAGGTAAACTGTTGAAGGTACGACATCCACTTCATATGGCGAGCTTGTTGAAGCTTGGACTGCGTAGATAAGAACTGTAACGGTTTGTGATCGGAATATACCATAACCTCCTTCCCCAATAAGTAACTCCGCCAATGCTTCACTGATTGATATAACGCATAGAACTCCATATCGTAGGTAGGATAGTTGCGTACTACTCCTGTAAATATCTCAGAATGGTAAGCAACCAACTTCCCATCCAGTAAAAGGATTGGCCCAAATGCATAATCTGACGCATCTGTCTCGACCTCAAAAGGCTACTGCAAATTAGGCAATGCTAATACTGGTGCATCCGTAATCTTTTGCTTCAGTAACAGAAAGGTCTTCTCATGATGCTCTTCCCACACAAACTGTACTCCAGTCTTTGTCAAAGAATGTAACGGTGCGGCAAGTTGAGAAAAATGTTGAAAAAATTTCCTTAAGTACTGACAAGAACCCATAAAACTCCTCACTTCCGTCACTGTGCGGGGTCTAGCCCAATTAGTAATGACCGAGACCTTTTAAGGATCGACCTTAAGTTCGCCGCCACCAACAATAAAACCCAAATAGACTAGCTTCCGTTTCCCAAACTCATACTTCTTCCCATTCAAAAAAAGCTGTTGTGATCGCAACACGCCCAACACTTTGCGTAAAAGCCTATGATGCTCCTCTCATGTACGACTATATATCAAGATATCATCCAAATATACAATCACAAAATCATCAATAAATGCACAAAGTACCTTATTCATTAGCCGCATAAATGTCGTCGGAGCATTGCATAACCCAAAAGGCATCACTAACCACTCAAATAAGCCCTTTTAGGTTTTAAACGCTGTCCTCCAGGTATCCTCCTCCCGGATTCAAACTTGATAGTAACTCGACTTAATATCCAACATGGTGAAAAACCGAGCCGTCTGTAACTCATCTAAAAGCTCATCAATCCGTAGAAGCGGATAACGATTCTTCATTATTATCTTGTTTAGTGCCCGATAATTCACACACATCTTCCAAGACCCATCCTTCTTTGGCACCAGTATCACCAGCGAACCACAAGGCGAGCAACTTGGATGAATAACTCCTTGCTCCAGGAGATCATATACCTGTTTCATGATCTCATCAGACTTTGTAACAAAAGTCTTATATAACCCAATATTGGGTAGTGGCTCACCATTCACCAAGGTGATATCATGCTCCACATCCCTCTTGCGCGATATCCCTTCTATGCCCAGAAGAAAGTCTTCATACTCCTCTTGCAACTCCCCTATATCGGTTTGCTGCTTAGGAGACATTGCCAAAGTAGACAATACAGTAGCTAACCGACCCTTTTGAACCAGTCGCACCAACAATAAAACAAATTTGCCACTCCCATTAACCAACCTTTTCGCCTGAGTCGCCATTACCAAATTACTGGTAGTGATATGTTTCTTGCACGCATTAATATGAAACTCAATCCCATCCTTCACCAAATGATACTTGCAAGCACGACGGTAAAGGATTGCATTTCGTTCCCAAAGATAAGGGCTACCCAAGATGACTTGACACACGTCCAATAGAACCACCTCGCATGCCACTTTGTCAATAAACTTCTCAGTAATCACAAACTTGAACGTACACTGCTTAGTTATCTTCAACTCTGCATCTTTCTTAATCCTACCCAAACCATACGGCTTAGGATGATCCATAGTAGCCAAACCCATCATCTTCACCACCGCCTCAAAAATTAAATTCTTCTGGCTACCCGGATCAATAATGGCCTCGACTAAGCTCTGCTTCACTTGAATACTGACAAAAAAAAGCTCTTCCCGACTTGCCTCGTCGATAACTAGAGGTTGCTTAAGCATTAGAGTAAGCTTAGGATTTGGCTTATCTAAATCCGAAAGATCTATAATCGCTGTGGCTAGTGCACATTTTTCTTTCTTGCCCGTCTCCTCCTTCGGCCGAAGCTCCGGGTGATGTTTATAATATCTATCTGAATTGTGCCCAGTAGCCTTGCAATAACTACATATAGTCCCTTTGAATGAAGATCCCTCTCCTTTGGACTCCCCTTTTTGACCAAACTTCTAATTAGCCTTATATCCCGACTTGTTCTTATCGTCTTTCTTGTCGCTCTTCAAGTACTTGCCTTCAATGGCAATTGCTTTAACAGTAGCATCCTCGATATTTTCCACTTTGAAAAGCTTTAATTCTCTTCTAATGGACTCCAAAAAACCTCTTGTATACTTCATGAACACTTCGTACTCATCCACGTCAACATCCAAAACTAGTGCTTGGTTATGAAATTTTGTAGTAAATTGTTGTACGGATTGCCCAAACTTTTAGCGCAAATTGTGCCCTTTATACCACCGCTCCTGTTCATACCCAATCAGATAGAATTGCTTCCTCACCAAAACCTTAAATTTCTTCCAACTCAGACTTCACACATCATATCATTTCTGATAGGATTTCCACCACGTTAGTGAGTGACTTGTGAATTTCAAAGAAGAGAAGCAAATCTTCAGAGCGTTTGAATATTTATCAATGGAAAAATAGGTCTTCAACCTATCTAACCAATTATCTAATTTCTCGATATCGACTGAACCATCGAAAACTAGAATCTCAATCTTAAAGCCAATACGAAGATTAAGCATAGGATTCATTGACTTATTAGAACCTGGGCGCTCCTTGATAGAATCGGGATCACTATAATCATCGAATATCGGAACCTCCTCATCACCATCCACCTCCATAACCCCCTTCCTTTCCGAACGGCTTCGCCGACTCACCGAAACAGAACCCAATGCGAGGTTTGCGAGACGTGATTGTTCGACTAACTCCCCTACAGTAGAAGTTAGGGTAGAAACTATCGTTTCCAAAACCGTGATTCTCTCGTTGGAATCGTTCATCTCCAAATTGTCCTTCTTCTTCAAATTAGGTTTGCGATGAATTTTCAATGGACTCACGAGATTCTCCTTCATTTGCTTGAGACGGTCACGTGTTGAGACCATAAACCACAATCAACCCCCCGAGAATCAAAATTGGAAAACTGATACCACTTAATCCACAATACGATTGAGAAGCCTGTGTTAGTAAAGAAATACGAAGAATACCAATCGGTTTGGAAAATAGAGAATTCAATTACTCAAGAACGAAGTAATTACAGGAAGAAAAACTCTCAAACCCTTGGTTCTCTCAGAACTCTTTCAGATCTAACATAGAAAAGAAAATAACCTTGGTCCCCTTTATATACTAGGGAACCTAAAGCCCTAAAAGCAACGCATCTCGAGGCAAAACACCCCTCAAAAATACAATTACCGCCTAAAAGAAAAAGGTTGAATCGGGCCTCTGTTTGAACAGAATAAGTTTTTGTTCGAATAAAATAAAGTGTATTCAAATAGATAAAAATCTATTCAAATAAAACCAATCAGGTAGAAATGTACTCTAACAAAAACAAATTTGTTCGAATAAAACCCATCAGGCATAAATGTATTCGAACATAAACAATTTTGTTCGAATAGAAACTTAAAAACCTTCATGTCTTCGTCAGATCCTTTTGGATCACTCTACATCCCCTTCATCAAGATTTCGTTCAACCTTCTCCAAACCTGCCTCCAACTTAGTCTTCAATCTAAGCAGTTCCCTAATTTCTGCTTGGTACTCCAAAACATTTAACTCCAACACTTGGACAGCATCCTCTAAAGTTCTAATTTTGAGCCAATACCTTTTTATTAATTCATTTTGTCCATTGTTGGATTCTTCTAACTCTTTTACCCTAAGATTAGTAGTATACCACAATCCTTCTTATTTACGAGCACGCCCATCTACTTCCCTCACCACAACTCGTATATCAACTGTTTCTGCTTCAAGTGTATTTATACAAACTTACAACTCTTTAACATTATCTTCTTCTTTCTTCAACACCTCCAACAACTCTGTCATTTTAATTCGTGCAGGTGTTAACTCTGCCTCCTATTGAGTTATTAGTTCTAAAATATTATTGGCATGACGTTGAACTTTTTCAATGTCCAACTCTTTTTTCTTTACAACTTTTTTTAGTTCCTCCATTTTTTTAGCTCAATAGCTAGTTCAGCCTCCTTATCTTCCAAAAGTTTGGTCAAACAAACCACTGTACTTTGCTCTTCCGTTACTCTCACTTCCATTTGTATATTTAACTCAGTAGCGCTTTTTAGTGCTTCCTGATAAAAATTCATATCAGTGTTCAATTTTTCATTTAACACACACAACGTTTCACACTAGCTTTGAACCTCTGCCAGTTCCCCCTACAGCAACAGTTAACTTTCACATACATAACAGTTTGTGTATCAAAATAGTTTACATATCACATTTAGCAATCTTACTCAACAATATAATACTTGAGTACTATCGATCCATATCTTTACTTATATCTATATCATCATCACAGATGATAAATTTTATTTATCATCAAAACAGTGTACAAACATCTAATACATATGCAAGTTGGTAAGAAACTTGACTACTTAACTTTCATTTCCTAGAGCAACGAGAGAACTGCCCCTATCATCTCGAACTCTTTGTCCTAAATACCGTCCAAGGAATTGTAAAGGTCACCACCTCCTACGGGCATTATTTTTGCCGTGACCGAGGTACAGACTCTCGACTCCTCCTCATCCTCTTCCGACAAATTTTCTCAATCTAGGAGCTAGTTTTTCAACAACTTTTCCTTCTCATCTTTTGTAAACTACATATTTTTAACTATTTTCGTTCTCTATATCAAAATCTTTCCCACAATCCATCAATACTTCCTAATTTTTTATCTACCCGTCGTCCCCCCCCCCCCCCCCCCCCATAAAATAATCATACCTTTCTATATGATGTTCATGGCACCGTTTGAGCTGTGACCTTTGCTCGTGAAAGATACTATGCTCCCTCAATTACAAGTGTGCCCGTGCAAATGCTTGTGCGTTTCCATTTGCAATACACTAACGCTCTCAATCACCTTCTACCTTCTTTCTAATAGTTGTTCTTTTGTCAATTGATTTGCTAGGAGATTTGGGTTCTTTTTGCTCCATCCTTTGTGTCAGCACATTTCACAACTCCTTTACCTCACCCTCTAATTTCCTTTGCACCTTTATTTGCTCTTTCCTTATTCTAAAAAGCAAAATCCTCATTACTCTTTGATCCTACATAAAGCCAAGAGAAAAATACAGTGTCATAGTTACCAAAAGCTTCTGACACCTGGCTTTATCACTCAGGTCACTAAAACAAATCAAGTCCTTTAATTTACGTACTTATAGCCCCATCTCCTCTTCTTTTCTTGAAACTTCATCCCTTTCTATTTTTATCTTAACATATATACACTAGAGGTCATATAATTCTTTAAAGTTTTTCTTCAAATTAGACTTAAATTGCATATTCTCATACTCAGTTTTATTTAATACTTGTTGAATACGAGCCACAGAATCCCTCACTCTACTCAACAATCTCTCCTGAGTGGAAACAGTTTTTCTCAACCGCTCTACCTCCAACACATATTATAAATTTATTGTCATAATACAAACATTCAAACAGAGAACAATAAAAAGATGTCTATCAAACTTAACAGTTTTGGAACACAATCTCATTAAAGTCAAGATAAAATAGCATAGATCGAAGCAAAATACTACAGGCTGATTAAATATTATTGCCAGTCTCTACCTCAGATGGAGGATCCACTTCACTACCAGCAGCGCGGACTTATTCAGTTTGAGAGGCTGGTATATTGAATGGAGCAGTAACATCCTCCACCAGTTCGTCTTCTGCATCTGAAGCAAAGACTATCTCCTTGTACCTGCCAGTTTGGCCTAGACCGATATCAGCAACAGTCAACCCAAAGTAGCTATAAGATTAGACAAAATGGCCTCTTTCAGCCTTTATCTCTCTGAATGCTTGTGACATAGTCTCCTCGCGCTCAGACAACTCTACATACCACTCTACGACAGCCTTTAACTCTTTAGCCTTACTCTCTCTCTCTCTCTCTTTCTTGAGCTCCCCCTCGAGCTCCTTCATCTGAGTTATTTGAGCATCAAGCCTGTGAGTAAGCTCTCCAAACTCCTGACTCCTCATCTCAATAAACTTTGTAGCTCCCTTCAACAGCATCTAGAGTTGTCAATACAAGAGACAAGATCAGTAAGACATATATCAATCACAAATACAGCAAATATAAAATATCAGTACGTACACCCATTGTCTGTTCTTGAAACACGTCCTCGAGCTGCTGCGGCTCAGTCCCCGCCATCTTAAAATATATTTGCTCCATTTCTCTCCACGTGGCTACAGCCTTAGTGTGAGTTTGGTCGCTTCCATTACTCTGATGATGTTTCCTTTTCAGCGACCTCTTGTCCACCTCTAAAGGAGCGATCTCATTCACCACCTGATCCTCCACTATACCTTCAGCAGCAACCTTACCGACCTCTTTCCCTGGGGCCGCCACTACTGTAGAAGGGGAAGCTTCTGGCACTGGCTTCCTCGGCCTCTGAATCTTCTGTCCCATGCTTGCACTCTCTGGCTCAGGCAGAGAGAGACCAGTCAAGCCACCTAGAGGAAGCTGGACTTTCTTCTTCTCAGCCATAGCTCGATTCTCATGAGCTTATTGTACTTTGGGCACTCTGGAGTCTACCCTTTTATCCTTATGGATACCTAAATTACCAAGTACTTACTTTAGCTCGGCCTGCTCAAGGGCTACGCAGTCGAACAAGCTGGTGTTATCAAGCAACGATTTGGGATTAAGACCTGAAAAAAAAAAAAAACAAGGAAATGGTTAGCAGCTCGAAGACAAACAGATGGTTGGTCGTGTTAGCAGATATTACATACTTGGATTATAATACTTATGGGTCAGGGCGAGCATTGGCTCATCTGGAACCTGCATATAATTGCCCACTACCCATATAAGGTGGTCATTCCACGGTCTACCAGAAAATTCGAAGTCAAAGAACTTTGGCCTAGAAGAATCACTAAACAGGTAACCACTATCACGACCTTTGATATATTTCAGTCTTTAAGATTTTAGCATGTCGTCTGCTATGAACTGCTTTGCAGTCTCATTCTCTCTCCACTTATCATTCAGTGCCTTACACACCTTCATCATCTCAAATACATTCCCATTTAATTGGGCAGGGCAGTACTGCAATATATTCATAACCCCTTTTTGAAAGAAGGTCAGAGGAATTTTAAAGCCATATACGACCTGGTTCAAATAACACAAAAACCCATCATTCGAGACTGCCATCCCCGCCCCATTATAGTGCAAAATTTCTACATCTTCACTAATATCTTTCTCTTATTTCCACATATCCAGGCAAGGAAGTTGATAATATACCCCTTCCTCCCATTTTCCTGGTACATAAGTCCTAAACCACCAACCTTGCTTCATCACGTAATTTCCCCACTCTCCTTTTAACTTCTTCTTAAATTTCAAAAATTATTTCCCTACATCTACTCCTTCAGGATATATGAAAAATAATTTTATCTTTCACCTTTATATCATCTTCCTCTATAACTTTATTTAATTCACTGGGTTCTCCAACCTCTAAACTTTCAGTCACCTCCCTCTTATCTGCAATTTCTTCCATACCACTACCATCGTCCTCCCTGCCTGAAGATGATGTTTCCTCTTAACTAGATGACACTACAAATTTACTCATAGGCTTTATGTTTTTTGAACGCATAATGGACCTACAGGTACACACAATCTTTTAGCATTTTTTATACATCAATGATTCAGCACTTACACAATTACATGTTATACCATACACACAGCAAAACAACCTCACCTATACTTTTTACCCAGTCAAGGCATTTATTTTTAAACTTTCCAAAATAACAGAAAAATCTTTTTCAACTTTCCTTCTTTTTCTACAAAAATAATTTTCTCTCTCTAGAGCTTGTTCCCATACCCAAAGCTTGTGCAAAACAGTAAAAATACAGGCAAACAATCAGTTCTTAGCCCCTACATTTTTAACTTTGATATCCCCAAATCAATCTCATACAAAGGCGATAAACATACAACATCATATACAGAGTACTAGACAATACAATTAAAACAGAAGAACAAGTTACTAACCTGTACTAGAAGACCCACAATCATCTGTTTTACCCATACGTTTCACAGAGATTGACCGCTCCCGTTGTTTCTCCAACAATTTTTTCTTACCAGGTGAAGCTCTCTCTACTAAATTACACTCATAACTCAAACGTTTCTTCTCTCTAGAGATACTGGTTACACTACTTTTTTCTCTCTCTATAATTGTAGATAATTTATGAGGGAGAGAGAGAGATGAGTTTTTATACTCTTCATCGGTTTATGAAACGACGGCTCTTTCAGACACGTTTCAGTCACCCCTACAGCCTCTACAGGCACATATTTTCATCTCACAGCATCATCATGACTTATGTGATAATGTTTGCCATTATTACATTTGTCTCTACCTTTTACCATTAAAAAAAATGTATCCCTTTTTCCAAAAATAATCTAAACGATCCATCACCCTACTTTTATACTCAACCAAGATCGTACCATAATATACGTCATACCTAAAATAGCTCAATATTCAAAATTTGAAATTATCCACACAACTATTAGAATCAGACAGCTGTAATCCACAATATTGGCCACATGAGAAATTCAGCAAATACATTGATCTTATTTATTTCAGTTCGCAAATTCAATCTATATTATTCTATATTCAAACGATAACAAAAAATAGATCACTGCAAATAGATTACTTCTTTATTTTAAGCCCTCAGAGTTCGAGCTTACAATCAGTACATATAGTTATATTTAAAGTAGCTCGGATGATTCACTACACCACATGGTATTATCTTCCCTCCTGCTGCTGTCTTATCTTCTATCTTCTTCAGTAAGTTTATCCTGTACGATCTCTCGAACAGCTTCTTCTCGCAAAGTTGTATCTATCAGCAACTCATGGAACACATCATACTAGAAGTAATGAACATACTCTACACGCCTACCTTCATCATCTAACCCACCCAACTTCAACGGCCACTCAGGTAGCACGGCATCATAAGGTAACAGGTAAAAATAGCGTTCACGGAGTTCTGCCACTTTGAGATTCAACCTACCTTCCGCTGCATAACGGGCATGCCGAGAACGTGTCCTCACCATGGTCACTTGCAATCAATCAACAGCAAGCTTTTCCTACACAAGACACAAGGCATAGCAGATAAGGATCAACATTTTATACAGCCAGCATGAAGAATATATATTTATACCACTAATATCGCCTCCCTAACAGATTTTGAGGGAAGATATATTTTACAAGAGCAACTTTTCGAAACCAAGAATATCAGCAGAGGCTCGAGAATATTTTAACAGCCAATACTTTCCATTTTGCAAAGTATATCCTCAAATCTTATTCGCATAAATGACACATCCGCAAAGATGGAGTTCGCATCAAATATTCAAGTACCTCAAGCAATAGCTCAAATATTTCTTACATCTTAGAATTTATAGAATGCTTTACAGATAACAAGTTTTTCAGATCACTTTGCGGACTACATCAGTTCGAAGCCCGAAACTCTTCTTCAAGAAAAAAGAATATAAGCAATAGAGCTTGAAGATAAAAGAAATTGAAGCATGCTTCCAAACTCTAATCCCCTACAAGAATGGTTCAAGAAATCCAGGAACTGGAAATCACCGAGGAAGCTACAGTATTTGTGCCTGACCCAACCATTCGTAGAAGGATCTTCTTCATAATAAGAGACGATGATTGTACAGAAGAAAAAATCCCTCCTCCACCGTCTCTTCCACCATAACCCTCGCCACCCCGCGTGACAGAGAAGAAAGAAGGGTTTTATTTCTTAGATAGAAACTACTCACCAGTAGGGTACCGGCGAGACTCCCTCTGACAAACGCCTGCCACTTCATCTTCAGTTGTAATAGCTTTCTCCGCCAGCAGACACAACTCATTCCTGCACTCCTCCTCTTATGTTAACAGATAGTGAAAATATACTATTTGAAGATGATCATCCTCTGCCTCTACCACCTCTTCATATGTCATACCATGAAAGGTAGAAGACACAGGAATTGGCATAGGTAGACTCAGAGACTAATTATCAAAGTATCGGAACCGAAGTTCTTCTACTTTCGAAAGAATCTTAGCCTCCCGAGATTGTTGTCTAGTGGTTACCATCCTCTCAACAGAAGGAAGGTTACATAAAGAAAGATACAAAAGAAAGTTTAGAGAAACACTTGGTTAATCACAAACTGTAACAACAAGTTAGAGTGTTATTTATATTGTAATCAACATTTAAGATAACTTTCCAAAATCTCAACATCAGAAGGAATTCCCTTACAACAATATTGACCAAAGCCATTGGTTCTAGGAAACCCAATAGCGACAATAGATATTCATGAAGACGCATTGGAAATGATTCCCCGGTAATAATTATAGTATTAATAAAGCTTTTCAACCAACACCACTCACCCACAATGTTTCTTGTGATCTTGGCTGAGAGGAGGCGGTTGTAGTAGCTTATTTCGCATCTCGAACACAAGCTCCATCTTCGACCATCATACGACCACTCGACCTCGATACCATACACGTGGCATATTTATGACACATTAGGAAATAGCTACAAAGTTGTATTCATTATTTTTGACCACTATATCAACAGCTCGAGTCAATAAGCACTCTGTCATTAATGAAGCTGTTACAAGACAACAAGATCAGATCGTTACACAATCAGTTCAAAGTTTATCAAATATATATTGTACAGTCCGTCATTAAGAATAATAATGGTCGTCAAATGTTCATATTATAAGACCTATAAATAAGACCAAAGAATTCCAGATGAAGGACGGATGAATCGCCACTCAAACACTCTATACGAAAATACTCAAAAAAACATTTGTAATATCTAGTAACAATCAATAACATCTCTCGTTCTAAATCCTCAAGAGAGGTCGTGGTTTTTAACATATTCAAAGGTTTTCTACGCTAAACTTTATGCTAATATTCATTCATTGTTCATCTAAACTCTCTAATTATCATTGGTATAAAAACTAAGCTTGAAATACGAAATTAGGTTATTACAGATATCCGTGAAACTTGTGACAACATATTTGCCTATTTTGGTATTCAAATTAATGTTCATCGTTGTTTTACACCCACACTTATCAGATGATCTTCTGTTGCCAGCTATGTTACTAGTCTCTAAATCTATCCCAAATTTTTTCTTTGAAAAGACATTGCTCATACAACAAAAGTGGGTTCTGCCTATATCATCCGATCTTGAACACTTAGTAGAATTGTGTATCTTGGTGGAGAAACCCTACCCTCTTCCATATTGTTTGTACCATAGACGTGTGTCCTCAACAGTATGAAAATGTTGACCCTCATATGAGACTTCCGCTAACAATGGGTCTATAATACGTTCATTTTCAAACCTTTTTAGGGACTCATCATGAATAACCTTCATCTAATTTTCATCTACAGAGGCTTCCATTGTCGATCTCACTGACAAGTTGACACATAAAAGAAGCGATTGTGAGATGCAAGTAATTCAACAAAATATCACAAACCAAACACAATTCAAGTCCAACGCATGTTCATTTCATTTCAAAAATCTTCATTACATCACATGTTACAAAAGAGAGAATACAAAATGTAAACAATCACCACACAAAAAATCATTGTACAATACAAACTTTTAATACATTAATTGTCATATCCAAAAATCTAGTTACATTGACATTCTTCCCAGCAATATTGACCCCTTTGCCACCCATCTGAAGAATTGTCAGAAAAATCGTAATCAGGCTTCTTACGCAGTGAATTAAAATATGCTGAATCTTGCTCCGCTCAAAGCTCATTTTTTAGTCGTTCAAATTCTAATTCCCACTGAATTTTAGCTTGCCTCGCTTCTTCTGCTTCAACTTCTTGTAGTGCTGAATAAATTTCTTTGTGAGTTGGCGAAGAAACTGGGATGTGGACACTATCGTACTCTTTGCCTCCTCCATGGAAAAACACGCACAAAAGAATTTATGGACCCAGTTCAAAAAACTAAACCCCATTGTCAGGACTTTGAAATAACAGAAGTAAAATCCTATGAAATTATCATGCCTTAACAAAACATGTTTACAATGAACGAGGTAACCTAAAACAAGCTGACAATAAATATAATATTGTCGAGTTCGACAATATACTTGTTTATGTGAAGACTTGCATGTATACTATTATTGAGTTCGGCAATGTAGTTAGTGTGTAAGAACTTACATATGTAATATTGTCGAGATCGACAATTACGATAGTGCATGTGAGGAACTGCACAACTAATATTGTCGATTTCGACAATTCTTTAGAGTCTGCTGAGACTTACGCATATAACATTGTCGAATGACGCATTATCGACAATTCATACATTCTCATAACCTATCTGCAGGTAATCAATGAAAGAGAAAATTGTCTAGGGATAACAAAATTGAATTACACAGGGGATTACTAACCCTAAATATTTTACAACATTCTATACAAAGCAGGTATACTACTTTCTCTAACTTTGAGAGAGATAAGGGTGATAAGATACATGTGGAATAAAAGTCCTCTGCTACTTTCTTCTATCACTGTGGGTGACACAGTTCTTTGGAGAAAACAATTTTACCTCTAATCGCAGAAATCGCAAGAAAGAGAGAGAGAATGTTGTGGGTGAGATAGTAATATGAGAACTAATTTGTTCGAATTTGAAAATCAGGGGAAGAGAAAGGGAAATACGACGTGTATACCTGCTAGAGGGGAAGAGAGAGGAAGTGGGGTAGCTAAGACCAAAATGTTTTCCACCTCATTTCCTATATAGCAAATCACCAATATTGAGAGCCACTCATCTAATAGAGATGAGTGGCTTGTATTGAGTGAGACTTGAGTGTTTGATTTTTTAGTGTCTTTAAATCCTTTCCCCAAGTTTAAATCAAACAAAACAAATTTTATTCAAGAAGCACCAAGAAAATAACAAATATCAATAAACATGGTACTAGATATACATAGAACTTTATAACAAAAATACAAACAACAATTTTCTTCAAATCAAACCACTACTTCATCAAGTTCTACCATAATCTCAAACCAATATTTAGACTCAGTCTTATTGAGAGGTTTGATCCTATAATCCATTTCCTTGTAATATTTCTCCTAGTCAAATAAATCATCGGTCAAAATTATTACAATGTCCATTGCTTCCGTTCGGCATATCAGGCATCTCAATGGCTTCTCTTTTTCCACAAAAATTGCCTTGGAAATACATCGAATATGAAATATATGATGACATTTGAGTTTGCATAAAAATCGTACCTTAATCATTTTATCAAAGCATATACAATAACTTTCCACTTCGTTAATGGACATCTCGGCCGCCTTTAACCATAGTTCAAAATCAACATTTTCTCCCGAATTTATATTATTATTCTTACGCACATTCCGATCTAAAATCATTAACTTCCTTACATTACAAAAAATAAATAAATAAAATATGTTCGACGCAGATTTGTACTCAATATAATCAACCCTAGGTAAGTCCATATTTACCTACAACAACAACGATACATCGGTTAATCAAGAGAGAACGACATAAAAAAAATCATGAACATAAGAAAGTAAAAAGAACTTACTCTTAACTCTAGAAGCTTCAAATAAGAAATCTGCTTCTTTGATGAAGAAGAGGAAATATGAAAAGACCTGAGGAAATTTAAAAAAAATAGAAGTTTTTGTTGGGAAGAGAGTTTTTGGGAACCTAATAAAAACATTTTCCCAATGAAGTAGGCAATATTTATCTAGACTTCAGTTTGGAGCCATATACTAATAGCCTCCAAAAAAACCCACTACATTGAACTGGGCCTCAAGTGTGACCTTGTTACTATAATAGATAACCGAAGATGATTATCTCAATTTTATAAGATTACAAAAAGCAGAAATGACACTTCAAGCTTGGGCAAAGTAGCAAGTTCAGGCTTTGGGAGTGTTGGCATTTCAACCTTGGGCAAAAAAGGCTACTTCAGGCTTTGGGAGGGTATGCACTTCAATTTTGGGCGAATGTTACAATTAAACTTTTTTTTTATTGGTAAACCTTACTTAATAGTTCAAAAAGCCATTTACAACGGAAGTCTTATCTCTCTGGAGTGCTCCCATAAGCTATGTAGGCAGATAATTCTAGGACATACAAAAGTTGTCTCCCATGGATTGCACAGCAATCTCATGGGAGACAGAGTTAGCACTACGAGGAATATAACAAATACGGATATTGACAAAAAAACTTAAACATGTCTAAACAGTTTTGTAGAATCGTTTTGGTCGTCCAGGAGATGGCTGCAGATCCGCTCTTCCAAAATGAAGCGATAGCTTCAGCATCAGTTTCAATAATCATCCTCTGACTGCCACGCTCCTTTGCCCAGATAATTCCACTGAAGACTGCTAATGCCTCGCCCTCTTCGCTAGACGCAAATCGGTGGGAGACAGCGCGGGCTGCACTAAAAACATTGTTAGAATCACGCCGCACTAAACCAATGTGATTCAAAACTTTATCTTTACAGTAAGAGACATCCATGTTAATTTTTTCCCAACCCAGTTCCGGAGGAACCCAGAGGGCCTTGATATTATCTTTAATGGTTTTAAAACAAGGTTCATGGAACAAATCTTATTAATGGTCTGAATGATTCGTGATGGGTCAAGTGTAGTATTTTGAAACACCCAGGCGCACCGAGCTTTCCAGATGAGCCAGTAAAGGGTAATGACAATAAAGGTCCAGGTGTTCCGTTCGATAGGACATTCCTAGGGAGGAGAGATCCAGGCTTCGATCCATTCCTTACACGTAAGATGTGAATACTTGTCTAGAAATCCCCCAAGAATCGTACCAAACCAAATTGCTCGAGTAAAGGTACACTCAAGAAGCAAGTGATGCAAAGTTTCCGCTGGGGCCGCACACAGGGGGAAGGAAATGTCGGTCAAGCCTAATCGTTCCTCTATCCTATCTCGACAAGGAATAATGTCCCGGAAGCACTTCCACGCAAACAATTGGGCTCTGGGCGTCGCTTTGTTATGCCAGAATTTCAGGAGGAGAGAAGGAGTCCCCCTCACTATCTTTAAGGGCAAATTGGAACTCATCACTCGATAGGCCGATTTGATTAAGAATATCCCGTCTTTTGATGGGCACCATTTCAGCTCATCCATCTCACCCGATTGTGGTACAAAGATATTTGAGATCACGTCAATCGAAGCATCATCGCGCCAGAGTTGCAGTTCATCCCTACGCCAGGTACGTGTAATCGGGTTGATGAAATGGCTCACCCATTTTGGCCTCTCTGTTACGAGGGTCACGTTTCTCAGGGTCGGTTTCCAATCTGGCATCGAAGGGCACCATTTGTCATCCCAGAAAAGGATTTTGCTACCCGTACGAATTTGCCAGCACGAGTGTTCACGAACTGGGACGATCGCCGACTGAATACTCTGCCAGGTCCTGGATGAGTCCTTTTTTGGTCGGGCATGCAAGATGGAATTCTCCAGAAAGTATTTAGATTTCAGGATTTGGCCCCATAGTTTGTCCGGCTTCTGGTGGAGGCGCCATACAAGCTTCGGGAGATGAGCTTTATTTGTCGCCTCTGCCTCTCGGATACCTAGATTGCCGTCTCGCTTCGGATGACAGACTTCCCTCCACTTCTTCAGGTACATTGGTCTCTTAGCTTTTTTCCTCTTCCACAACCAGAAGTCGCGTTGTAGTGTATTGATCGTCTTACAAGTGGATTGGGGGAGAGTAAAACACGACTTTTGATATGTCGGAATCGCCGATGTCACGGCTTTAATCAAAACGGTCCGGCCTGCCTGAGACAGAAGTTTACCCTGCCAGGCCTACATACGGCTGGAGATCCGTTCCTCAATCCGCTTAAGGGATTGAGCTTTGGACCGGCCAAGGAAGAGGTTGGTCCCCAAGTATTGTTCATTTGGTGGCATGATTTTCACTTTGAGCAGCCGTGCCACCACCCGTCCCAGGCATTGCAAAAAGTTGTTGCTAAAAAACACACCTGACTTTGCCAAATTGATTTGTTGGCCCATTGCCGCACAGAAACAATCCAAGATAGATTTGATCTCTTGCGCCTCACCCAGATCTGCGCGGCAGAATAGAAGGCAATCATCGGCAAGCAGAAGGTGGGACACCGAGGGTGCTCGACGGGACGCTTTAATACCATGAATACTTCCAGACGCCTCCTTAGCTTTAAGGGCTCTGGAGAGACCTTCCATCAGGATAATGAAGAGGAAGGGAGACAGGGGGTCTCCTTGTCTAAGACTCCTGGTGGGGGTCAGGAAGCCATGGGCAGACCCATTCAACAGTACCGAATACCGCACCGTGGAAATACATTGCTCAATCCATTGGCACCAAGTAGGGTTGAAGCCCAACGCTACCAGAGATTTAATAAGCGTACTCCACTCGATCCGATCATATGCTTTGGACATGTCCAATTTTATCCCCATAAGACCCGTTTTAACCTTTTTTCGCTTCATTGAATGGATGATTTCATGGGCCACCAGGACATTGCCAGAGATTTGGCAACAACTCACGAAGGCCCCTTGGAAGGGGGAGATAATCTTTCCAAGGAGAGGCCTAAGGCGGGAGGAAATTATCTTCGAGATAATCTTGTAGACAACGTTGCAAAGGTTAATGGGACTAAAATCACGAAGGTGAGCCTTGTTGTCATTTTTGGGAATCATAACCACATAAGTAGTATTGATGTGCTTAGGCATAAAGCCGAAGGCAAAGAAGGTTTTGACCAAATTACAGATATTCGGGCCCACCACATCCCAAGATTGTTGGAAAAATAGGGACGGAAAGCCATCAGGGCCAGGCGCCTTAAGGGGCCCAATATTATCAAGGGAACTTCTAATCTCCTCATCTGTCACTTCCCTTATAAGCTTTTGGTTATCCTCGGTCGTGATACAGGGGTTGAAATTCTGAATAAAATCCGGTATCTCCTGAGGGTCGGAGGTTTGATAATTAGCGGCCATATCTTTGAGAAACGTTTGCGTAATTTTTGACTGGTCCGAGATCCATGTTCCGGACTCATCTTTGATCCAGTCAATAGAGTTCTTTTTGCGTTGGGCTAAGGTTTGCATGTGAAAAAAATTGGAATTACGGTCCCCCTCTGCCAGCCACGACACTCGGGATTTTTGGCGCCAAAACATCTCTTCCCGGAGTTGTAGTTCCTCTAGTTCTCCTAGAAGTGTTGTTTCCCGCCCGGCAAAGGTCTCGTCCAGGGGGAGGGCTTGAATCCTAGAGATGTCCTCTTTTAACGCGAGGATTTAACTAGGGACATGGCCAAAAAAAATTTGCTTCACTTCCTAAGTCCGGCTTTCGTATTAGCAATTTTCCCTTTAACCAGTTGGGCTGGGGATCCCCTTTCCGAGTATTGCCAGAGGTGCGGGACAAGAGAATGAAATTGGGGTTCCCGAGTCCACATGGTTTGGAAACGAAAGCATTTACCATAAGTCATGTGATAAGGGAGAGTATCAAGGCACAAGGGGGTATGGTCCGAACCAAGGGCGGGAAAGTGAATAACCTTCGTTGTAGGGAAGATAAGCATCCAGTCTGCATTAGCCAGGCTTCAATCCAGTCTTTCTTTGATGTTGGCCCCGCTTCATCTTTTGTTATTCCAGGTGAAGGGATGCCCATTAAAGCCCAAGTCGATGAGCCCCGTTTGTCGAGTAACATCTTTGGCAAAGGCGCTTCGAGCTGCCTGAAATGGCTTCCCCCCCCCCATTTTCTCTGTACTATCAAAAATTGTATTGAAGTCCCCAATTAAAAGCCAAGGACCATTATACCCCTGAGCTGTCGTTTCTACAAGACGCCAACTCTCATTTTTGTCCCGTTGGTATGGGCTTCCATAAAAGAACGAGATCATCCAAGTTTTATTAGAAGGTTCAGAGTTAACCAAGACATTAATAATAAATTTGTTACAAAACACCACTTCTATGGAGATATTATCCTTCCACATGACACATATGCCACCCGACCGTCCCTTAATGCCCGCCACCGGGACATCAGTTCAATTAGGATACCCGAGGTTCCTAACCAAAACCTGCATTTCTGCAGTGGATCTTTTGGTTTCCGTCAAGAAGATCATATCCCCATTAGAGAATCGTATGAGCTCCATAAGATGCCGAATTGCCGATGGTCGACCCAAACCCCGGCAATTCCAGGAGATAATTATCATAATGGCCCGAGTAGTCTCCGTGGAGCCACCCGAACCCTAGCAGAGATTTCCGAAAGGAAATAAAAACGACGAATCCGACTGTAAGAGATGTGAACAAAATTGTGTACCTGGATGTAAGATGGTCTGCGGTTACTGGTCCACGGAGCCTGAACTGATAAGGACATCGTAGTCAACTGTGTAGCTACCCGAAGATGTTGTCGCACAACCCGAGTCGAAGAAGAGTGATATTCACTAAAGAGATCTGTAGTCTGTCTTATCTGTCTGGTTCTCTGAGGTCCATGTCCTCTAGTCGAAGAACACATTGCCCCTGCCCAACTATCCCCATTTCCTCCAGCTGAAGATAGCTCAGGAACCAGCTGGAACTCTCCTGAACTACCCTGGACATAGATACAACCGTCTCCCCCACTCTCAGTCCTCTGGCCTTCCTTCTCTGGTTTAATATCATCCTCTCCCTCTTCTTCTTCGTCTGTTTCATATGAGTTTGCCTCCTAAATCTAGTTTTCTTCCCTTACTCGTCCTCGCTCAGCGACCGGATGGCCTGTCATCTGCATGGAGAGATGTTCCTCCTCAATCTTCATCTCTCTGGTCTAACTTCCCCCAACCAGACTTGCTAAGGCATCGCGGCCGAACTCCCCTGCCCAGTGTGAATGTTGACCTCCAGTCATACCTGCCAGTGCAATATTCGTCAGATTTTCAAATGCCATGAAGTCAGGTTGTGGAGGTAGAGGTTGCCACTCCGAAGGTCCCGCCATCCTGTTTATTCTTCTTTCGGCGCTCCCCGTACTCTGTCATTCCAAAGTCACTGTTCCTTTCCCTTTATCCGCTCTGCTGGGGCATGACGTTGGCCGAGGAACCTCTCGAATCTCTGCCTTCCTCATATCCACATTCTTGATCCCAGTCTGGTCAGGCCCTCGTTCCCTTCCACTTCTATCCGAACCTCTTTCCAGCGGAATGGTCACCCTCTGTGATGGGAGGTTTCCTCCTATTTCCCCCCGACTCTCCTCCACTTCTGAGGGTCTCACACAAACAGCCTTCTTGTGACCCATCATGTAGCATTTCTCACAGAAAATGACTGGAGTTCCTTCAAAAATAATCTCAATAGGAAAGGGACCGTTCTCATAGTCCGCCCAGATAGTCGGAGGGAACACCCCATAGATGTTCATTGCCACTCTAGCCCGATATCCTTTTTTGTAACTCTCATGTTCTCAGCGTTCGGTTCAGTGCAAAGAACTTCACCCGGTTTTGGCCAAACAGATTCAGAAACTTTGGAGTTCCAAAAAACAGGTATGGGATGTTAAAACGAACCCAAAAAGGAACAACCTTGAACAGAGGAGGGTCAATCTTCGCTCTTGCTTCATAAGGCATAAGGATAAAAGCGTGGCCATAAGGGTTCCAGGGTTGGTTCAGCATAACCAAGTTATAATCATATGCCTTCCGGAACTTGATGATAAAGAACGTCTTGCCACTGACACCTCTTTCAAAGAATTGCAGATTTTCAGAAATCTCCATATTCCAGAAGTTCTTAAGTGCCGCCACAATTTTGGAAAACCCTCGGTCTGCCTCAAACGCAGTAGTTCCCACTAATGTATGTCTCCAGCCTACTTCTTCTTCTTGAACATCTTCCGGAGGAATTCGTACAACTAACGCCCCCCTCGGTTTTCGCACTGTCAGACGCTTCATACTATTGACGAATTCTTGTGTGACCGACAACGAGGCCATTCAAATCCAAGAGGAAAACCAGCGGTAGGTCCAAACAAGTACCCAAGGTTCAAGTACAGAATAGAAGCAGAACAACTCAAACACCAACACAGATATAACAGATAGAAACCAAACAACAGCTTCAGATAAAACTCAAACATTACCGTTCACATTGACCTAAAGCCCCCAAATTTTATTACCCATGCACATATTCATTCAATCCCCAAAAACAAAATCCAGGAAGAGTAATAACAGCACCCCAACTTCCAACACTCATACACTTCGTTACAGGACATCAAACACAATAAATAAAAAACCCTAATACTCAACCCCAAATCCAACCACTGCAGGCGTATATCAACAAGAAAGTTGAAAGCAAAGAAACAATCACTTAAGGTACCTGACAAGCACCATGTACTCAAGAAACGAGGTCCAAACAGCATTAAACCAATCGATGCAGTTGATGAGACTTATTGAAGGAAAGGAGCATGTATTCAGCCACCGTAGTGTCTCACCATTCTTCTCATGCATCCCCAACTCTCAGCACAGGAAAGGAGAAGACCAGACAATACCAACTAAAACCCCAGCCAAAGAGGAAGTGAGCAGAAAGATTTTTCAGAATCAGCACAATGTTGTTCCTCTGTAGACCACAGCTAGACAGGTCAGATGAAAGACCAGTGGAAACTTTTCCACCACAAGCCGTAAAAAATATGGTTGAAACAGTATTGAGGGACGTCGTCACACTATTTGATCGCCAGCCGTCAACCTGCTTACAAAAATGAGTAAAGAAGGAGGAGAAGACCGCCACCTCAGTAGGCCCACTTCAAGGCCCGTCCACAGAAAAACCGTTAGCCCCCACGAGACCCGACGTAGATAGCCAAAAGCCCACACTAACAAGGTCCAAAATGTCAGTCCAAACCAGGCCCCCATTCGAAAGGCCCGGAAGCCACATGGTCCTTGAGCTTAAGCCCACAAACTCTCGGTTCACAACCACGACTCTCTATCCATAGACAAACCCCAGCAGTCTATCAAGGTACCCGTACTCACCAAAAAAAAAATTCTTTTTTTTCTTTTATTTTTATTTCTTTTCTTTTCTTTTCTTTTTCGGAAGTACCCTCAGAACCCTTCTTGCATCTGTAACAGATCAGAGCTCTCTTTGACTAATCAGTGCCTTCCGAAGATCATCCAACACCTTGATCCAAAACCCCCGAAGCAATACCAGTTCAGCCGTCCACCGAATCAAAAGCCGAGAAGGTCTCACCTGCAAGAAAAGGAACACAAAAACGAGAAGGAAAGAAACAGACAATCGCCCACAATTAGTAACAGAGATGAGCAAACAACGGAGACAAACGAAAACAAAGCAAACCGAGACGGATAAGAAGGTCAAAAATATATTGAAAGTCAAGAATTCGTCAAGACGGCTTAGAACCAGATAATTCAGTTCCCCTTTTTCCAGCTACGAGAGTAAAAACTCAAAACTTCCACTGCACCGCATAAACACTCACATCACCGAGCCTAGCTCTCGCCGAGGCAGTTCCAAGCTACAATTCAGTCAAACTCACAGTTCCACAAAACACAGGGTATGGTGGGGAGAGATGGGGTGTGATTGGAGAGGATGGGTTGCGGGGTAAAAGGGTAAAGTACTCGGACTCTCTCTCTCTCTCTCGACGAGCCTTTTTTGTGTTACTATTTAAGTCAATGTTACAATTAAACTTAATCTATAAGTATACATAAAAAAAATTGGTTAAATTACTACAAATACAATTTTATTAACAATGAAACCAACTCCCATTAACAACTATATATGATTTTAGCCAAACATTAATGTTCCACAACACAAGATTTACATTGTTATCTAAATGAGACCTATGAAATTCATTTTGTTTATAATTCAAAAAATAATACAAAATCCCATTTTATTCCCAAAAATAACACGTTTGCACGCACGTACGTAAGTGCATGCGAAACTGCTCGTTTGATATGTTTTTATGATTCATTTTAGACTAATTATTTTTCTTCATAATGTAGAGAATGAAATTTGTAAGTATTCAGATCTACAAGTTGAACATAAAATTCATGATGCTGAATACTAGATGCATGTCTCATTTAATCAAAGGTATCTGCGTTACAAAATGTATATACCTACTAGCGACATAGCATAAGATTTAGAAGAAAGAAAAACATGTTTGAAACCAAAAGTAATAGGCCAGGAAGGAGATATATAGATGCACAATAATAATAGAAAACAACATTTCATTGATGAAAATAAAAGATAACAGAAAACAACACCAAGACTGGAGATGACACATGAAATTGTTAGAACTACTAATTACGAAAATAAAGACAATTGAAAAACTAAAATAGAACTCCAAAATATTTAATGCAAACGGCCACAATTGAACCTTGAGCTTCAATCAATTTACGAAATATCAGGGGATTTTCCTAGTTACCACGACTGCAAGCTGCGCAGTCAGGGTCTGTGGCCTGCTCCTGGCCTTGGCAAGTTGGAAGCAGTCATCATGGAAGATGTGGTGACATGCTAAAAGTGTAACTACTCTTGAACAAGTATAAGACTGAGCATCTGAGCGATCTTTTGAAGTACATTATGGAGGAATTAGTCTTTAATTGAAGGATCGTATGTATCTGCATTAAAATAGTGGTAAAGAGGATCAGATAGTGATCTATTTTAAAAAATACGAAGTCTTTTAGGAACAAAAAAGAAAAATTGTATATAAACCTACTTAATTGATTTCTAATATGATCAACGCCAATGCTCCGGTCGCTGGTTCGAAGAGGTAGAAGTATATTTGGCCATGTGCTCTAACAGGCGAAGTACCCTCATCTGCAGTAACTGAAGCTAGACTTGCGGTCAACCACAGTGACTTGTTAGTACAAATAGCATATATGGTTACTGAGAAAAGAATTGTATGGAAAGATGGATACCATCAGTAGCAGAAGTCTCGTGATGAACACTTGCAGATTGAGCACGTTGGATTCCTTCTGCTGGACCTGGGTTCACTGCATCGGTAGCATGTTGGAAACATAACAGGTTATTTGGTAAAAATAAAATATTTTTCAACATCAATTACATAAACTGGAAGTAACTTGGTCATGTTTTCTTCTTGAGATAAAGGCAAATATTGTAGATGGATAGGCTACCTACAATATTAAGTACTCAAGTTCCTTTGTTTAATTCAATCAGGTATACGATAATAATCTAACCTTCTGTTTATAAGTATCTTCTTATAGAACTCAGGTGACAGGCACTATAAGAGAAATTTAAAATCGAAAAAGTAATTTTTCTGACCTGCAAGAGAATTACTAGCAATGCCTTCAAGGGCTGGTCCACTGTTAAGAGTTGCATGAGGAGCGCCTTCGGGTAAAGTGGATTTAGTGGAATTGAAGTTACGAACACAAAATCCACTTGCAGAGCATTCTTTTCCGGCCTCTACTCCCGAGGGAGTAGAGGCCGGAAAAGAATGCTCTGCAAGTGGATTTTGTGTTCGTAACTTCAATTCCACTAAATTCCTGACTGAACTGATATAGATACTTATAAACAGAAGGTTAAATTATTATTGCATACCTGATTGAATTTGCCCAAACATGTTTCCAGCAAAATCGCCAACAGGATGAGCCATGGGTCTGGTTGTGACAGTAGGTGCCTGTGCCGCCAGGCGGGAACTGGACTGATCATTACCAAATATACCAGCTTCTGTATGAATGATATTGTCACTAAAAAACATATTGGCATGCCATATATCTGCAGATTGAGCATGTTGGATTCCTACTGCTGAATCTGGATTCACTGCAATGAATGAAAACGATTACTACAAAAAATCACTTCGTCTATAGCATGCTGGAAATGTATTTAAGTTCTTATGGATTTAAACTTTATGTGATATATTGTATATATAAAAAATTACAACATCAGTTACATTAAACTTAAACTATTGGTCATTATTAACATAAATTTCTCCATTGGTTTCTACTAAAGCATTGTATACCTTCTAAAAATAAATACAAAATTACCAGTAAACTAAAACACAACTGGCTTTGTTACTTATTTTTAAATTTTAAAGATTTTTGTTTGTTTCCATATATATTCCCATACTTTACATCCACGGAGAGCCTTAACAGAGTGGACTATTAGGGATTTATCTGAACTATGATAATTGTACTATATTGATGAAAAAACTTGACAAAAAAACCAAAAAATAATGGAGCATCACTGTAGGATAATGAAACCCAAATCCTTGTAGAAATAAGAAGGTGAGGAAACATATTCAAGTTCTTATGAAAGTAAACTTTATTTTATATTTTTGTATAAAAAGTTTTTCAACATCAGTTATACTTACATTAAATTGGAAGTATTGATCATTATTTCTTCTTGAGCTAGAAACAAGTACTGTATGACTAGCTACATTATCCACCATATTAAGTAGTCATGTACTGTTTAAAAAAGAGATCTTTTTATAAAACTCAAACTTGAAGTCCTTACGTTTCTAAGTTGTGTGAAAAGTTAAATTTTCAGAAAGTATTTTTGTCTGACCTCCAGGAGAGTTACTAGCAGCGTTCTCGAATATTAGTCCAGTGTTACGAGATGCATCAGGAATGCCTTCAGGTAAAGTAGGACCATTGGCTAGAAAGGGACGCCCGGCAAACAGATTTAAGAAAAAAATAACTCTCGAGTTCTTGATCAAAATTTCACCATAAAACTGAGGACCTATATAGATATTGAAAAGGAGAAGGTTAAATTATTCTTTGCTTACCTGATTGATTTTGCCGAAGCATATTTGTGATAAAATCAACACCTGGAGGAACCACGTGACTGGTACCGAGGGTAGGTGTCTGTACGGCCATGTAGTGCCTGGACTGATCATTAGCAAGCATACTACTAGCTTGGCTACGATTCAGTTTCTTGATGTGATGCTAGGGTTTTCATTAGATGCTGATCTATAGGGATGCATGCCATTTCTGAAGTCTCTATTACCACTGGTGGTTACGAACCTGCCACTTTGAGAAGTCCCCACACCATTTCCTCCTGCCACAGCAACTGAACAAAATGAGTTATAACCATACTAAGAAAATTTAACGAAGTGTAGTATACCTTCTAAAAGTAAATACAAAATTATCAATAAACTAAAACACAACTGGCTTTGTTACTTATTTTAAAGATTCTTGTTGGTTTCCGTTTTTATTCCCTTATTTCACATCCACGGAAGGCCTTAACAGAGTGGACTATTCGGGAGTTATCTGAACTACGATAATTGTACTATATTGACGAGAAGACTTGACATAACCCTCCAAAGATAATGGAGCATCACTGTAGGATAACTATAATCTTGTGAAGAATTCAGTTTATCTCTACAACCTATTTTCTCAATTTTCTCTGTGAATATTCTTTTACATTAGAAAAGATTAGAGTATTGTTCACGTACCTGATTGTCTTCGCCCAAACATATTTCTAGCAGAATCAGCAACAGGAGGAGCAGATGCACGTGCGGCCATGTTGTACCTGGGCTGTATATTATAAAATATACTAGCTTGAGAATGAATTCTTGAAGCAGAACTGATGTTTCTTGAACCAGGTGAATTATGAAAATACTGCCGCGCAGTTGTATGTACTTGAGAATGATTAGTCGGCATTGGATTTTCCCCATAATTAACAACATGCGTTCTATCTACATTGTTCAACGAAGCCTGATCAAACGTTCTGTCTCCAGAATACGCAAAACGCCCATCAGTTTGTAGCGCATTCAAGTAGTGGAACTGGGAGGCATTTGATGGAATTACACCATTTGCGTAAATTCTAGATGCAAGATGCACTCGGTTTGTATGAGTTCGTTGAGGATAGTTAAGGTTACTGTTCAATGGAACATCATTCAAAAGAAATTCATAATATCGGCAATATTGAAACCCTCTAATCCAAAGTTCGATGGACTGTGATGGTTTTGAATATTTGGTCCAACTTGTGACATGTCGCTGAAACCACTTGGTTGGGTTGAACAACCCTTGCATTATTATTTCGCAGGACCCTCTCCGTGAAAATTCTGGAATAAATTTCGAGAAATAAATGGACGGGTTGAAACAACCCTTGCATTATTATTTCGCAGGCCCCTCTCCGTGAAAATTCTGGAATAAATTTCGAGAATTAAATGGACCGTTTCATCACGACTCATTGCATTCCGTAGTGAAACAGGAATTGAGCTAATTTCAGACTATTCGTCTCACATCCTCAGAAATAGTGGTAACATCATTATTTCTAACAGATTAGTAGACGGATTCCTCAACGGGTTGAAACTACCATTATAGTCCATTTCAAAGCTAATAGACTTACAGTAACTATGAATCCCTCGCTTTCTCTCTTTCTTCTTGAAAAAGACTCCAAACTTCCCAATTCAACCTGTTTCAACATATAAAAGGGAGCTTAGAATTCAACATCAAATATTCAAGAATCTATAAAACAAGAATCCAATCAAAACCCAACATTTATAATCGAAAACTAACAAAAGGGGTTGTTTAATCTTACCCAACTAGCTTTCAAACACAAGGCTTTTATCTCTCAACAATGGGTTTATTATTTTGAATGTGGCGGGGAATCTTTTTCTCATAGCTTAAATTTTTGAACTCTGATTTGCAGAGAGAGAGAGAGAATGTGTGAAACTTGAGAGTTGTTTGAATTTAATGTGCAAGCGCCAAGCAGAGAAAACAGAGTGTGTTACTCCAACAGTTTTTGCACAAAAATAAAATGTTAATTTAAGGAATTTTGATATTTTGGCATCATCTCCAACAGTTTCTACCAACATAGCACTAGGTACTGGTTTCATAGTGAACCATTTCTCTGAATTTAGGGTTTTTCATGACTCCCTTTGGGAATTAAAGAGTGCAAGATGATCTAATCCAGTGATAGTTTCTACTGGAGGAGTTTAAAGATTGAAGGTATGTTTCAAACTTGTGATCAGTTCTGCTTTGCTATATTGGGTTA
>JACGCM010000306.1:0-29614 GCA_014058105.1 Kingdonia uniflora | reverse complement strand
TGAATGTAATTCGAGTGTTAGAGCTCGTATCTTCGGACTGTGACGTTGGCAAGCGTCACACCTGCATGCGTACTCAATCGCTTGGGCTTTCATCTTAGGCCAGAATATTCCTTGCGTTAGTGTTCTGTTAGCAAGAGATCGTCCTGCGGCATGGGACCCGCATGTGCCTTCGTGTAGATCATGCAAGAATTGTTGTGCTTCTTTTTTCGATAGGCAGAGGAGGTATGGACCAGTGACTGATATTTTGTAGAGGAGGTTGTCCAGGACAATATATCTACGGGCATTGTCGATTAATCTCCGCCGTTCTGTAAGATCCTCTGGGAGTGGGCCATCGAATTTGTTGTAAATTTCAATATATATGATGAAAGGCTGTCTCCAATCACTTTCAATCTCCTCGATGTCCCCAGTATTGATGGCGTTAGATATGGTAGCATTAATGATGGGGTTAGAAACGACGTCGATTTTTAAATAGCGAGCTTCTGATCCAAGGACCCCGGCGAGGTAAGCGAGTGCGTCTGAATGTATATTTTCTCCCCTTTGTAAATGTTCCATAGAAATTTTCTGAAATTTGTTCATTCGTTCGACCACTGCAGCAGTAAAGTTAATCATTTTCCCATTGGCTTGATAGATACCCGCGTGATGATTGACGATCAGTAATGAATCGGTGTAGACAGAGAGATCAGCTACGCCCAGTGTGAGTGCCATGTCGAAACCATGAATTAGTGCCTCATATTCTGCTACATTGTTGGTTACTTCAAAATTGAGGTGAATGGATTTTTTGAGCCGATCATTAGAAGGAGCAATAAGAACAATCCCCACTCCTGATCCCGCTGGTCCGACAGAGCCATCCGTTAAAAGTCGTCAGCCCTTCTTTGTTACCCAATCAGACTTTTCTTCAGGTTGTTCTGTGAGCGGTTCATCTTTGTTTTCATCAACATCTTCCCAATCAGGATCATCTACTGAAAAATCAGCTAGAAAATCTGCTATAGCCTGACCTTTCTTAGAGTGGCGTAGCCCGAAGTGTATGTCGTATTCTTCGAGTGTTACTGACCATTGCTGAATACGTCGAGATTTTTTGAGTTTAGATAAGATTTCACGGAGTGGATAGTTCGTTAATACCTGAACAGCGTGGGATTGGAAATACTGTTTCAATTTCTGCGACGTATAGACGAGGGCCAAAAGAAGCTTCTCGATCTTGGTGTATCTTGTTTCCACAGGGGTCAGGGTCTTGCTGATAAAATAGACTTGCTTCTCGAGCTTTTCATCGAGTCGAAGAAGGACGGAGCTGAGAGAAGTATCTGTGACGGCTAAGTATACTGCTAGCTCTTCTCCATCTGTTGGTGTGCTCATAACTGGTGGTTTACCCAAATGTTGTTTGAGTTCGAGGAAAGCGGCTTCGCATTTATCAGTACACTCGATCTCGGGATCCTTCTTTAACTTTCCCCGCGATGTACCTTGTTTAAACTGATCGAATAGAGGTCGGCATCTGTCTGATGATTTGGACACAAATCGGTTAAGTGCTGCGATCTTCCCGACTAGTTTCTGAACATTGTTTTTTGTCTTTGGAGAAGGCATAGCTAAGAGAGCTCGTATTCGTGATGGATCAGCATCAATTCCTCGTTTGCTGATGAGGTGGCCTAAGAATTTCCCGGATTGTACTCCGAACTGGCATTTATCAGGATTCAAACGCATTTTGTAAGCTTGCAAGATCGTAAAAGTTTTTCGTAGATCTGCCAGGTGGTCTTCTTTCTTGAGACTCTTGCAAAGAATGCCGTCGATGTAAACTTCTATTATTTTATCGAGCTGATCTTTGAACCTTTGCGTCATCAATCTCTGATAGGTAGCGCCGGTATTTTTCAGGTTGAAAGGCTTGACCTTATAGCAATGCAGGCCTTGCTCGGTGATGAATGCAGTCTTGTCTTAATCATCAGGGAAAAGCGATATCTGATTGTACCCTGATACAACATCCATCATAGAGAGGAGTTCGTGCCCGGTTGTTGAATCGAGCAAATGGTTGATGATTAGGAGTGGAAAGCTATCTTTTGGGATGTGTCGATTAAGATCTGAGAAGTCGACGCAGATTTTGATCTTGCCAATTTTCTTTGGAACTGCAAAATGTTCGAGATCAATTCCGGGTAAATAGCTTAACGGATAAAACCGACCTCAATCAATTTGTCGATCTCTTTGTTTACTCCGTCTCATATTTTTGGTGTAAGAGTTCGTTGCTTCTGTTTAACCGATTTTGCTTTCTCTTTCAACTCGAGCTTGTGGCACGCCATGGCTGGATCGATCCCTGGCATTTCGCAGAACGTCAACGCAAAAATATCGTGATTATCTTAAAGGAATTGTATGAGACCTGAACGTTCCTCCGTGCTCAAGAGATTCCTGATGTAAGTTCATTTTTGTGTGTCGTTGATCTCGATATATTATGTTGGTTCGGCGCTTGGAAGTTGATGTTCTGCTGGTACTGACTGCTGCAATTGCTATGATAGAGCTGTTGCAGCTGGTTCAGGTTCAATTGTATTATCGCAAGCTCGGGCTAATTTTTGGCAGCCTTTGATTTCGCAGAATCCTCCTTTCCAGTCGAACCGTAGCGCTTAATGATATCTGGAGGGAATAGCTTTTATGTTATGCAGCCTCGGTCGTCCCAGGATGCCCAGGTAACGGGATTTTGTATTGATGACGTAAAAAACTATGTCAAGTGTGACTGGTCCGGCCGTGATGGGAAGTATAATTTTTCCAATGCGTTATTCCTTGGAGCTGCTGAATCTAGAGACGTTGATGTCACTTAGCTCGACTCTGTCCGCTAAACCCATTTGGCCGATCGTGCTCTAGAATGGTAGTTCGACGCTGCTGCCGGTATCTGCCATCATTGTATGTAGAACTATGTTCTTCATTTTTAACATGATGACGAGAGCATCGTGATGAGGGAAGTTGACGTGACATACGTCGTTGTCTTCGAAAGAAATCCCAGGTCGTCGGCTGCTGGATTCTGGCAACAAACGAGCTACCTTATCTACCATTGTTAGATCATGGCATTGTCCAGCGCACCTACATTTGGATTTGTTAGAGTGGTTGACTGTCTGAGTCTCGATAAAGTACAAATGTTTCTCCTCATTCGCTTCCTCAGTTTGGACGACCGTGATTTCAGTTTTGTTGCTGCCATCTTTGTAACTTTTTACATCCACAATATATTCGAGCATCCGACCATGCGAAAATATACTTAAGATGAAGAGTTTCAACACGAAACATTGTTCTGTGTCATGATGGTGGACCTTGTGGTTAATGCAGTACGGTTTTCCTGGTATGGATTGAAGAGTATTGGCATTTTTGAAGAGTTTATCCCTTTGCAGTAGCGGATATATGTTGGCAATGGTAGATGTCATCTGTGGTAAGAGCGGAACTGGTCTCTTTTTTCCTTGGCGAGTTCGATCATCATAGGACTTGAAACGCTTCTTATAGCCTCCATAGTCTTTACTGCTGTTGCGAGTACGTTCTCCAGTATGATCATTGGTGGATAAAACGATGCGCTAAGGTTTTTGTTTTTCAGTCGTCAGCCTTTCGAGGTCGATAAAATTGTTGGGCTTTTCCATCATATCCTCTAACGTCTGCGGCTTATTGAGGATCAGATGTTCCTTGACTCGTCCATCTATGAGTAACGCATTGGTGAAAATGGAGATCGTGATCTTTTTATCGAGGTTATCGAGCTTTCGAACAAGCCCAAAAAATTTCCTGGTAAAGGTCTCAACCTTTCCCCTGGCGCTTGCTTGAGACTAAACAAAGAGTAAAGACTTTCCTCCTTGTCTTTATTATGCAAATAGTTCTTGACGAACAGTTCACGAAGTTGCTCGAAGGTGAGGATAGAGCCTTCATCCAGTGTATGAAACCATCGTAGCGGTTCGCCTTTTAAGCTGGTCGGGAATAGACGACAGAGGATGTGGTTTGAAGAGGAATATAATCCTAAAGAATCTTGAAATTCTTGGACGTGTTCCACAGGATCCCACCCTTCGTATTTCTGAATCGTCGGAGTACAAAAAATGGTTAGTACTTCTTCGTATAGCAACAATTGTGCGAGCGGACTCTTCTGCAACCTTGCATAGTTGTTCCTCCCGTTGAGTATTTCAGCGTCTAAGAGCTCTTTGATGCGTTTGTCCACCTATTCTGGAGTGAGGTGTTATCGAGACGTGACAGCTCATCTTGTTTTGGGGCCTCTCGCTGGGTTATGCTCCTCTGTTGCTTCTCCTATGCGGTCATAGACTGAAATTTGAGGATTTTCCCTGTTTTACTCCTCTTGTGGCTATAGATCTATTACCCCTCCAGCGGGTAATAGTGGATTGATGCGACTCCGAGGCAAGACTGGTTCTTGCTGAATCTGAGGAAGCGCGGTATTTCTACCTTGATGTCCTAAGCGATCATGGACTGATATTCTCGAGGCGGCGGGCAGAGCATTCTGTTGTCTCGAATTTACCATTATTTGAGCTTGTAGTGCCCTGATAGTATCCTGCATGCTAGCGAGCTATTTTTCCATCCGTTGCTCAACTTCTATCTGCGCAACCGTTTACAGATCTGTCACTCCTTCAGCAGCGTCAGGCAGGGCGTGGTGTGATTTGTCTTGATTTGCCATCTTTCAAAGATAAATGTGGTGAAAACTGGATCGGAGAAAGATGAGTGCAATCTTCGTTCCCACAAACGGCGCCAAATGTAATAGCCTATTTTCGTATTGTACGAAATAGCGCTTTACACCTTCGAAATCTAGTATATTTAGTTATTAACAGGAAACAAACAACACTAGATTTAGCGTGAAAAACCCTTGAATGGGTTAAAAACTACGACCTCTCTTGAAGATTTTAGAAAGAGAGAGATGTATATTTAGACAGCTAGCTATTACAAAGAGAGAGAGAGATGTAGAAAATGATCTCTTAGTGGTTCTCAGAGCAGTCCCCCTTGATTCGTAGCTATCAAGTCTTATTTATAGGTCTTATAATATGATCGTTGGTTACATTGATGAGGAACGTTACAATATCAGGTTTTTATGAGTCTTCATTGTGGACTTTTGTAACGTCTTGATACTTGTTGATCTGTAACGGATCTATTAATATTCTTTAGTTGTATCTTCATACGATCTCCTATGATGCTCGCGTACATACGATCTGCTGACAAATGGAGGAGTATCTTTTATAGCGCGACGTCACAGGATGTTATGATATCTCCGAACTGTTGATGACGATGCGATATCTAATAGTATTCGCATGTATTCGAACTATTGAAAGATTTCTTAGTATTTTTTGTAGTGTGATGTTATTGGATGCTTCGTCATCCCCGAGCTGTAGATGAGGAAGTCTGTATTACGATCTCCTTGTTTTAATCATTGATTGGTTACCGGTATGTTTACTCGAGTTATATGAGTTCGAATATCGGACTCAGTACGGAGATTATAAATAAGTCCTTACACCTCTTGGTCTATTTTTTATGAATTGTAGTGTTTGCATTTCTAAAAAATAAATCGCTATAGGGGTTGAGGTCATACGCTTTTGTGATAGCTAGGATTGAAATCTTACAGTCAATAAGGCAATAAGGCAATGTAAGTGTTGCACATGAAACCAAATGATATACCATGGATGAACTAGCATTACCAGAACTCTGGTCTACATTATGAAGAAACCGATCATAAGGTCTTGAAAAATGGAATGAGTAAATGGAATCAGTATGAAAATTTTGAGCATTTCTCTAAGCAAGTTTTTAAGTCAAAGACGACCGGATTGAAATATTTAAGAGTTAAAAGTGAAAATGAAGAATGAGATGTTAGGTTTTGTATTACTGAAAATATATCAACTCCATATGTAAATAATATATAATATTTGTATGTCAGTTCATTCTTTTGTTGAGATGACAGGGATATTTAATTTTGTAACAAAAAATAGGCATCATTCTTTTGCAATTAGAACTTCTTAGAGCATCCACAGCAGCTAGGTGAAGGATGACGTGGAGGGTGGATTCCCACCTTTCACCCTCATTTGGCCAAATCCACCCCACAATAGTTAGGTCAAAAATCCGCGTGGCAATGAATTTTCTATACTGAGGGTTGATTCGCTTTTTGGCGGATTGATGTCGCGCAGATCAAAACTGCGCGTTGGGTAATGGACGCTCTAGATGGAGACATGTGGCCAGATCTTATATGTTTTTGATTATGCCGCGCAGTTCAGAACTGCGCGTAGTGATGCAACGCGATTCAGAACTACGCATAGTAATATTCACCATGAATTACGTCAAACTGTTATAGGGTGGATTGGGGTGGATTGGATTCACCCTAATTTTGGGCAAATCCACCCACCCTACTGCAGTGGATGCTCTTATGATGGCACGTTTGATGTATATCTTTCTGATTGAGCTGTGTGGTTTGAAGTTTACATTTTGTAAGAACAAGCCTACCATGATATTTTCGATTTGTCCCCTAAAAAATAAGGTCTACTTGTAGGAACACGGTTCGTCAAGGCTGTGATAAGCGCTACTGTTAGCGAGCTGGTATAAATGGAAGATAAGCAACCCGCATGGGCAGTTCACCTTAAAGGGATAGCTCCCAAGAAGGTCATACATAAAGGATTTTTTCCTCCCCTCTAAAAAAAATACTATAGCAACAACCAAAGCATCTCTTGCGTTGATGTGGTGCGCGGCCAAGAAGGCACAGTTTGTCAATCCTCAATCCTCAATCAATTAATCAAACCCAATCTCCACAAATCTAGTAGTCCCAGAAATACCAGAAACAACAGTGGCGCTATCTGTACTCAAGCATTCACGATCATAAACCCGCGACAATGATGTATCTGACAAGAAACACAACCAGACCAAACAAGTTCAGGCAAGTGTAAGACACAGTGCGGAGACTCTAGGAATAGCTCCCCCATAGGCATGAAAACGTCGAACATCTACAATGTTCAAACAGTCGTCATTGACGCAAGGTCGAGAAGAAGCAAGAGAGTTCTGCCAGTGGAGCACCTCCATCCAACAGACATCGAAGCAACGATGTGGTGGTAAGTGATAGCCGACATCAATGAAATCGATCACCCTCCAGTAAGGCACCTCTAGGGTTTAAGCACAGCCGCTCTGAACAGAGGCATGGTGACAAGCGATAAGTCCCACCACTGCTTCCACCTTTTCCTCAAGGATAGCAACCGACTACACGACAAAGAGTGTACTACCACCCAGAAGGACTGGCATCGTTGTAGCTTTGGCCAATAGGCAGATTCGAACCACAGAACAATGGCGGGGTACCTCTACCTAGACCAGCTTTCCAGCCACCGCTACCTCAGACAAATCAATTTTGACCAGATCATTTGTTAGGATCAATGTACGGGTCACCTCCGCCCGACTATCTGCACAACAAGCCTGCCTATGGCCCGGCCCATCACACATTTCAAGGTATGGGCACACTTCCAACTACAGAAAACCGAGGAGAGTTCGCGCTACAAACTCAATACTGTGGACCACAACCTTTCGGAGGCCCATACAACCAAGTGTGTTCAGGACCCCTACTTCAGCCGCCATTTTTCCTATACGAGTAACAACAGGGAGGCGTACCACCTTTCATTCCTCCAATACAGGTACTTCGCATACCCGTAGATCAAGTGTGAGATAATTTTGTGAACACAATTAAGCGAGGTAGTGGTAAAGGAGGCGAGACGCTGACGATCATGACCCCCGAGGGGCTAAGTGATCTAATCCGAAGCTTGTCTAACGATCCAAAGAACGCCTCAGTCGCCTTACGTATATAGTCAATCCGAAAAGTCTGAGGAAACCTATTCCAGGACAACATCAAGTTTTACAAGCAGCAGTATACGCTGCCAAACATCAAGATCCATACATTTAACGGATCAAATGACCCAGAGCAGCATTGCATCAAATTCGAGTACATGAGAAATATACACAATGTGAGCAATGAAATGAAATGCAAGTATTTCCTTTCCAGCTTGGAAGGCACCACACTAAAGTGGTTTTAGAAGCTCGATGATAATTTCATCGCCAACTGGATTCAAGGAAGTAGCATTGGCTATCGAAAACTTAGATGACGTGGCCACATTCCTAGCATTTGTAAAAGCCTGCTTACCCAGTAATTTATGCAAGTCATTATACAAAATACGACCTCTTCACCGGTGCAAAGAAATATGATAGGGTGGATAGAGATATCAAGTTGTAGGCGCGAATGTTGATCACAACAAATTCATACCCTCCCTTGGCTCCAAAAATTAAGACGAGAGCAACAAAATAGCATGACAAACCCAAAATGTAAGATCTGGCTCCCCCACCGGTAAGGACAGAAAAACCCACCGATCCTAGCCGGCAGCGTAATTAGCAAGGCAGAAGGTACAGAAATTGGCTTCCCATAAAGAAGAAGAGTGACCTCACAAAATCTCACCCAAAGCTTTTCCAATTGATGAAAACAGACATGGACTAAACCAGGGAGGCCATTTTGTCCATATCATAACGCACACTGTCACGATATTGAAAACTGTTATGCTTCAAGCTCGAAATAATTTTTCGATAGGGCTGGTTCACTCAATACATCGAGAAGGTAACAACAGCGTAAGTCCAGGCCAACGACCCCATCCCCACATACGACCAGGTCACCAGGCCTGAAAGTGTTGATATAACCTTTTAAGATGTGCACGTCGTTGATACTCAAGGCGGTCAGGAAACATCCTAGAGGCAATGCCTGAATTTATCCAAAATTGAACAATTACCACGAGTCATAGCCTCTACATCCCAGCCTTAGTAAAACACGATAACTTTTTCCAGCTATGATCTGTATTGCCTCGCCAGTCCACATAATGATGCCTTGGTAATTTGAATATCTATTGGTGGCATCAACGTGGGCAAAATATTGGTCAATTCGAAAAGTAGCCTAACGTCTTATTCTAAACACAGTCACAAGAATGAACCTGAGAAATTGCTTGATAAATTGAAACGCAGTAATCGCAAGATTCAACGGTCACACCACTGCAGCACTGGGATAAATATGTTTATCAGTCATCGTCGGGCCATCCACATCATCCAAGCGGCTCGTCGTAGACTCAGCAACCGATACTGCGTAGAATGGCATTCTGGGATGAGATTAGATACAAGCTATCGGGGCAGTACCTTCTTTATACCACCAAGTTGTGTGTTTCCCCATAAACCAAGGGGCATTCGAAATCAAAGGTTTCCAACGCACAACGCGTGAATGCTACAACACCACTATGTCATGGATTGCTTAGTCGAAGCATGCACATAGATAGCAACGACAAAAGATTAGTAGTGTTAGTAGGCCGACCAAGAAACCCAAGCGACGTAAAAATAATCTCGATGGTGCAATAAGCGCCTTACACACGAAATCGAAATAATCGAGCCTTAAAAAAACACATGACAAGAACCGCAAATAGATAAAGTTGGGTTCGTAGATATCGATTGGCCCGGTCACCCAACCTTTATCGATACAACAGTCCAATGAGAGGAATGTTGCAACCTCATAGAGTTGCTAGTTATGCACAAAGACGTATTCGCCTAGTCCTTCCTAGAAGTGCAATGAATCGACCCGGTCGTGGCATGTCACCATCTGCACATCAAAGAAGTTTACAAGTCAACCAAAACATAAACCAAGATGATTATCACCCACACTGCGACTAGGAGTGAACGACGAACTTGTCAACTTATTAAGGTAGGATTCATTCGCAAAAGACAATTCACCAAATGACCCTCTAATATCGTTGCGGTCCTGAAGAAGAGCGACAAAATACCAGTATGTAACGATTTCATTTATGTCAACATAGCATGTCTAAAAGATTACTAGCTTCCCCCTTCCCACAATTAGTCAGGTTGTAGATGCAACTTCAGATCACGAACGCTTGTCCTTCATGGACAGTTATTTTGGATATAATCAAATGCCACTAGCCGCCAGCAACCAAGAAGTTACCTCTTTCATCACTGAACAGGCTACATATTATTATACGGTCATGTCGTTCGGACTCAAAAATGTTGGAGCAACATACCAACAACTCGTTTCTGAAATGTTCCTTGATCTCAATAGAAAAATAGTATAGGTGTACATCGACGGTATGCTCGTCAAGAGCAGGAAAAGTAGGACCACTTGAAAAATTTGAAGGAAGTATTTGTTCGACTGAGACAATATCGAATGCAGTTCAACCCTGCCAAATGCAACTTCAGCATCTCCTATGGCTAGTTCCTTGGCTATCTCGCACCCATCGAGGCATTGAATCCGACCCAACTCAAATTAAGGCCTTTCAACCCCTACCGTCACCTAGAGGCAAAAAACAAGTTCAGATATTCACCGGAAAAATAGCAGCCCTTAGCATATTTATTTCGGAGTATTCTGAAAAATGCAGGCCTTTGTTCTGACTACTCAAAGGCAACACTGAGGGGAAATAGACTCAGTCTTATGAAAATGCCTTTCAGGAAATAAAAGAATACATGAGCGCCCCACCAATTCTAAGCACACTACAAGAAAACGAAACTTTAAGCATATATATCTCCTGCACCGACTACTCAATAAGCTCAGTCCTCATCCAAAAGGACGAAAAGATACATAAGCCACCTTTGTGATCAAGTCCTTTGTTGAGGCCAAGAATAGATATTCCTTAATTGAACGAGCTTGCTTGACGCTGGTGTACTCTGCATACAAACTTTGGCCATATTTTCAATCCCGCCCCATTAAGCTCATCACAAATTATCCAATAAGGGAGGTACTCACCAAGAAAGACAAAACCAAATGAATAGTCAAATGGGCGATAGCCTTGAGGTAATACGATATAATCTTCAAACCACAAAATATAGAAAAGGGGCAAGCAGTGGCTGACCTCCTTATTGACTTTCTAACATAGGATATATAATGGTAGGAAACTGCCAAACCAAGTAAACCAGAAGAACAGTTAGAACACAACATCTCCTTCATGGATGGCTTGGTCAGCGTCGCAGGAGTAGGAATTGGAATAGTACTAATAACGTCGAACGATGAGAGAATCGAGCGTTCTGTCAAGTTAAACTTTACAGTAGCAAATTATGAGGCAGAATACGTGGCTGCGATCGGCGGGCTACAGTTCGCAAAGACATTAGGGGTCGCGGAAATTTTAGCATTTACTAACTCCCAACTCGTCATAAATTAGTACAGCGGGGCCTACCAAGCAAACCATGGAATAACCGAGTATGCTCGCATTCTCAAGTATATGACTTCAAAGTTCAGGATTGTTAAAATTGCCAACATACACTGCTTTGAAAACCAACATTCTGACTCCCTCACCTACCTCGCGGGAGTATCGTGAACATTGCGAGCACGTACAATAAAAGTGGAAGTTTTTGACCAACCAACGCAAATTCTCAGCAAAGCGACAACTATGGCCATAGATCTACGGCTCGAAGACTGGCAAACTACATATATCAAGTATTTAGGATAGGATATTCTCCCAGCAGACGATAAAGAGGTCATTCGACTCATGATCGGGCCACAGAAATTCTATTATAGAGGTAAATTGTACATAATAGCTATTAGAACGTTCTAACTCACCTATATTTTACGCGATGATGGAAAGCAACTAATAAAAGAAATTCACGAACGTGTTTGTGGAAGCCACACTGCGGGGCGCTCGATGTTAGAGAAATCCAAAACTCAAGGGGTATGTTGATCCATAATGCGATAGGATGCACAAGACCATGCCACCAAATGTATTAAGTATCAAGTCTACATACATGAATACATGCTCCTGCAATTGACCTCAACAAAGTCACCCCTGGCCTTTCGCTAATCAGGGTATAGACATAGTCGGCCCCCTACCTACGGCGAGTGGAAGCAAAAAATATTTATTGGTCATCACAAACTATTTCACCAAATGGGTTGAGGCCACGATACTCACTCGAACAAAAGAGGAGGATATAATTAAGTTCTTATCGACTAATCTCACACATAATTTAGAATACCGCGCATAATAGTCTCTGACAACGAGTCCCAGTTTGTTAGAAAGATAAAGGTTATGGAATTCCTTGACATGTACCAAATTAAATTGTTACCTTCCTCGTCATGGTACCCACAAGGAAATGGCCCAGCAAAAGCACCCAACAAAAGCCTTCTAGATGGAATCCAAAAACACCTCGATAAGGCCAAAGGTAGATGGGTCAAAGAGCTTCCCCGCGTACTATGGGCCTACAGAACGACTCTAAAAAATTCTACTGGATTCACATCATTCATACTCACGTTCAGGTCAAAAGTTGTTCTCCCCACAAAAATACTCTCCAACACAAAACGGTCTGCGGTGGTAAAAACCGAAGAAAATAGTAGATTATTAGCAAATAATCTCGATATGCTAGACGACACAAAGGACGGGACCGCAACCAAACTGGGTCACTATCAAGACATCTTGCGCAAGAGTTACAACAAGAAGGTAAAGCACAAAATATTCTACCATGGCGATTATGTTATGAAGAATGTCTTCCCAACGACTCTCAATAAGAACAATGGAAAACTACAACCTAAATGGGAAGGACCTTATATAGTCGATCGCACCACAGGAACATGTGATTACTATATTAGGGATAGAAGAGGTAGTTTACTAAGGTCACCATGAAACATTGTAAACTTTTGAAAATACAATCAATGAACACTTCTCTTTTTGCAAGAAATACGATCTTGATACGCTTACAACATGAGTATTTAGGCCCCAATAATGGCAACCCTCAAATGAGGTAAACCCCAATTACCTTAGTCTCAATAAAGATTGGGGCCCTAATAACCTTCAATGAGGCGAACCCCAATTGCCCGAGTCTCAATAAAGGCTAGGCCCCAATTATGGCGACCCTCCAATAAGGCAAGCCTCAATTGTCTTGATCTCAATAAAGACTAGGCTCCAATAATGGTGACTCTCCAATTAGGTGAGCCCTAATTGCCTTTGTCACAATAAAATTAGGCCGCAATAATGGCGACCTACCAATGAGGCGAGCCCCAATTGCCTTGGCCTCAAAAAAGACCAGGCCACAATATGGTGACCATCCAATGAGGCGAACCCCAATTGCCTTGATCTCAATAAAGACTAGGCCACAATAATAGCGAACCTCCAATGAAGCGAGCCCCAATTGCCTCAACCTAGAACATTTTTTGTTCAAATAAAGCGAGTTGCACAATGCTCAGCAATCATTAAGGGGTTGTTCAGCTACACAACAAAGAAAATAGTTCATAAATAGCAATTTTATTTATAAAATCCAAGGCCGGGAGCATTATAAATATTTTGGGTCATGCATACCCTAGACACCCACATTTCTTCCTAAGAGACTTGTAATCCTTCCCAAAATGGTATTCATCATAGAAGCCCAGCTGTATCAGCGCCATCGTATGTAGCCCAAATGCACGGTCACATGAAATCAACATGTAGTCCTAAAACAACAAATGCAGCTCCCAACCATCTTGTGTGGGCTTCACTCCGATTACCCACCAACAAAGACTCCAAGTCAAGGCCCTGCCGCGGCAGAGGGTCGACATCCGAACCACGTGCTCCAAATACATATGTAGTCCATTTATTGATAATCGGAGCAATCAGAGCTTATATTTCATCGTCACGAGATCGAAATCGCGTTTTTATCTCCGCTCACCAGAAAAGATACCATAACCATCGAAGCAATAGAGGAATGAGAATAATTAAGGGTACAAGAGTCCCCCTTTTTATAAAGGAAGCAGCTAATGATATCAATTAAGAATAATTAAGGGTACAAGAGTCCCCTTTTTATAGAGGGAGCATCTAATGATATCAATTAAGACGATATAAGTGAGTTAGGGTAATCAGAGACTAAAACCTCAGTAGGTTTTTTTTTTTTTTACTTGACCAGTCAAACCACGCTCCTTCCCATAGAAAATTTAATGTGACTGTAATCGGCTCGCTAGACTTGCAAACAAGCCAATTTCATATATAGTATAGGATACAATTAGGGGCTAGCCGATCTCCCAATAGGCGACTCACCCAACCTGCGAACAGAAAAATTATATATATTTATCAAGTCTAAGATTGGGGGCGAACCGATCTCCCAATAGGTTACTCGCCATACCTGCAAGCGAAAACATTCTATATATTTTCTAAGTATAAAATACACTTGGGGGCAAACCGATCTCCCAATAGGTGACTCGCCCAACATGTAAGCAGAAACATTCCATATATTTTCCAAGTATAAGATAAACTTGAAAGAGAGCCGGTTTCCCATTAGGCGACTAGCCAAACCTGTAAGCAGAACTTTTTAATATATTTTCCATGTATAGGATATACTTGGGGGCGAGCCGATTTCCTAATAGGCGACTCGCCCAACCCGCAAATAGAAAATTTTTATTTATGTACCAAGTCATGATACACCAAAACCAGTTTACCAATAGCTCCAAAATCAAGCGCATTTAACAATATGATTTAAGGTTTGCGTGCAATAGTGAATATGTCTATCACTACTGCACATACACATTCCAATTAGTTTTCAACATCACCAGGGGTGTCAGCAATGTAAGAAAGCATAATGTTAAAAGTACCTCGCCAATAAAAGGCGGCTTACACCATCAGATACAGGGAATACTTATAGTGATCTAGCTTCACCGCCATCTTCAGCATCGCCCCGCTGTACACCTTTCCTACCTCGTCCTCCCCCGACTTATGAGCCACCTTGATAGACTCTTCCAGCTTCTGAATCTGGGCTACCTGATCATCGACAGTTTTGTTAAACCTCGTCTTCTCAGAAAAGGCTTCCTACTTAGTCATGTTCTCAGCGTTCTCCGCAGCTTTAGCCAGCTTTTTCCACTTACAAACAAAATATTCCACGACCTTCAAAGAATTCTCAAACTTAACAATCCTTGCCTCATCAGAAAGGCTTTCACTCTTCATAGAGGTCTGATACAGAATAGCCTATTCGGCACAAGGTTCTAAATTAGGATAATTCTTAAAGTGCCCTAATTATATTGGTTTCCAGCGCCACCCTCTTTGACCGTGAGCACTTTGAAGGTGACCTAAGATTGAAGTAGTTATAATTCACCGCCAAGTCCCTAGGACCCTTCTGATCCTAATGGCCATGCACTCAGATAGGGTACCTACACCAAGATTTACTGCTAGACGAAAACTCCAAAAAACTTGACACCAACGTGATCTTGCATATCTGGACCACCTTGTGTTACACTCCTTTTGCCAAGATAGTATCAATAATGGTATTCAGGGGGGCGGGGTTGTATCTTCTTTTTCTTCGAGCAGGACCCTGTTTTATCTTCCCCCGACTCACTACTCTCAGTAAAGATCGAGTCATCCATAGCAGTGGAGTCGATACCTTTGGGCTTGGATTTTCTTTTCCTAGTATTCCTTGGGAAGTGACAGAGAATATAGTGAGTCTTAGTGTCGTCCACAGTTATGCACTCCACTCTGGGCAACATCTTGTTAATCATGTTTATTCGAATCATGAACAGGTAAAAGTTATCGTTCATCTATTAGGGTATCGAGGGGGAACCTCATGCTAGCAAACAGTTTCCATGATAAAATATAACCTTATCATCATGCAAATTTTGCGTCTCGGGGTGGATTATCTTGCCAGAATCATAAAGGTCGTCCAGCATATCCACCTCGATCTATTCGAAATAACATAATCATGTTTAATCTGAGCAGCACTTTTAAACTTATACACTACCATGCTAGGCCACCAATACTCATTCTTCTCCTCAGGACGGGTCCAGGGGTACCGACGACGGCGGGCTGCCTCGCCCTTTTGTCGATTCGGCATAGGCCAGTCATACGAGCCTGACTCTGCCGCATTTTCAGAAACAACATCGTCATGACGACTAAGGTGTAGTATATCATTAACCGCAACATCCGAGGCATGGTCGGGGACCCCCACCTCAACTGGGTCGGCTATTTGCATCCCCAAAAATTCTTCACTAGAAGTGCTAATGACATAATCATTAACTTTTATGATGCCTACAGGAGAGCCGTCCGCTGACACACTTATCAATGACCTCGAGCTTCCACTACTCGAGGTACTTTCCTGAAAAGGAACATAATTGGGTCATCAACTAGGGCGTCATTTTTACTTAAAATACTAAGCGAATAGCCAACATAGTGAGCCCCGATAACTACAGTCCCATGCGATGACTCGTCAGACCAGGTACTATGCGAGTACATTTCAACGGCCTTATCACAAAGCCTACATATCAGCTGCGGAGTTAACCTTACACGGCCTGCCAAATGTCTGGGGGCTGGTAGACTCTTTGGCCTCGCCATCTTAATCTAGTTTGACCTATACCCACCCTCCTTTAGATGACTTTGGACCATAAAAATTAATTTCTTTTTTAAGTATAGTTATCTTGATGACTCGCGCATAGCCTAGGTTACCTACAACACTGGCACCCTGAGTACATACAACTCAAATTTTAAGGGTTTTGAATCAAAAGTTAATCTTAAGAGTTTTTTATTGTAGAGTTTCAAGAGGCGAGATTCAAGTTTTATTCAAGAGCACATGAAACCATAGATTTTTTTATCATCACGAATATGTACAAGATTATAGTCAAAATGAGCGCAAGGAAGTGAAAATCACAAATATAAGTTTATTTTGCCAAGAGGAATACCTGAGTGGCCGGAAAATCATCGGAAGCCCTAACACAGTACGGCATAACAACTTTCTCTCTCCTCTAAAACTAATAGTTCCAGCGAAGAAATGTGAAAAGGTCCCACATGTGTTAGAATTTATAGTCCAAGTGACATTATCAACATGTCACACCAGTCACGTGCCCTCGAGATTCCACCATACGGCACAATAATTACACACATTCCCTCATGTGTACCTACCTTCAAAATAACAAAATAGTAGAACGAAAGTCACTAAGAGTGACACCCATTTTTTCTCTTTGTAGGAAATTCGTCAAAATTTTATAAGTATTGAATGCCATATCGTTATGAGTGACCCAGTGTCTCTTAGAGCATCTCCTAAAGTGCCTGACTGACTTGGTTGAAAAAAAGTCAAATCTAAGTCAGTCAGACTCTATTTCCTCCAACAGTACCTGACTTAGATTTTTTAACAGGTGCCCTAGTGTTAAGCTCCTATTTTTTTCAATTTTTTTTTCACAACTCTAAATAAAAAATTGGGCGCCAGATTTGAATTTCTATTAGAAAAAACAATTGGGAGCCAAAACTTTAGGCGCCTATTTAAAAATATAATAGGCACCCAACACTTAGGCGCCCAATCACGACATTAAATTTCAAGGTTGAGTCTTGAAATTCAAGACTCAGCCTTGGATTTGGAGGGTGAAATCTAAGTTAGTGAGGCCCTGTTGGAGGACAAAAATCCTAGGTGGCACATTGAATTCCAAGGTAGTGATGCACTTTAGGAGATGCCCTTAAGTATAAATCCATCAAATTTTCATTGAATGCCAGGTTGCTAAGAGTGACCCAATTTCTCTTTAGAGAGAATTTGTCCAAATTTCATAAGTATTGAATGTCAGCGTTAAGAGCAACCCGATTTCTTTTTGTTAAAAATCATCAAAAAAAATTCTAAGTGTTGGACTACCAGGTCAGTATGAGTAACCCAATTTTTCTTCTGTGGGAGCTCATCAAAATTTCATTAAGTATTGAATGTCAGGTCGTTAAGAGCGACCCAGTTTAAATGTTGAACTACCAGGTTGCTATGAGCCACCCAATTTTTCTTCAGTGAAAGCCCATCAAAATTTTCTAAGTATTAATCTACCAGGTCGCTAAGAACAACCTAGTTTTACTTTAGTTAGTGGACGTTCATCAAAATTTTCAAATGAAAATCTAATAAATTCCTAACAAATAAGCTCCAACAAATTGTTCACTCAACTACCCCTCAGACTATCCAAGGAGCAACTGAGAGGGGGCAAATGTGGGAACACTGTTCGTCAAGGCTGTGATAAGCGCTACTCTTAGGGATTTGGTATAAATGGAAGATAAGCAACCCGCATGGGTAGCTTGCCTTAGGGAGACAGCTCCCCAGAATAGAGGAAGGGCTGTTGAGACATTTCCTAAGGACAAACCTAAACCAAGATACCCAAGAATAACGGGGGATGGGGGTACAAAGAGAATAATACCTATCTTGGGCAGAGGGCCCTAAGCAGGGGGGAGCCTATAAATAGAGGGAGAAGGTCACACAGAAAGGATCTTCTCCTCCCCTCTCAAGAAAACTATTGTATCAGCAACCCTAGCAACTCTTGTGCTAACGTGGTGCGCAGCCAAGAAGGCATAGTTTGTCAATCCTCAATCATCTAATTAATCCCAATCTCCCCAAATCTAGTAGTACCAGAAATATCAGAGACCACACTAATAGGATGTGGAAGCAACAACCAAGTTACCTTATTATGCAGAAGCCCTTGCTCGAATTTGGTCTACAAAGGTCTAAACAAAATAGATTTAACCTTTCCTTGTACTTAGCCTTCAATAATGTAATGGAGAGAACTAATTCTTCTTTTCTTTTCTTTTCTTCCTTCATAGCACATAAAATGATGAAAATTAAGAGAGAATTTGTAGGAGAAAAAGTCTTTTAAGGAATATTTCCCTACCTCAAATGCCATGTTCAATATAAGGGTACATTTAAGTAAATCGCACATGCTAGGCTGAAACGTAAGATATAACATAAAGGGAGAATGTTAACATTTTCTGCAAAAATATTCATATCTAAAGATGATGTGTAAACCATTTTCATAAGACAAATCCGAAAGTAGATATAAAAACTAAGGGACAATTTGCGTCCTTTTTCTATTGTTTGCATAGTTCCTTATTTTGCATATTCGAGCTACAACACAGCAAATAGCACGAGTGCACGACTGCAAATGCTAGCTTGAAGGCTCAACCATACCTGAAGATATTACAAAGTCAAATGCATGAGATTAAAAGGGAGATATCAGTCAATTAACTCAGATTTGGCCCGAATTACAAACAAAGCTTATGGAAATAGTCGTTAGCTTCAGCTTGAGTCAAGCTTGTTGGCAGTACCCTGCCAGTTGACAGTGAGACCCACAGTTAGAGCCCTATAAATAAATAGAAACCCCCCATTAAAAGAGGTTGGCTATCACTTATTGCAATATCATACTATAACTTTTTGTCATATTGTAACCTTGAGATCACCATCAATAAAGACTATGTTTCAAAAGTCCTCTAAGGAGGCCGTGGTTTTTAACCATTTAAGGGTTTCCCATCCAATTCTCTCTCTCATTTAACATTAATATCTTTTCTTTGCACTGAATCTGAACATTTTGGTGTAAGGGGTTGATAGTTAGATCCATTTGTTTGTACAACTAATCTAATTTTAGGATATCCGTTTAAATATTCTTATTTCTTAGGGATGTGTTTGTGATTGCGTGATGAAGGGTTACGAATCTCATTTAACTTCATAATTAAACACTGTTTTCGCTATCCTTTTACCAATTTCTTTTACTGAAATTAACAAACATTCAAGTCCAAATCTATATGTGGTGATAATGCGTATGCAATATAATAAGTACAGCTAACAACTGAAGCTAAATAAACACAGATGAATATGTACCTCACGAAATTATAGATGAACCGATTTGATGATGCTTAATGAAACTGTGTCTTGTATTGGAATGCAGAAAAAGTGGATAGAGATATAGGAAGTTGAAATGTCTAGAACCAATAGCTTACTGTCTCCATTGCCAAGGCAATAAATACATGTGGTCATGTCTTTATATATTTTTTATGATGTACGTGTGTACAAAATTAATTTATGAGCATATATAGAAACGATTCAAATCGATTCAATATGTATAAAAAAGTCTATGTAGTGAATACTTCCTTAAATTTATAATTGAACTTCAAACAAAAAGTTAACATTATATTGGGCCTAAAAGCTAAAGATTATTTACACAATTGATTTTAGAAGTAAAAAAATCCTTTCAAGAGATCCAAATGCTCGTGCTTTAAGATAGTCATTTTTGTTTGCCGGGTAGGAGGGAGAAGATGAAGCAAGTTGCTGCATGATATAGCGTGAAATTGGCTCGATCGAATTGTATAGCGTACTGATAACGGTCAAAATCCGGTGTTTAGTCTGGGTAAAAATTAGAGTGTCGTTCACTTTCGAACGGAACTAGAAATTAGTTTTGGTCTTATATTTAGTAATCTAAGGTTGTAAAACCGTAAAAATTAATGATACAGTTTTAATCAATAATAAAGGTCTAGGGGCTTCAGATTTCACCACCATTTACATACAATATCAACATAGTATCGTATATTAAATTCTCCACTTAATTGAAGTAACAAACTTCGACCTTTTGTCGATGTAATCCCATGATTAATTATAACTCAAGTAAAATATATTGTATGAACTAAGTATGTACTAAAAACACATTCCATGAAAGCTATGCTAACTATAAAATGTTAATTAGGATCACACCTTAGAAAAATACAATATTAATGCAATTTTACTATATCATTTGAGAATCACAAAACTCTTCCTATATCTCTACTTAAAGGGATCATAGGATGATAATGGATGTCTCCAACAATATTGTTTTGGGATTTGTGATAATATGCTCATATTGTGTTGGAGAAAAATACATTCTACTACATGATATCATACGCTTATGGCGGATCCATCCTCACCCCTAGTGAGGACTTAGTCGGCCATTATAACAACTATAAAACCTAAATGATATGAGAATGAAATGAACATAAACTAACAACAAAAAGATGAATTTTATTGACTTACAAAATGAAATGCTCCAAATGCTTACAAGACTTGCACCAACTTACTCCAATAATGCTTTCTTGCACTCTACAAGAATGAATCTCTCAAAATTGGATGATCTTATGAGCTTACCACCTCTCTTTTTTTAGATGAAGGAGAGGGTCTTACATTTAATATTAGATTTATAACTTATGCCATGACTGTACATAAATTTGTAACCTCCAAGAGTTATCCTCTAAAATTGTAACCTCCCCATGTGGGACCCTTGTGCTTAACAACTCTACATCATTCTCCAACAGTTCATCCTTTGAGCTATACATCCCGGTATTTGCACATATTTGGTAAATGAGCTCCATGTAACCTGAAATATAAAAATTGGTTTTATAAGTTATGTTTAATAATAAAATTAAGAATAATAAACATTAAGTCATAGGGGAATAGGGGAATAGTGGTCATTTTATGTGTCCATCACGTACGATGAGATGCTAGAAAAGAGGAAGTTAAGGGTATTTGGTTCGTTAGATTTTAGATGTCGTACTTGTTGTTAGAGAAGTAATAGTAGATTGTGAAATATATGGTGCCATGTTAGATAATGGAGTTAAATTTACCAATTCAAAAAGTATATCACTATTTCAATTAATCCACAACATAATACAATGTCACTTTAGTTTTTACCAATCCAAATGGAGAAAAACTATATATAGAGAGAGAGTGAGAGAGAAAGAAATAGACTAGGACATGGCTTAATTTAAGTATTTGGAGAGAGTCTACATCAGTTAATTCTTACACAATGATCCATTACCTATTTTTGATGCTCTAAAGGTTTAAATCATCATGCAGATTACATGATTGGGGAACTTTATAAGCAAGGATGGATTTTTGTAATTGCAAGGATATAACAGAACATCCGGAATATTGTTGGTTTTTAGTAGAGGCAAGGTTGAGGGCCCCACCAATAAAGTAAATTTCATAAAATTAAAAATTAGCCCAAATTAAACCCAATCTTCTCATCTTCTAGACAACTAAAAACATCTCCATGAATTAATCAATCCAATACTCCAAAGCAACTATCCTAATAACAAATAGAGATCGACTTCTCTTTCTTTCTCCAAACAAAATGAGGCAATAAAAAAACCCAAACTTTTGAGTAATTCTAGGATTTCAAACAATCCTTGTTAAAAATTCAATTTTTTTCTTTTACATTGGGTGAAAACCACTTTAATTATTTATTTATATTCGGATCCATAATTTCATATCCCTTAAGTAATTTTTGGGTCTTGGAGAAGTTAAACAATAATGATGTGGTTGTTTTGGGTTGTAGGGGTTATGAGCTTGGGTGTTATGAGTTTATTTTTGGGGTAAATTGGGAACAATGATTACGAATTACTTCAGTTTAGCTTGAGATGTTGAATGCGAATGGTGGAGAAAATGAGGAGATTTTAATTATTATTATTTAAGTTATTTTTTTTGTAGGGCCCTCAACCTTGCCTCTACTAGAAACCCAACAATATTCCAGATGTTTTGTTATATCCCTGCAATTGTAAAAATTCATTCTTGCTTATAAATCTCCCCTACATGATTAGCTAAAGCCTTTACTTTTTTTTACTCTATAAGGGGGTCGTATTGGCACTTTCCCTTTTATCCATGGAACCTTTGTTTGAGCGCAAACATAGGGCTCCAAATATTTTCCGAAAATTTGAATTTTTTGAAATTTGATCCAATTTTTTATCATTTTTATTCACTATGTTGTATTCCAATTTCTAAAATATTGATATCCGATTTTTTTTCTTGAAAATAATTGTCATTTCGATTTTCCGATCTGAAATTTCTGAAAATATTTTGATCCAAAAAACCTTAATGTTTTTGGTTTTTATTTCTATTTTATAGTCTTATGATTTAATGTTTATGAACTTTACTGTAATGTCAAAAATAATACAAGTTTACCTAGCTACTAGATGTAATGTACATAACCAGGCTATCAATAGTTCCTACCGTCTTAATTTGATATCCATTTTCATGAATGTCCCTAAAGCTCAATAAGTTAATGTTGGATTTACTTGAGTTCAAAGCGAACTGAATACCCAGTAATATCTTACTATTAGAGAGTAATAGCGTAGCAATCCCAGTGCCTTCTATCATGTTGGTCATGCTAGTGATAGTCGTGACATCCCCGATGTATAAGGTTAGAGATGAGAATAGATCATATCTAGATGGATTGAGTGTGTGGCACCCCTGTCTACCAAATAGTTGTCGCTACTCATCCGATTATCGACACGTGCTCGATTAGCAGAAAAATCCATATGAAACTTGTATATATAAAATAACTACCATACAATAAAATTAACTACTATCTCAAGAAATAATTCTAACATAATCAATAAAAAAGAAATAAATATATCTCATAGATGATGATACTAAAATGTATGTCACCAGCACTTCTAAACTACATCAATGATTTATTCTCAACATAATCTGGAAAAAGTACAAATAAAACAAATCTACCACTAGCAACAAAGTAAAGAAACAACTGCTATTTAATGTGATATCACACATCTCACGAGAGAATACTACTGACTACTTCTGAGGCTGCTCCATTACTGCGTTAGTATCGCTGAAGAAGTCTGTGACCACAAACTTTACCGCCGTGGGCCAGGGAATTTTTGGTTCCCGCCCTTTCTACCATTGCTGCCTCATTTCTCCTATCCACGACCATGACCTCGTCCATGGTTTTTCTGACCATCAATTTGATTTTGTGTGCTAAATGCACTGCTTCCTCCTCCTAGGAGAGAATAATGCATTTTTTTCATAACTAGTTTACCATTTTTCGCGGCATTGAACGATGCTTAAATTAAATCCACATGCGTCCTCAATTATATCTCCATATACTATTGTTAAAGATCAGTATTGTGAACATGGAGTGTTGATAGAGTTTTATTTATCATCTCAGCCTCAGTGAGTGTTGCTTCATACAAAAGAAGTGTGGATGTGATTTTGAAGACTGTCGTATTGTAATCGACCACTGTCATAAAATCATGGAACCTAAGGGTACTCCACATGTGCTTCACTTTAGGAAGCATAATGGTTTTTTGTTTTCTAGAATGCCCCTTAAAGCTGTCCCATAAGTCACTATGATCAGATATAGTGAGCTACTCCATCTTAAAATCCTCCTGAATGTAATGGTGGAGGGAGCACATCGCCTTTACTTTGTCAATGGAAGTTTTAGTGCTATCCTCTACAATAGTATTCTCAAGACCCTGAGTTTTTAGGTGTAATTCAGCGTTCATGCGCCAGGTAAGGTAGTTGGCTCCAGAAAGCATTAACGGAGGATAATGAACACTCTTAAGTTTCGCAGACATCTACATGCAACATGTAAATCTGAATCAGTAGCATTATAATGATTCAGGAGGATCTAGGGAAGTTTTGATGAAAATTAACCACAGTTGCTCGAATGAATTATGGTCTATTCGAACAGATTTATTTTCTATTCGAATAGATTAAGTCGTGAGGTGTTTTATTCGAATACAACTAAAGTTAATTCAAATACACTTTTTGTTATGTTTTTTGTTCGAACAGAGACTTGTTTTGTTCGAATAGAGGCGCGATTCGGCCTATTTATTTAGGCGTTTAAGGGCATATTTGTCATATTTTGTAACTAGGACTTGTAACCCTTATTAAATGGGCAAGGCTAGGCAAGATTATCTTATGTTAGATCAATCAAAGTTTTGAGAGAGAGAGAGTTAGGGATTGAGAGTAATTTCATTGTAATTGATTTCTATTAAACAAATAAAGCTCTTAAAGGGATTTTCCCAACCAATTGGTGTGTTCTTTGTACAATTATTCATTATAGGGATTCTCTATTCTTATTTGAATTAAGTGGTATCAGTTTTGTAGCTACTATTCTCGAGGGTGATTGTGGCTTATAGTTTTACATGTGGCCATCTCAAGCAAACGAAGGAGAAGCTAGTGAGTCAGTTGAAGATTCATCGAAAACCTAATTTGAAGAAGGCCAATTTGGAGATGGGTCATTCCGACGATCGACTCACAACTTTGGAAATGACAGTTTCCATCCTAACTTCTACTGTAGGGGAGTTAGTAGAACAATTATGTTCCATGAACCTCGCGAATGCTTCCGCTTCGGTGAAACGGCGAGGTCGCTCTCAACGGCGATGTTGTTTGAGGAAAAAATAGGCTATGAAGGTGGATGGAGATTATGATATTGCGTAGATAGATAGCAATTTTAGTGATGTTGAATCAGTCAAGGAGTGCTCGGGTATTGGTAAGTCAATGAATCATATGCATAATCTTCGTATTGACTTGAAGATTAAAATTTTGCTATTCGATGGTTCAGTCGATGCCGAGAAGTTGAATAATTGGTTAGATAGGCTAGAGACCTATTTTTCTGTTTATAAATATTCCAACGCTCAGAAAATTTGTTTCTCTACTTTAAAATTTGTAAGTCATTCACTAACATGGTGGAAATCCTATAAGAAACGCCATGAAGTAGGAAGTTTGAGTGGAAAGAATTCAAGGCTTTGGTGAGGAAGCAATTCTATCCAATTGGGTATGAACAGGAGTGATTGTATAAATGGCATGATTTTTGCCAAAAGTTTGGGCAATCTATACAACAATTCACTACGGAGTTTCAAACCAAGTGTTGGTTTTGGATATTGATGTGGATGAGTAAGAGGTATTTATAAAATATACAGGAGGTTTGCCAGAGTCCATTAGAAGAGAATTAAGCTCTTTAATGTAGAAAAATATCGAAGATGCTACCGTTAAAGCAATTGCCATTAAAGGTAAGTACTTGAAGAGTGACAAGAGAGACGACAAGAGTAAGTCAGGGTACAAGTCTAATTGGAAGTATGATCAGAAAGGGGAGTCCAAAGGAGAGGGGTCTTCATCCATGGGGAATTTCTATAGTCATTGTAAGGCTAATACGCACATTTTAGATAAATGTTGGAAATTTCACCCAAAGCTTAGGCTGAAGGGGAGATGGACAAGAAAGAAAAAGGTGCACTAGTCGCAACAATTGTGGATCTTCCAGATTTAGATAAGCCAAATCCTAAGCTTACTCTAATGTTTAACGAACCTATAGCTATTGACGAGGCGAGTCGGGAAGAACTTTTTACGTCAGCATTCAAGTAAAGCAGAGCTTACTCGAGGCCATTATTGATCAGGGTAGTCAGAATAATTTAACTTTTAAGGTGGTGTTGAAGAAGATGGGGTTGGCTACTGTGGCTCATCCTAAGCCGTATGGTTTGGGTTGGAATTAGAAAGACGTAGAATTGAAGATCACTAAGCAGTGTATGTTCAAGTTTGCGATTACTGAGAAGTTTATTGATGAAGTGACATGTGAGGTGGTTCCGTTGGATGTGTATCAGCTCATCTTGGGTAGTCCTTATCTTTGGGACCGAGATGCAATTATTTATCGTAGAGCTCGCAAGTATCGTCTTGTGAAAGAGGGGATGGAGTTTTATATCAATACGTACAAGGAACATAGTATTACCACTAAATTAGTAACGGCGACTCAGGTAAAGAGGTTGGTTAATGCGAGTGGCAAATTTGTATGTTGTTGGTACGACCAGTTTAAGAGAGTCTGTCGGCTAAGGTGATGTCTACTTTGGCAATGTCTCCTAAGTAACAAACCGATTGGGGAGTTGCAAGAGGAATATGAAGACTTGTTTATAAGCATAGAAGGGATGTCACGCAAGACGGATGTTGAGCATGATAACCTTGGTGAATTGTGAGCCACTACCAATATTAGGCTATATCAAACTTCTGTTACAAAGTCTGATAAGATCAATAAATAGGTACAAGAACTCCTAGATTAATGAGTTATATCTAAGTTATTTACCTTGTGGTTCACCGATGTTATTAGTGCCGGGAAGGATGGGTCTTAGAGGATGTGTGTGGATTATCGGGCGCTGAACAAGATAAACTATGAAGAATCGTTATCCGCTTCATGGATTGATGGAACTTTTTTATGAATTGCAAACAACTCAGTTTTTACCAAAATGGATCTTAAGTCGGGTTACCCCAAGTTCGAATCCGAGAAGAAGATACTTGGAAAATAGCGTTCAAAACCAAACAAGGACTATTTGAGTGGTTGATGATGCCCTTTGGGTTATGCAATGCTCCGGTGACGTTTATGCGGTTAGTGAATGAGGTACTTCGTGCTTTATTAATTATTTTGTGATTGTGTATTTGGATAATATCTTAATATATAATCGTACATGGGAGGAGCACCTTGGACATTTACACAAAGTATAGGGCATTTTGCAATCACAACAACTTTTTCTAAATGGGAAGAAGTACGAGTTTGGGAAGAGGGAGCTAGTCTATTTGGGATTTAGTCGGTAGTGGTGAGCTTAAGGTCGATCCAGAAAAGGTCTCGGTCATTACTAATTGGCCTCGGTCCCGTACAGTGATGGAAGTGAGGAGTTTTATGGGTTCTTGTCAATAGTTACAGAATTTTATTCAACATTTTCACAAATAGCCGCACCGTTACATTCTTTGACGAAGACCAGATTACAGTTTATGTAGGAAGAGTACCATTAGAGATTTTCTATTACTGAAGTGCAAGATTACGGATATACCAGTGTTGGCATTGCCCATTTGCAGCGGCCTTTGAGGTCGAGACAAATGTGTTAGACTGTCTATGCATTGAGGGCAATTCTTTACAGGATGGGAAGCCGGTGCTTACCATTTTGAGATATTTACAGGAGCAGTACGCAACAATCCTACCTATGATAAGGAGTTATATGTTATATCAATCAGTGAAACATTAGCAGAGTTACTTATTGGGGTAGGAGGTTATGGTACATTCTGATCACAAACCATTACAATTTTTATCAACGCAGTCCAAGCTACAACAAGCTCGCCATAAAGTGAATGTCGTACCTTCAGCAGTTTACCTTATTGATCAAATTTAAGAAATGAGTGGACAACAAATTGGCTGATATGCTATCTCGACCCCCCATTACCAACTATTTTTTCTTTGTTGGTAGCTATGCAGATATAACCTATTATTCTTTCTGAGTACGTTACAGGGTATAACGACGACAAGGAACTCAATGTGATTCACGGGAAGTTGCTGTAAGGCAAGACATGCGAGTATATTTTGAAGGATGGTTTGATTTACAGGGGTAGTTTACTTTGTATTCCAGAGGGTGGAGACCGTTTGCATTAGATTTGAGAGCACATTGTTCCCGAATGGCAGGCCATTACGGGGTGAGAAGACTCTTTTGAATTTACGGCGTTATGTCTATTGGCCAAAGACGCAGGTGGATGTTACTTGTGGTGGTCGTGGTTGCGCGTTATACAAAACATCGAAGCCTCCTAATCGGAAGATAGGATTGTACTTACCATTGCCAGTTCCTAGTCGACCTTGAGAGAGCAATTCAATAGATTTTATGTGTAGTTTACCCATGACCATGTAAGATGACTATTTGTTTATGGTGGTGGATCTATTCAATAAGATTATTGCTCTTATTCCATGCCAGAGATGGTCACCGGGGATGGGCAGCGCGATAGTTTTAGAAACGTCTCGAGGTATTTCGGGATCCCTTTTTCTATTTTTTGATAAGGATAGCCGCTTTTTGGGGAATTCTAGAGCCGTTATGGGGGATATTGACACTAGGTTGAAGAGAAGTACGCTTTTTATTCGCAGACGGACGGCAAACAGAGGTAGTTAATGTAATTTGGTACATTTACTACTGGGATTCCATTATAAGCATCCTAAAACTTGGGATAAGAATTTACCGTATCTTTAGTTTGTGTTTAACCGGCGATTCATGGTTCCACTTTAAAGTCTCCATTTAAAGTTTGTTTGGGGTACTTGCCTCAAAGACCTTTTGATTTGACTTTTAGTCTTGGTGATAAGACGGTGTAAGGAAGGTGGAAGAGGAACATTTAAAGCTTAACGTTCATTGAGAGGTAAGCAAGGTTCATGAGGCGATTGAAGTATAGTTAAAGAAGACTCAAGCAAAGTATAAGGCTTACCACGACAAGCAGGGTTAAGTACTTTTCAAGAGGGTGACCATGTTTGGTTGCATTTGGGTAAGGAACGGCTTAAGAGGAAAGGTAAGAAACTTAAACCTATCCAATTGGTGACATGCTTTCCAATTGGATTTGCCACCTTTCATGAAGATGTATTTCGGTGATTAATGTCGAACATTTAAAGTTGTTTGAGTCATCCCTTTTGGATGAAGACTCTACAATCGACACTCGCCTACCCGTCAGTGATGGCTTATGGATGGAAAGAGAAGGTCCATTGCAAGAGGATGATATTCTAGAGAGGAAAGTTCATACTACAAGACGGGGGGTGGTAACGAATCGTTCTGAGTTGGAAGAAGGGTCAACTACCTAACAAGTCGAAGTAGTACAGCAGGGAGATGGCATAGCCGTATTTCTATATCTCCAGTTCTAGCTTGAGCAGGAGCTCAAGGCTCCTAAAGGGGGGAGCCATGATCCAGGAGGATCTGGGGAAGTTTGATGATAATTAACCAAGTCGTTCAAATGAATTTGGAGTCGTTCGAACGACTTGGTCTATCGAATAGATTTATTTTTTATTCGGATAGATAAAGTTTTGAGGTGTTTTATTCGAATACAACTAAAGTGTAATCGAATATACGTTCTGTTAAGTTTTTGTTCAAACAGAGACTTGTCAGTTCTAACAGAGGCGCGATTCAGCATATATCTTTAGGCGTTTAAGGGCATATTGTCCTATTTTGTAACTAGGAGTTGTAACCCTTATAAACGGGGAAAGGCCACGCAAGATTATCCTATGTTAGATCAATCAAAGTTCTGAAAGAGAGACTCAGGGCTTGAGAATATTCCATTGTAGTTGATTTTTATTAAGCAATTGAAGCTCTTAATGGGATTTTCCCAACCAATTGGTGTCTTCTTCGTACAATTATTT
>JACGCM010000413.1:0-53985 GCA_014058105.1 Kingdonia uniflora | reverse complement strand
ATTTTTTTTGGCTGTAATCGTCAAAAAGGTAACAATATACCTCTTATTTCCATTGGTCCTGGATCAAAGGCACACATATATCGGTATGGACCAGCTCAGTGTCGATTTGGCTCTCCATGCTTTCCCCTTGGGAAATGCATCCGGTGTTGTTTGCCAACAACACAACTTCTCATACTTGCGAATGTCGATCAATATGAGGATTCCCGTCAACATATTCTTCTGATGAATGAGCTTTAGGCCGTTGAAGTTCAAGTGCCCATAGCGAAGATGCCATATCCAGCCTTGATTTTCACCATACTTGAAAAACAAGGAAGAACATGCGTGATGCTTAGCGGAAATATTCGGTTTGGAGTATATGTACCGGTGCAATTAGCAAGCCCTCTTCAGATCTTCAATCCGCAGACTCCATTTTGATGATGATCACTATCCCTTCTCGTGAAGTTGCCCACACTGAGCAAATTACTCTTCAGTTTGGGATATAAAAAATACTCGAGATAGTCTGATGAGTGTATCTTTGGCCCAAATTTGATATCGCCTTTCCCATGACAGAAATGTAGAACTATCTCCAAACTTTACCGAGGTACAAAAAAGAATCATCCATTTGTGAAATATGAATTTTTCCCGCACATATGGTACTTATCTTTTTCTGTAAAAATTTGATTTTCTCCTCTTTCCTTATAAAAATGAGAACGACATTCAGAACGAAAGTGACCATACTTTACACTTGTAACATTTGATATTTGACTATCAAACAGCTTTGAATTTGGCCTCCACTATGTTGATTGTTGCTTCCTCTGTCTCTTCCATGATAATTTATGAATCGGTTATCGCGGTTACCTCTTTTTCGACTTGTATCTTTCCTTTTGTCGCTTGATTGCTGATTGAGAGCTGAGATTGTAGCGATTCCTTCACTGTTACATGTTTGTTGATTTGTTGCTCGTGAACCATCAATGAACTCATTAGTTCATCCATGAGAGTTGATCAAGATCTTTCGACTCCTCGATCGAAACATACCACGTAATCAAATTTGATGTCATTGATCGAAGAATCTTTTCGATTATCGTAATATCCTCCATCTTTTCTCCTTTGTTCTCATCTTGCTAGAAATTGCTATGGTTTTGGAGAAATACTCTGAAAACAAACTCTGTTGGTTGCATACGAATAATCTCGAAAATACACGAAGTGCCTGTAGATGTGCCCGCTTCACTTTAGCGGTTCCCTGATATTTCTTTTCATTGCATCCGAAATATCTTTGGATTCCTCCTTGCATAGGATCGTCTCCAAGAGGTTACGATCAATTTTGATGAACTTTGTGGTGGTAAATGCAGGGACTCTACAATTTTGATGAAACTTCAATTAACGGTGAAAATCAGAATGAGGATCTACCGCATAATCATCATCAAGGTCTATATTTACCCTTTTGCAAGTTTAATCGAACAGTTTCAAACTCTTTTGACACTTACCATATTGTGATTATAATTTTTTTTTAAACAGTGGAAGCCGCTGATATTACACTTTCTGATACTTTTGATAGAGACCAGGCATATACATCTGACCATTAATCCTGAGAGGTAAACATTTGTATGGTTGTAACGTTTGAGAGAACAAGGAAATGCTTTTAAAGCAAACACTACTCTCACGAATTACATTTGAGGTTATAAATCAGCGTTTAAGAATGACGTTTGTGCTGTTCCAGGTTTAAAATCGAAGGAGATGAGTCGCAATTGATATTGAAGGATATGAGCCTGAATTTGATATTGAAGGATACGATGAGGTACCTTTAACTCCACAGGAGTTCTCACGAATTCCGACTATTATACCTTCACCACCTGCTCTCCCCAAAGTTCCCTGCAAGGTTAACACTAGCTCTTAATATTCATGCAAGTTAAATTTTTATCACTGCATTCATGATTTTATTTATGGCACTGTATGGGGAGATTTCTTTAGTTAATGATTTCATTCAAATCTTGTTAGTCCTAAATATTCGTCTTACAGAATGTAGATTGGTATGTATGGAAGAATGTAACGCGGATTTCAAATGTTTACAATGTATGTAATAGTCAAGTAAATAAGCGGTACTCTTCACAAACTCCATTATAGTTCAGCATAATGAATCCTTACAAATGAACTTTATGAAATCTCAAATAACAGAACATGGTGGCTGAAAATAACAGAACATTGTACCCAAAGATTTACAATGTTAAGCTGCAATAGTTAAAGGGCACAAATTCTCAGCGTTAAAAGATACAGACCACGGCCCATTGATTTACAAGTTAAGCAAATCCGAATCCCTTTTTTGTAGCCGCTCCAGTCCAAGATCCTGAACCTCGGAGCAACCAACAGTCCGATGACAGACAAGAAGCTCCTCACATAGCTGATGAATACATAGAAGAAGCTCATCAGGTGATAATTGATTGTCACGCCCCAAAATGGCTTCTTAATAAACTATTAAGAAGACGAATTCTAAGGTGTAACGTCGGGCATCCTAAAGATGAAACCCCAAAAGACGTACTACAATTTAAACAATAGTAAATACATCTACAACACTATGAAAACTACGCAGCGGAATACTAATCTAAAAAGAGAGATAGAAATGATTACCAATGGTAACAAAAACTCTAAAACTGGCAAGTCCAGCTTGCTCCAACTCACTATCATCGCTACTGCAACTATTCACCTGAAAAAGTATATATGCGCAAGGCGTCAGCAAGCAACGCCCAGCAAGTACAAATATTCAAGGTCATAAGACATGATAGACCAAGATAAACATAGAAAAGAGACATGAAGATTCTAACGGAAATATAGGAGAATATCAACCAAGCTACAAGTTCAAGGAGACAGTCTAAGTAAAAACTAATATCTACCAAGATATCAACGATAGCCTAAACTTAGATCTAACTACTACAACCTAAGAAGTACGGTTAATGAGGAAAGAGAATTTGGAAGTCACGTACACAAGGTCACTTTTAATTCAGTGGGACCACACTCTCGCACCCTTCTGTCCTCAGCAGAAGCGTATCCCTTATTGGCGAGCCAGGGATTGGCGGATTCCTTTTTAGTGAGCCAGGAATTAGCGGGTAATGCACCTGATCAGGGTGTTCAAGGAATTTCAACCTACAGGTCTAAAACCTATTTTATTTTCAACTTTTAGGGATCTGCCCACGGGATGCTCGCGAAGCATGCAGCCGAGAAGTAACCGGGAAAGAATTTAGGGACTTGCAACCCGGGAAAAACTGATAAACAGTTACCTCATATTTGGTTTAGGGACTCGAACCAAAGGACCGTAACAGCATAGCCCTACTGTGTACATTAACTCGAAGTTATCCTAACAGAATGGAAATGAAGAAGTTTGAATCCTATAAGAATCAAATGATCTGTCTGTCCCTGATTAGCATCTGGGACTAAATCCAAAGACCTACCGCTCTTACGACCAGATGATCTATCTACCCTCACTTTAATAACAAGTGGGGACTCTATCAAATGAAGTAAATCTCCAACATCCAATGTTATCTGTCGTAGCATGCCCAATAAGTGTGACTATATCAAAAGGAAATTCTAAGCATCAAAGCGAATCTAAGTCGCGTACTACTGAATCATGGAAAATCCATTTAGTACAAAGTTCTTATCACCAGCACAATATCTTGCGATGATTATTGAACCACACTCATACAACCATCATATAGATCAACCTCATAAATAGTATAGAATCCACTATTTCCAAGTCTCAAAAGTACTATCTAAAAACTCAGCTACTAGATGTCTAAGCATACTAAAGAATCTTCATCTCCATAAACAAAAACTGATATAAGAAGTTAATGCTATACCAACCAACTAAAAAGACCTACTTATAAAAAGATACTCCTCAAATTTATTTAAATACATAATTCTCGAATTCCAGCCTATATCATACTAAACCCTTATTACAAGCTCATGCACACACATCACAACTCCTGGTCAATTAAATATTCTTATATACCTTAGATATACCCTTCGCTTTTGTATACTAACATGAGAAAAATACAACATCGCTCAGCGTATGATCTATTACTTACATAATGTATATCCTTACTACATCGTATTTATGGCGCTCAGACAAGTAGTTATTACACCAGCCAAATGAAATACTTCATATGTATGCTTTTATGATAATCCAGATTATAGTACGACAATTCATCCAATACATGTAACACATCTTCCAAGTCTATATCAATAAAATCATATCTAATCGGAAGAACTAATGCCTCTAGTTAACAACTCCATATTAGTTCTGTATTCAATTCCAACCTCAATCACTGAGACATCATCATATGGTAATCTAAGATTGGCTTAGTCTATTCATAATCTAGGTTATCTAGTCCTTCTACTAATACAATAGTTCTCTAATATACTAGTTAGGTCCAACTTGCATACTGATGGTGGATATAGAACCCTAAGGAAACACGATAATGAATACTAGCTTTATACACAATGAAACTCTTAAGAACCCCAAGTCATATGTACAACCAAGAAATTAAACTATACTAGTAAAACATATGTTATTTCTTAAACATGACTCCAAAAACAATCGCGGATCAGGGCATATTTGCTCACAAAGTATAATTGAATTAGGCTAACAATTGTTCTAATGAAATTTAGTACTAACAAGGCTGAGGTTCAGATCTGAAATCACACATTAGGCTTCATGGTTCAAGATATAATCCCTAAGCATATGTGCTAAAAGATACTTAACATGAATTGATTATTCAATGACAAGAACAATACGAACTGGAGCATCAGTAACTAAACAAGATAAATTACATGAACATGGAATCAAGTAAACCAAAAGAAATAATCTCTACAGGTGTGAATCCATTCTCTAATCAAGCATATGAGAAAGGATAAGAGTACTTGCCTCGGGTAAATGGACGGAGAAGGATTTACTGTATCTTACTTCAATCATCAACCTTGCCACAACATCTTCAAATTCACCATAATTAGATTAAATCAAGATGGGTTTAAGATTGAAAGGACAAAAGAGAGGTTATAGGGTCGGAATCCAACCGGCGTAATGTTGTTCTCCGATGAGATTCTAGAGAGAGAAAGAGAGATTGGAAAACGTTTTAGAGGGAGTATGAGTTTTGATCGGACGGCTGATTCTAAGGAGGAGATGAAGTAGCAAATCAAAGAAAAAGGAGGAGAAGGAGGAGTTGGAGAAGGGTTAGGGAGAAATACGGTGGTGGTTGTTTGAATGGGTTTGGGGAAAAAGAGCTAGGATTAAGTACTACAGGGTGCTACTTAACACACAAAAAAATCACCACTATTTGATGCACAAAATTTACTCTAATAACACCTATAAAATCCGGGTCGCTACATTGATTCTTAGAATTTTGTAACCTATGTAACTTATGGTAAAGTAACTTTCGAAGTTTAGCAGGTCGAGAATGATGAAGGTCAGAGAGTACCAAGAAAGCGAAAAGCAAGACGAGGAACATGTTCAGTCATTATAGACGAAGAAACAAGCTTTCCCATTCACACTTATCACTCCTGGATTCGGGATACTAGTGATATTGTCTCAAGAAGTGGAAGAACGGTGAATGTTTCTAAGGATACTAATGGCCATGTCTCAAGAATAAGAGAAGTGGGAGAGGTTTATAAATTATACCTATTATTATTTTACTTTGTTTAAGATTTTCAGCTTTTTAGGAAGTTAACAGAAGATTATATACTTCTACAGTTTTACTTCGGCCCTACTCTGTTCTTATATTTAATTGTTTAGTATTTATACTTGATTAGTACAACTATACTATGAAATGTAGTTTAGTATTTATACTTGATTAGTACAACTATACTATGAAATGTAGTCCTGATCCAAGATTCTGATGCTTCATGTAATTGCAGCACATGAAACCTATGCCAATATGAAGAAAACCGATCTTATGGAACTACCACCTGTAGGCCGAATTAGTGAGTCCTCTGAATATGGATCCAATGTAATACATTACCCGGGCCCTCTTTTGAATCTTTGGACGAAGTATTCACAGCTTCAGCTTCCTCATGATTCACCTTCAGGTTAGGGTCTCTCACAATCACTACCAAAATCTCAAGAACTTCAACTAGTAATCAATACTGTACTTTTGACAGCAAGACTAGTCACACCAATTAGACCATCGTCTTCATCCGTGCCCCTACCGACACCCATATTTGATCAAGAGCTGCAGGATTTTGTAAGTGATTGTATAGCCTAAGTGTTAGTTTCTTTCATACTTCATCAAGTATGTTGATATATTTATCTGCTTCTTTTGCACTGTATATACGAAGCCCACTGAAGATTTTCACCCTGTAATTGGCTTTCAGCCTACACAAGTCGTCATCGAAATCATAGAGATAACCTTGCCATCTCCGAAGTTCCAGAAACTGAGGCCACCATCACGCCAGGAAATTCAAGTAAATTCGGAATCTTTTTTGATCTTTCTATTTTATATACCTCATCAACTGTATTATAGTGTCTTCTAAAATCCTGATTTTTTTTTTATATGTAGGAAATTTTGAGGGCAATGAAAAGTCTATTCCCATTTCTAGCTCTGGGAATGATGTAGTAATTTTATGAGTTGTAGTTGAATAGAAGTACCAACCTCCTGTTACGTTTTGGGATTTAAAGTATGGTGGAATTGTAGATCCAATGGCAAAATGCCTTTTTCGTCAGCAATACAAAGCGGGATCGGATTTGCTCCAGTGGCCGAGGGCATTTCATGGGATACACCAGACCCGGGTTCAATTTCGAAACTGTCCCCACCCATGTTTCAGGTACACTTTTGGCAAAAGAAATATTGTAAAAAAAGTTGTTAGTATCTATTAATTCTCTTGGTTTATTTGTTCTAGCCCAACATCCACCTGTCGATGATCCCAATGACATTATCATTGAAACTATCAGAAGGTAAGTTCCCGCTTTCCCAGCACTTGTTTTGCATAATTTTTGGCGTAACTGCCATGGAAATTTGCTTCTGTAGGCATTTGAAGACTCTTTTCGATAAACCGGCCCCCCCCTGAATTCCTAGAGCTCAACCAGTTAGCGTCTGGACTGAACCGAAATAAAGCAGCCCAACTATTTTGTCATACCTTAAGTATGAAACACTTTCTTGCTGTTTTCTACACTTGTATTCAGTATTTCTATGATCATTTCATTGACTAAAGATCGTCTTTGAACATTGGTGATTTTCAATTGCAGTTCTTGCCTCCACGTCCGACAAGACAACCCTTTTAAAGATATCCTAATTTCCCAAAAGCCAAATTTGTGAAGATGCATCTTGTATATCATCCCACATGAGTGGGACACAGAGCAGCTGACCACAAGTTTATAGAAAGGTAGATGAAAGAAAAAGAGACAATGACCATAGAGTCGTGTTTAATTCCTCTACGAATATACCAAGAAGCAAATGCCTATATACTGCTTGATCAAATGCCAAAGAGACAATGACCACACCATTTAAGTGGAGTGAAAACTTCATTTTATTAGTTTGTTTTTTTGTATTCTAATATGAGATTTTTGTTTTATTCTTAAAATTGTGAAGCAAATAAATTTGGTCATTCTTTACTCAGAGGCTTGTTTGGTGATGCATTACCTAAGATAAGATAGCACAACACTACCGCATTCAAACTTTATTCCTGATTCTTGATACATGCAGTGCTTTTATTTGGGTTGATGTGACATTAAATTTCCTATAGTTGGACTCTAGATAAAAAATGTGCTGTGTACAGGGAAGTAGAATTGTATGTTGTGATATTCGCCCTCGGCCTAGATTACTTAAGTTAACTTTAGTACAACCCTGACTGAGTGTGACGTGAATACTTCAAACGCGGAAGCGAGATTCGTAAGAAAATCACGTTGTATTTGAGAGTTAGATAAAATTAGGGTTTCTACTAAACAAATCAATTTACTTTAATCAAAATCAACTGTCAAACAAATAACTTAGACCTCCCATTTTATAGAACACAATGGGGGGTTAGAATTAGGGTTATTGAAATAATATTCTACTTAAATTTAGAAACTGATAATAACTCACATTGGACCTCTCCGCTTAAAGCATAAAACATAAAACATAAAATATAAAATAAAAATAGGTCACACGGAGGTAGACGACCTTATTAGTGATGATTAACATCAGAGTGTGTTGTAATTTTTTCAAAACTTATACCTCTTTTGAGCCTTGAACCCATGACCTCTTGGTCATCTATTTTTGTGACTCCTATACTATAGCCTAAAGTTTAGTCCCACATTGTTTATAAACAATAGAGGAACTAAACATATAAGGTAGTACCCATGTGACATGTGTGTAACATGTGACATAGAGAGAGTGTATAGTTGTGTGAGTGTGTGAGAGGATTTTATACTCTATACACACTTGGACCTCTCTCAGGCGGCCCGGTAGGCCGGGCCGGCTCGGGCTCGGACTTGGAATTGGGATTGGGATTGGGCAATTGGCTCTGGGGGCCTTGGGCTTGGGTATCCATAATCTTTTTAACAAAAAGTTCATTGGGCTTGGGATTGGTTTATTCTTTAGTCTTGGTCTTCACTTTGTTCTCTCCACCTCTTGAGGAGACCTAATCCTCAGGGACACGTCCCACACGTTTGAATAAAGAGAGAGCCGTTGGGCAAACTCTCTCTATAAAAACAACTCCTCACCACCTTCAAAAATAACACAGTAACAACACAACTCTTCTCTCTCTCTCTCTCTTGTACGGTTTACCTGTGGTGCATACTCATTCTTACGTAGACTTCCGGGCTGAAGTCTACCGTATACGTACGCTCGTTGTATCCTGGAAAGAGATTAGACCTTCGTTACCTTACCCGAGGTAGGTCGAAATACTCTTCAAAGAGAGTGCGACCCACGCCTCGAGCAATCACAACCTCTCTCTCTCGTTGTAGGCGCTGTACCGGTGTCCGGTATTAGTTCTTTCTTGCTGCTGCGGTGTTACGTTACCGGAGTTCACTATCTCTTACTGTTACTGCCTGAAACTACTGCTGCGGTGTTAGTTCTTTCTGTTGCTGTTGCTAACGGAAACTGCTGCTGCGGTAACAACATCTGAGTTACTGTTGCTGCCCGAACTTGCGCTGCCAATCCAACGAACTGAAACTGAGTTACTGCTGCTCTTTATTGTTGCTGCCATATACGGTGTTATTGCTCAATCAAAGGGAAGAACAGACTGAGTTACTGTTGCTGCCATATACCGTGCTCAATCAAAGGGAAGAACAAACTGAGTTACTGTAGCTGCCTGAAAACGTTGCTGTTGCTACAGGTTCATAAGACTTAACCTATTACATTAATTTTACAATTTTGAAGAGTATTTTATTTCCTATAATATGGCTCTTTCCTCAGAAGTGCTGAAGTTTGATTCCAACAAACCCTCTAGGTTTGATGGTCTCAACTTCAAGAGGTGGAAGAACAAAATGTTCTTCTATCTCACACTTAAGGAAGTGGCGTATGTTCTGGGACAAGAATGCCCTGTTGAACCTCCTGTTCCCGTACCTGCAATAGACCCTGACCTGATTACAAACGAATATGACAAAACCTTAGAATCAATTTCGAACTGGACTGAGGCTGATTTCAAATGCCGTAATTTCATCTTGAACGGTCTAGCAGACGAACTGTACGATTACTATCTACAGTCCGAAACTGCGAAAGCCGTTTGGGATGCATTACAGAGGAAGTATGATACGGAAGAGGCAGGCTCTAAAAAGTTTGCCGTAAGCCGATATCTCAAGTTCACTATGGTCGACGATAAGCCAGTAATTTCCCAATCACATGAGTTGCAACGAATTGCACATGAGATCGTGTCCGAAGGGATACCTCTTGATGAACAATTTCAAGTTGCCGTGATGATTGACAAATTACCGCCTAATTGGAAAGACTATAAAAATATCCTGCGACACAAGTCAAAGGAACTTACCATGGAGAACTTGATTACTCGTCTTAGGGTTGAAGAAGAATCTAGAAAACAAGACCTGAAAGAGGAAATCCTTTTGGTTCAAGCCAAAGGGAAGGTCCATCTGAAACCTAAAGGGAAACCTTTCAAGGCTAAGAATGGCGGTAATCGGAACAACCGTCTTAACGGTGGTAATCCGAATAACCGTCAGAAAAATGGACACCAGAATCCTAATAAGGGAACGAACCAAAAAGCCCCACCATATAACGGAACAGTTTCTATTGTGTGTTTCAACTGTAACAAGCCTGGACACATATCTAGAAACTGCCGGAACCGAAAACCTGTTGCTCAGGCCAACGTTACCGAAGAGCCCTTAGTGGCTATGATCACGGAGATCAACATGGTCGGTGGAACCGACGGGTGGTGGGCTGATTCGGGCGCTTCTAGGCATGTATGCTATGAACGCAATTGGTTCAAGACCTATAAGGAAACTGAAGACCAGAAGGTGCTACTTGGGGATTCCCATTGCACCAAAGTGCTAGGCACTGGAGATGTTGAACTGGTATTTACCTCTGGAAGGACAGTGACTCTGAAGGATGTGATGCACACTCCTGAAATGAGGAAGAATCTTGTTTCTGGCTATCTTCTCAACAAGGCAGGATTTCAGCAAACTATTGGCTCAGATCAGTACATTTTGACTAAGGGTGGGATTTTTGTGGGAAAGGGTTTGCTTGTAATGGAATGTTCAAAATGAGTATTGAAATGAATAAATCTGCTTCTGCTTACTTATTGTCTTCTTTTAATATTTGGCACTCTAGACTGTGTCATGTTAATAAGAAATTAGTACACAATATGAGTAAACTTGGTATGATCCCTAAAGTAGATTTAAATGATTTTAATAAATGTCAATCTTGTAGTCAAGCTAAGATTACTAAAACCTCACATAAAAGTGTTGTAAGGGAACACAACTTTTAGATTTAGTACACTCGGACATATGCGAAATGGACGGTACATTAACTCGAAATGGTAAAAGATATTTTATAACTTTTATAGATGATCATTCAAACTATACTCAAGTTTATCTGATGCGTCACAAAAGTGATGCTATAGATATGTTTAGGACATATGTAACCGAAGTGAAAAATCAGTTTGATAGACACATTAAAAGATTTCGTAGTGATAGAGGCACAGAATATGATTCACATGAATTTCAAAACTTGTATGAATCCTTAGGGATTATACATGAAACAACTGCTCCTTATTCTCCAGAATCTAACGGTAAAGCTGAACGTAAAAATAGAACGTATACTGAGCTAATAGTTGCTATGTTACTTAGTTCTGGATCACCCAAATCTTTATGGGGTGAAGCATTATTATCTGTATCCCATGTTTTAAACCGTATTCCTCATATCACATCTGAATTATCACCTTATGAAATTTGGAGAAAAAGAAAACCTAATGTTAGCTATTTTAAGGTTTGGGGTTGTTTAGCCTATGTTCGTAAACCTGATCCTAAACGGACCAAACTAGCCAGTAGAGCTTTAGAATGCATTTTCATTGGTTATGCTATAAACAGTAAAGCCTATAGGTTTCTTGATATTAAGGATAATATAATAATTGAATCACTAGATGTTGATTTCTATGAGGACAAGTTTCCCTACTTACTGAGGGACAGTGGGGGTAGTAGTGGGGGTTCTCAACCTTCTACGTCTTCGACCCCTAATGTACCTCAAGTAAATGTTCCTAGAGCTGTTGATTTTCATGATACAGACCCAGAACTTCGTAGAGGTAAACGTTTAAAGATTGCAAAAGATTTTGGTAACGATTTTGTTGTAAATACCTTAGAATCGGACCCCAATACTATTAGAGAAGCGTTAACCTCAGGTGATGCTGATTTGTGGCAAGAGGCCATTGATGATGAAATGGATTCTCTTACTACAAATGAAACTTGGGATTTAGTTAACTTACCTCCTGGTAGTCGCTCTATTGGGTGTAAATGGATATTAAAGAGAAAACTTAAACCAGATGGTACTATAGATAAATATAAGGCAAGACTTGTAGCAAAGGGATATGTGCAAAAAGAAAACATTGATTTCTTCGACACATATTCCCCAGTTACTCGTGTGACTACCATTAGAGTATTATTAGCCGTTGCTGCCGTGCACAATTTGTTAATTCACCAAATGGATGTAAAAACCGCATTTTTAAATGGAGAGCTTGAAGAGGAATTATATATGGATCAGCCTGAAGGCTTTGTGGTACCTGGTGAGGAACACAAAGTCTGCAAGCTGAACAAGACCTTATACGGTCTAAAGCAAGCTCCAAAACAGTGGCATGATAAAATCGACCAATTACTTCTTTTAAATGGTTTTAAGATTAACGTTGTTGATAAATGTCTATATTATAAAGTATCTGGTGAAAGTTGTATTATGATATGTCTTTACGTTGACGATCTACTTATTTTTGGTTCTACACTTGACATTATTTTAGAGACCAAAAACATGCTTAACAATAATTTTGATATGAAGGACCTAGGCAAGGCTAGTGTAATTTTAGGCATGAAGATCACACGCACAGACACTGGTATTACTCTTGATCAATCTCATTATATTGAGAAGATCTTAAAGAAGTACAAATATTTTGACCGTAGACCTGCGTGTACTCCTTGTGATCCACAAGTTAAACTTTTAAAGAACTTGGGAGAGGCAGTTAGACAGAAAGAATACGCAAGTATTATTGGAAGCCTTCGCTACGCTACGGACTGTACTAGACCTGATATAGCTTATGCTGTAGGGGTTCTATGTAGATTTACGAGTAAACCAAGTTTGGCGCACTGGGGTGCCATTGATAGAGTTATGCGGTACCTGAAAAAAACCATGAACTTGGGTTTACACTATCAGAAGTTTCCCGCGGTCCTTGATGGATTTAGCGATGCAGATTGGAACTCATTTTCGGATGATTCCAAAGCCACCAGCGGATACGTGTTTAGTATAGCTGGAGGGGCGATTTCTTGGAGATCCAAGAAACAAACGATTCTAGCTCAGTCGACTATGGAGTCTGAGTTAGTAGCACTAGCTGCAGCTAGTGAGGAGGCAAGTTGGTTGAAAGACCTCTTGTCTTATATTCCTTTATGGAGTAGGCCTATACCACCGATACTGATCCACTCAGATAGTACTGCTGCGATAGCCAGAGTACAAAACAATTATTATAATGGTAAGAAGTTAGCGATACGTCGCAAACACAGTACGATGAGAGGTTACCTCACATCTAGTACTGTTACAGTGGATTTTGTAAGATCGGAAAACAACTTGGCAGATCCTTTGACGAAAGGATTGTCTCGTGACAAAGTGTGGAGCACATCCTTAGGGATGGGGCTAAAGCCTGTTATTGAATCACAAGTGGTGGGAACCCAACCTAAATGACTGGAAATCCCAAGAAATAGGTTCAATGGGGAAAACAAATCACTGTGATATAGAATCATGCAAATAAGGAGCTTGTCACTCCAGAGTTCAACTCGCAGTACATAAATGTAAATATGCATGATATCTTGAAGCGAATGTTAGGCTGAGTTCTATATCTCATTTATTTGAGTGGGGTGTCTAGCTACAAGAACACTCTTCATAGATTCACCAAGGTGATTGTGGAAGTGCGGCCGCTTCCTATGAGAAATTAGGCTAACTTCTCTAAAGCCTTCACCTATACTGGGATTAAGCACATGGCCGAAAAGTGCTGGCATTTAGATATTGCACATGGTAGGGTTGTATGTAGTTTTCCTCACTGTATAAAAGCGAATAATGAGTTCAAGACTCTGTTCACTTATTATTCTTATACGTTGAAGATTGTCTACTACGTAAAGGTTCAAGTCTAAGGACACCTTCACTTAAGTACAACTCTATAATCGAAACCGTACTCTCGTTTCTCTTTTCATTCATCTATCCTTTTTCAGAAGTTTTTAAAAGTGGGGGATTGTTGGAATTTTTCAAAACTTATACCTCTTTTGAGCCTTGAACCCATGACCTCTTGGTCATCTATTTCTTGTGACTCCTATACTATAGCCTAAAGTTTAGTCCCACATTGTTTATAAACAATAGAGGAACTAAACATATAAGGTAGTACCCATGTGACATGTGTGTAACATGTGATATAGAGAGAGTGTATAGTTGTGTGAGTGTGTGAGAGGATTTTATACTCTATACACACTTGGACCTCTCTCAGGCGGCCCGGTAGGCCGGGCTGGCTCGGGCTCGGACTTGGGATTGGGATTGGGATTGGGCAATTGGCTCTGGAGGCCTTGGGCTTGGGTATCCATAATCTTTTTAATAAAAAGTTTATTGGGCTTGGGCTTGGTTTATTAAGTCTTGGTCTTCACTTTGTTCTCTCCACCTCTTGAGGAGACCTAATCCTCAGGGACACGTCCCACACGTTTGAATAAAGAGAGAGCCGTTGGGCAAACTCTCTCTATAAAAATAACTCCTCACCACCTTCAAAATAAACATAGTTACAACACAACTCTTCTCTCTCTCTCTCTCTTGTACGGTTTACCTGTGGTGCATACATCATTCTTACGTAGACTTCCGGGCTGAAGTCTACCGTATACGTACGCTCGTTGTATCCTGGAAAGAGATTAGACCTTCGTTACCTTACCCGAGGTAGGTCGAAATACTCTTCAAAGAGAGTGCGACCCACGCCTCGAGCAATCACAACCTCTCTCTCTCGTTGTAGGCGCTGTACCGGTGTCCGGTATTAGTTCTTTCTTGCTGCTGCGGTGTTACGTTACCGGAGTTCACTATCTCTTACTGTTACTGCCTGAAACTACTGCTGCGGTGTTAGTTCTTTCTGTTGCTGTTGCTAACGGAAACTGCTGCTGCGGTAACAACATCTGAGTTACTGTTGCTGCCCGAACTTGCGCTGCCAATCCAACGAACTGAAACTGAGTTACTGCTGCTCTTTATTGTTGCTGCCATATACGGTGTTATTGCTCAATCAAAGGGAAGAACAGACTGAGTTACTGTTGCTGCCATATACCGTGCTCAATCAAAGGGAAGAACAAACTGAGTTACTGTAGCTGCCTGAAAACGTTGCTGTTGCTACAGGTTCATAAGACTTAACCTATTACATTAATTTTACAGAGTGCATGAACAGTTTTAATATCAATAATAATTTTATAAAGAGAACGTTAGTCAGTGCTAAACTCAGTAGATTTTTATTTATTTATCAGACGGAGGTCTTTCTTACATTATATTAGATATGACAAGAGAAGTACTTTCTGACGTCAACTGAGGTCAGCGTCAGAGAAGTCCTCAAGTTTGTATATGATCAGTTGAAATCAGTAACTGTTCTTCTGCATGATATGTGCCATTATAGTCTTATAGTAATGTGCTTCGTATACAACTCTATGCTGATACCTTTGCCAGTCTAGGTTGACAATTTTGGGGGATTAGCAGGAAAGGTGTTTGCCGACTATCGAAATATTTCTGTGTTATTTATATTATATTAATTATTTATGTAGAAACAATCAAAGTGACTAAATGCCTAGTCATGGAAATCCTTCAAGCATAGTAACAAATAACTTGCTAACCAGTTCTATCCCCCAGAAAAAATCATTGCATTAGTAACAAATATAAAAGAACTGAAGGAACTTCTGTGAAAATTTAGAGCAGTCGCCTTGACACCATGTCAACTTTGTCTTTCCTAAAACTTTCCTACCATTCAAAGGCTTATTACTCGTCAAGCTCTCTCCGAAAGTTAGCAAGAGATAAGCATACCTCTGAAAGTTGATCATCACTAAACTCATCAACATCAATGACGTTAACTGTTCTTTTTTGAAGAGGCAATATGTGATCAAAGTCTTTAGAACTCATTGAGTCGCCTTTAAAACTAAACCGTGATCTGATACTCGTGCAATGCCCGCCAAGAGGTTTGCAATTTCTTCTATGTTTCTGCTTTTCCTAGTGATTAGGGCCCTGAAATTGTTGTTTTGGATGGAGCATAACTGAAACTTTTGTACTACCTACTTAAAAGTATATCTGTTATTCTTGCCAACAGCACCCCCATAGAATCTCACACTTCCCACCCACACTTAATTAATTGTCACGACCCCACTCTACGAACACCGATATTGTTTTCACTTAACCACTGTGGATCTCCTGCAGTGTGAGATTTTTCTTCCTAAGAAAAGGCCTCGGTGACATGTAGAGTGAAATCTTAATTTAAGGACCAAAGGACCATACACGATGTGTTACAGTCCCCCCACCTTTAAGATCGAGCCGTCCTCGGCTCTGATACCATTTTGTCACGACCCCACTCTACGAACACCGATATTGTTCTCACTTAACCATTGCGGATCTCCTGCAGTGTGAGATTTTTCTTCCTAAGAAAAGGCCTCTGTGACATGTAGATTGAAATCTTAACTTAAAGACCATACACGTGGCAGGATCTTAAGCGATGTGGGACTAAACTATTGGTGCTACCGTCACCGCTAATGGGTTAGGCACCTTTCCAATACCCGCTCAGCCGGGGTGTTACATTAATCCTACATTTTAACTATCAATTTTTTTTCTTAATCTTAAATGCGTCAATATAAAATATTCTCTGTTATCCTGTCCATGGCACCGGTGAGAAGGCAAAATATCCAATTTTTGGAGTCACAGTGGGGAACAGCTCTCAATCTGCACCTGATGTTTTCAGGTTAGTTAAAACTTGTTTAAGTAAGTTGGAGTAACACGAACAGAGCTAGACACCCAAAATCATGTAATATATTATCCTTAGGCCTTTACTATACATGATTTAAGAATGAATGATTTGCAGGGTTACCCCTCTGTCCGTGCTTTATTTTTACGTATATTACAAAATGTTTCATAAGGCTTGGCAAATAGTGATTATGCCTAAATTTTTCGTTTTGGTTTCTGAGCAAAAATTTGGTGATTGCTCATACACTTTCAATTTAATACATAACCTTAAGAAATGTAGGATTGTTAAACAAACAAACAAGCTCAAGTGGTATTGTAGATTATACCTGTAATTCTCATTCACAAGCTATGTCTAAATTTATCAAAGATGTCATTCACGTATGATCCTACGTTTTCACTTTGGGGTAACTTTTTTTTGGTAGATGTATAAAGAAAACATCAACTGTGAAGGGAAGATATAGTAATTTTAATAAATCACTTTCCCAAATAACTAATCTACTCTTTTGAAAGAGTCCACGCAACACACATTTCAATGCAGATTTATATTGCATATTATGTTACTAGTACTACTCGTGGCTTGCCACGATGAACAACGTCGACACGCCTTCGGCGCTATCTATCTAACTGATATGTTACAAAGGCGAGCCTTTGATGCCTCAACTCCTAAGACAGGCATCAATGAATAATTTTTCCAAAGATTTCGGTTGTGCAAAGCCTTAGGGGAGACGTTGTCCATTACACATAGTCAGGCTTTTGAGGGTACTGCTGGTCTGGTGGGTATATTTCTCAAGAGATCATCTAAAATAGTATCCACTGATCACTATCAATAGTACTCATAATGGCAAAGTTGGTCAGTGCAATTTAGAGTTGAGGGATGAAAAAGATATTGGAGAGGATATTGGAATTAGAGATAAAAATGCGAACTAAGTAAGATTTTACGTTTTCTTTTTGAAGTTCGGATTAGAAGTGGAATTGATTAGATCAGTGCTTGATTAGTTTGGATTGGCCTGATAATGCAAAATAAGCCTGGTCGGGGCACTGTTAGCTCTTATGTTAGTGTCGACGATCATACATTTATTAGAGCAAACTTTGGTTTTACGTAATAGTAGATCAGGCAAAAATTTAAATCCAGATAAGGTAACCAACATAGTAATCTTTTCAATATAACATCCACGAAGTGTATTTCAGTAAACGAAATTGGATGAAATAAGAAAGATTTGCAAGCTTCATTAAATGACACAATAACATGACCTTTAGGGGTTCAGGAAAATTAAGACAACCAACCACTCATTCTCGGCTAAAGTGTTGATTCTCAAATTTTGAAAATTACTAAATTAAGCTCAAAAAGATAAAACAAACACTAAACTGTTTTAGTTGCTTTTTCTTCTAACTCTTCAATTTCTTCGACAAAAAGATGATCTTCATTTCCCAACTCTTGTTTCGAGTTAGAGTCTCTTTGAACAGGAACATTCTAAAATTACTGGGGCGAAATGACACTTGCAATTGCTCTGATTGCAGCTGATTCTTGATCATTGTCTTCAACTAAGCTGTCTCCAGATGGGTTGTTGCTGGTTGTTACAACTTCTTCTGCCTCTCCTCCTGATGTCGGTGGGGGAACATAGAAGGGTATACGACCTCTCTGCCAGTCATGAAGGACCATCTTTGCTACAGTCTTTAAATCCGCTTTACCGCCCTGGATAGAAAAAATCCCGTTACACACATTACTACCAAATTGCTCAAATAACTACTTGAGAGAAATACAAATTTTGTAATCAATAGTAGATATGTCCAAAACAATATATTTGTCAATTATTTCTTGTGCAGATTGATACTATGTATAAGAATCTTAACCAATCGATTCTTTATGGTCCTTCAGGAGAACCCTCTCTGACACGGCCCTAGCCGGGACCGACTCTACAGTGCCCGGAGTGCAGCGGAATAAGGGACCGTGCGGCGTACACGGACGCGAGGTCGGCGTGTACCAGCCATCTTCACTGGCGCGGCGCGCCAGTGGCATACAACCCACGGATGCTAGAGCGACATCCGGATTATCCTGGATACTCGTGAGGGGTCATCGAATATGTATTCGGTATAGGCAACAACGCTGAAGGTTCCCTCAATAATCCCTACAGCGTAATCTCTCACGACGCGCGCGAGATACGGAAAGCACACCTGTCCAGTAGCGGATCAGGGTAGCTCAATATGCCGGTTTCTACCTAAGGGACTCATATCTCAAGGGGCGACGAGCCTGGACTAATTATACTGTCCATCTGAAAGGGGCGGTGCATCTCGGATAGCCCGCGGGGCATAGCGGCGCCATATGAAGCCCTCTAATGAAAACCGGCCCGCATTGCGAGGCAATGTCCCCTAGCCTACCCTAGGCCTAGGAGAACTCATAACTATCCCTTGTAGATAGTCCATGAGCCGGGGTCCTTGATGACCAAGCATTAAAGCTCTTTTAGTCATGGGGAGGATCGGACCAAGGTTCCTCCTTAATATAGCTACTAAGTAAATAGTCAACTTCCAAAAGAAAACGTTAAAACATGAGACGAAGCGTACTGGACCTTTTTGCCCCCTTAACTGAATCCGATTGCGACGAAACTTGGCGTGGAGCTATATTAGGATATAGAGAACAAATACATTCGGACAGAACTCAAAACGCTCGGGTAAATTTGGCCGGCGTTCGGTAGGTCGTCACACTCTTTATGCCTTTTCTCCACTGAATTGCATTCTATCAAAAACGATATGGCTACATATGAGCAGTAGCTAGCTAGTAACAATGTCTCATATTGACACGTCCCTCCCACAAAAACATAGTTTCTCATCATTGCTAGGGATTTATTACTTCTTCTGCAGCACGGATTCTTAACAAGTTTCAGTCATTGTTGTTTGAGGTTAATAGTTCGATAAAGCCTCAATGTGAGTGTTCTTTCTTTCAGAATAGTCTGTTCCTACATACATTAATTTATTTCTTTTCTTAAAGCAGCGAGAGCCCTTTCGGAGTGGTGTATTGGTCTGCTCGTGCAATTTGCACATATAAACTAAATACAGAGGAACCCCTGGTCCTTGTGGTGGAGGGAGAGTGATCTGGAATCAACTTGCAGTATGTTGGTGGTTTTGGTGCAACAATGTCCAAGAATTTGGTGTGAGCTCAGTAAATAAGCAGATAAGTTCTAGAGGGTTGTGCAGGCATGAAACAATAATACCCATTTTGGTAGATGGTAAGAATGGCAACCGGCATCAATCCTGTACGGATAGAAAACCGTAAACCTGCAAACCATTGACAGGAGTAATTTAAATTACGAGTACCAGCCAGTTGGCTTGGCTCCTTTATAGTACTAACCTAAATGGATGGCCTTTGACACTAGTTTATGCTAATGTATGGCTTTCACCTTTGCGAGTAAACACATAAAGTTATATCATCGTTTGTTGATATGCCAAGGTTTTGCTTTTGCTGCAGCAATGTCTCAAATCTAGTGTTCTAGCTGAAATTATGGGCCTGCTGTTGCGTATTAAACTATGTAGGAACCAGGGATGGCGACCTTCAATAGTGGGAGTGAGGTCTCAATTGGGATATCATTGGTTGCACTCTCGTATTCTTCATCCACCGAAGGCTAGACAACTTCTGGGTGAAATGAAGGACCTCTATAATACTCTTGGTATTAACAATTATTATTATTATTAGACAGACAATGTTAATGGAACACTTGGACTGAATGAGTTGAATCTTCTAGCCAAAATAGCATAATCAGAGTTCACTGAAATCAGCCAATGCCAATGCCAATGCCAATGCCAATGCCAACTCAACTAAGATCCCTATTTTGAGACATCGTCATTCATGATCCACCCGGAAAATAGGTTTTAGGTTTAATTTCATTCATAGTAGATATATGAGAGAATTTATGTTGGTTTCGGTATTACTCTACTTTAAAAGTGACTATGTGTGACGACCTACCGAACGCCGGCCAAATTTACCCGAGCGTTTTGAGTTCTGTCCGAATGTATTTGTTCTCTATATCCTAATATAGTAGCACGCCAAGTTTCGTCTCAATCGGATTCAGTTAAGGGGACGAAAAAGTCCAGTACACTTCGTCTCATGTTTTAACGTTTCCTTTTGGAAATTGACTATTCACTTAGTAGCTATATTAAGGAGGAACCTTGGTCCGATCCTCCCCATGACTAAAAGAGCTTTAATGCTTGGTCATCAAGGACCCCGGCTCATGGGCTATCTACAAGGGATAGTCATGAGTTCTCCTAGGCCTAGGAAATGCTAGGGGACATTGCCTCGCAATGCGGGCCGATTTTCAATAGAGGGCTTCGAAGGGCGCCGCTATGCCCCGCGGGCTATCCGAGATGCACCGCTCCTTACAGATGGACAATATAATTAGTCCAGGCTCGTCGCCCCTTTATATATGAGTCCCTTACTTGGAAACCGGCATATTGAGCTACCATGATCCGCTACAGGACATGTGTGTTTTCCGAACCTCGCGCGCGTCGCGAGATTACGCTGTAGGGATTATTGAGGGAGCCTTCAGCGTTGTTGCCTATACCGAATACATATTCGATGACCCCTCACGAGTATCCAGGATTGTCCGGATGTCGCTCTATCATCCGTGAGTTGTATGCCACTGGCGGGCCGCGCCCGTGAAGATGGCTGGTACACGCCGACCGTACGTCCGTGTACACCTCACGGTCCCTTATTCCGCTGTGCTCCAGGCACTGTAGAGGCAGACCCGGGTTGGGCCGTGACACTATGAGAAAGAACTTTCAGGTCATGCCATCGTGGTATACTCCCTCTCCATCACAATTGTCCATAGTTACAACAGTTAGACACATTAAAACAACTTTAACATATCATACTCCTAAAACAACTAAACCTGTAATATGTGGTGTTCCTGTATGAGAAACATTTTTAAGACAAGAAGAAACTCTTACACTAATAAAATTACACAACTCGCTAGAGCTACTCTTTCTTCGCTTTAGATTAACTTGTATCTGTTACTGAACAGCACAAACTCTTACACTAATAAAATAAGCCCATACCAAGTCTGTTCATAGCAACTCGGATCCCCTGAGGTCCTTCAATTCAGCAACTTGTCAAACAATAATATGAAAAGACGTCCTTCCGCTATGCCAAAAGTCGTTTAACCTGTTGCGGATGACTGCAATCAGTGTATCCGGGTAGGACCTTCTCCACATGTTTCAGCACTTAAGAAGGAAGATTTTGAAAGATTTTCTTTGGCACGTCTAAGTTGCTTGATTTGCACATGGGCTTGAGAACTGTGTTGTATGTATTTGGTTCCAATCTCCTTTCAGTCCTAAAATCCAAAAACTTACAAGTTTTGTTGGACACGCCGACTTTCTTGCACGCATAATTAAGTTGCTCAAGGATACGGAAAGCCTAACATACTTATTTACAATGCAATCCTCGACGGTCTTTGTAAGGATAATCAGATACCCAAAGCAAAAAACCTTTTTGAAGAAATAATTTGCAAAGGTGTTGAGCCAGATGTCATCACTTACAATTCTATAATTCGAGGTGTATGTAGTTTAGGCATGTGGAAAGACGCTGAATTTTATGTCAACAAAATGGTGAATTCTGGAGTTTCCCAAGACATAGTAACATTCAATATAATTGTAGATGCTCTCTGCAAGGATGGGAGGACAGAAAAGGCACAAACTCTATTGAAGTTGATGTCTACAAGAAGTGTAAGACCCGATGTAGTAACTTACAGTTCTTTGATAGATGGCTTATGCAATTCAGGCCAATGGGAAGAAGCAACGAAGTTATTTAGTGAAATGATAGGTCGTGGAATCTCACCAAATGTACATACATTTAGCATTTTAATCGACGCTATATATAAGGAAGGCATGGTCATAAGTTGTTTGATTTGATGATTGAAAGGGGGCGTGGAACCGGACACAATCACCTACAACGCTTTGATGGATGGATATTGTTTTCAAGGCCGAATGGAGGAGGCAGAAAAAGTGTTGCATTCAATGGTGGTTAGGGGTTGTGAGCCTGATGTTATCAGCTACACCATATTGATAAATGGGTATTGCAGGGCTAAGAAGTTGGATGAAGCTATGCAAAATTTTGAAGATATGCGTAGCAAGGGCTTAACACCCGATGTCATTACATACAATTCCCTGATAGATGGTTTATGCTAAGTTGGGAGAGTCGCAGCGGCGCAAGAACTTTTTATGGAGATGCAAACTTGTGGACCTACTCCAGACAATGTTACATATAATGTCATGATACAGGGACTCCTCCAAAACAAACAGATCGACAAGGCACTTCAACTTCACAGAAAAATGGTTACGATGGAATTTCCCCCGATGCATTAACACATCGATGGTTGCAAATTTACTTGTGAATGAACCAGATAGTAAAGTTATGGGGATGCTTGATTGAATTCGTCCCAAATACAAAAGAAGTACTGTTTCTAGCTAAACTCTCAATGATATAAACAAGCACAAAAAAGCTAAGGAGTCAACGCGTTAACGACAGCAGTAGGAATGGACCAAAGGCAGCAGGAGCAATTCAACCTCTGGATTTTGATGATCAGTTCTCAAGCACAAAGGGAGTAAAGAAAAGGAAGTAGACTGGGAACAAAATGTCATAATTTTCCAAGATTTTTGTATCAGTACTATTTTTTGGATGTGTTATAAGCATGTTCGTTGGTAGCTCTTGATTCTTGTTTCTTTTATATATTTGATCAAACTGCTTATTTAGCAAAAAGGTGTCAAGAATTCATACATAACGAAGTCATGTATTTGGAATCCTAATTCGTACTGTGATATGCATTGCTAGGAAATTAATATAATTTTGTCACAATTTATCTGGTTTTTTATTTTATTTTTTATTTATAGAAAGTAACTCGACTAAATTGTTGTGTACTTGACCTTCTCCGCAACTGTGAAGCTCATTAGAGGGTTTGGAACCCACTGCTTGTTCCCCTTACGCATGTATGTATTTGGTATTGCACTTCAAATGCAGCCCTTCAATCTTACCAATTAGAATTATGATACAGAGTACTTCATATAGTTGTATTACGTCATGAGGTAAACATACAGACTCAATTGAATCGTCTATAAGAAAATCGTCCAAACTATAATGGCCTTAATTGGGATTATCAAGGATCAAAGGAAGTTATGTCCCGCTAAGACATATCTCCAACAGCAGTAGGGCCAATGTCAAAACATATTGCCTCGAATCGCTGAAGACTGCCAATAATTTTCCAAATCCTTCACCACTGCGCTATTCTCTTTTACAGACTTTAAAATATTATGCGGTATGCCAAGAGATCATATTTTGATTCTGCATCTGGAACACCACTCTAAACATTTCCAGATATCAACTGCCACTGAACTCTAATGAAACAAATGATTAGATTAGTCGGGCTTTATGTTTATTGCAAACAGAATCTATAAGGGGACTATGGTAACGTATAAGGAGTGTTAAAGTTATAGCCTATTTTTGTTAATCAAAAAATTACACTAACTGTGTTAAAAAAAACTAACAGACGCGTAAGTGATACACAAATCTCTAGGAGAGCAAAAATTGATTTGGGGTTAAGACAAAAACATGTTGGAAGTCTGAGTGTAGGTCTATAATATATATATTTTTTGGGGGAGGATTCCCCTACACTTTCATTTTGCTACATACCTCCTATACTCTCTCCTCTCCACTCAAAACACTACCTCACCTGCCCACTCAGCTCTCCCTCTCTCCCACGTGGCCAAAAATAAATACAAAAAAAAAAAAAAAACTCTCTCTCTCTCACTCGCCAAAACTCACTCATGAAATCAGTCGCTCTCTCTCTCTCATTCGATCATCTCCGACACTCGTATCTCTCTCTTTCTCGAGCTCACTCACCGTGTCTCTCTCTCCACTGAGCTCAACAACATACTCTATGTCGCTCAGTCGCTGTCACTCACTCCGTGTAGTCCTCTGACAACTCCTCGCTTTCACTCAGTCACTCATTCTTTCTCTCTCTTACGGTGGTGACCAATTGTTCTGTCTCATAGCCGACATTCCCTTTGTTCTACGGGTATTTAAAAAGTGAATATTGGCATAATAGATTCTTAGAGGAGTTGGGAGAAAGCCGGGAGTCATCTTCCGAAGAATCTGATTGAAGAAAATATGTTTGGGATTGGGGACCTATATATATATAGAGGAATTTGTATTATTGATATTGTCAATTTGCCCAAATTTAAGACATACAACAATCTCGATAAATTAAAGAAAATATAAACGAGCAGTTCCAGAGCATCAGATCCTAATCAGGTCAACTTATGTCATTACAGCCTCCCATTCGGCCACTAACTCGTTCAAGTGTGAATAATCTAAACCGTTATCCTACTCCATTAAAAGAGAAGAACCTTAATTTCTACAATGATTCTCACATGACTGCAAAGGGAAACCCCATTCCAAAGTACCTTACCCCTTCACAACTTTTAACCAGATGCATAATAGAACATTGACCGAGTTAGGCAAAGCGCATCTTGAATTAACGGGTCAATAAAATACTCTCACACTCTAAAAGCTATTTCTAAATGTGAAGGCTTCCAGACAGGGAATATGGTTCAAAGTAAAAAACTTATCGAAAGAATCTTTTTTTTATTGCCATAAACCTAAATCCTTTGACCTCCCTATGTTGGTAACTATGTCTCAGTCTTATTTTCTTGTTCAAATGGTGTACATCCATTGAAAAACACACCTTAGGAATTAATCCAAGTGTGCTCATTGCCTTTCATCTGTGATCTTACCAATTCTTTTCCACTCACTACACCCATATAGACCAGTAATGTATGTATTAGTAAAACTTTAAAGATTCCTAGATGAGGTGTACGCTGATTTTGCAAGACCTGGAGGTTGGAATGGTAAGCAACTACAGATTTTCCATATATTCCTAGATGATGTTTTGCATTAATGAAGGAAAGCAATTATAGGGAATCATTGCTTCAAGCAATTGGGCTAATGCTGTGAAAAAGATCATAATGCAGATGCACATTATTAGCTGTTTTAGTGGGCCTGATTGTATCGATCACTTGAATCTCGATAGTTCCATTGAAAACACAATAGTGGCTTGTAGTTGCATTAATCACAAGATTTACGATCATCATTATCTCAGTACTATTTGGTTTGGTTCTTGGTCCTTTGGGACGCTTGGTTTGGATTTGGTCATTTTGGGGACGCTTGGTTTTGGTTGGTTTCCTTGGGCCGTTTGTATGTTTGGGTCTTTGGGGACATTTGATGGTGGAGAGTGTTTGTATGGATCCGTTTGATTGGTTTCTATGTTCGGCTCAGATTTTCGGTTTGTTTGGTTGGGGAAACCTTCATCGAGGTAGAGAATTGTGGGGCTGCCTATTGCCTTAGTCGTTCGAACGACCCTTTTCCAATTCCCTGAAATTTTGTCCCAGGAGCCCAAGTCGTTTGAACAACTCCCTATTTCGTTTGAACGAAATCTGGGAACTCTGTTTTTTTGATGGTTTTCGAATCTCTTGTTTGCCTCGAGATTTAAATGATTGTAAAAGGTTTCCCAAGTATATAAAAGAAACCTAGTTATTTTAGAGCCACCTTTTGATTCAATCATTTGGTGAGTTCTTTTGAGAGGTGTTCTTGAGAGAAACCTCAAATTGAAATTGAGTGATTGTAATTAGGACCTTGAATAAACTCTCTCTCTCGGCAATTTGCCGAAACACTATAAACTTGGTGTTGTGTGTTTCTTTGTTTGTGCTTGTTTGTGACTAACCCAAATCGACTTTGAGTTTGTGGCTTTCGGGTTTGCGACTCAAAAGTACCCTGAGTTCCTTTCAACTCTTAGACCTTGATCATGGAGGATCTGTGTTGTTTCCACTCCAATCAACGGTCCTTTATGTGTGAGATACACTATTCCTAACAAATCCTTGCTACTATGAATATTTTTGTTTCTGTATGTGATTCAGACGAATGCACACCTGAGAAAATTATGTATGTTATTTATCTTATTGCAACGCATATATGTAGTAGACTTTAACATGAATAGGAATGTATTTAGTATTGAAACTCTCAGGATCCACATATTTCACACTTTACCTGTACTAGATTCCAAGCTTTTGTTATGCAGTTTTCAGACAATCAAAAGTTCTAATTTATTCTCGGTATCAAGTAGTTATTTCCTTATCAATAAAGGTTGGTTCTCGTATGCAATTTGGTAGCATTGAAAGTTACTACTTTTATCGTTGTTGTTATATGATGAAAACAGCGGGATGTTTTTGCATTTTCTTGAATCATCGTTGTTTGCTCCTGTAGTTATTTGCATTTTGTAATCCTCCTAACAATGAGATGATAGTTAGTTAAAAGATATCAGTTTTCCATGATGGGTGGTATTCTCTATTTGCAATGCAAGCAAACTTCTTACATAAATGATTCTCTATCCGCCTACAATGACTTATGGAAAATTTAACAACGCTTTTGAATCATTGTGGTTTGAGCAAGATGTCCGGTAAAGATTATTTCTGATAAGCAAGATGTCCAAAAGCCTATCAAGGTCACCTTTCTAGAGATTTAGGAGCTAGTATAGGATTATGATACTTCATTTGGAATGCTTTCTCAAAGATTTTTTTTGACAAGATGCCCCAAAACTGGATGGTGTTTCTTACAATATGAACATTTGGAAATTAAAATGACCAACATAATCATCCTTAAATAGAACTTTGTGGAAATTGCATTTAACTGGGTTTGGTACAGAGCAGTTCCCTTATGCCTAGTGAAACTCTTCCTGATTTGGAAAACGATAATCAAATCCATGTCCAAGCAGTCATAAATCATAACATCCACCAATTGACATGCATTCCAAATCTTGCAACATAGAAGAAGCAAAGATGAGGATCATCTGTAATCAAGGTCAAAGAAACATAGTTTCATATACTTCTAGGCTGTAGCTATATTCAAAACGGTCTCCTGTCTCCACAAGGAAGCTTAGCGTATTAAAAGATGCGGCAGACTTGGCTATGAGCAAACAAATATACTCCTTCCGATGCCCACGCCAATTGCAAGTCCATGCAGAACTCAGATCCTGAACTTCAATAAGATGCCAGATTGAAACATGAATGGTTATATTCATGCTTCAATTCCATGGATGCTAGCGGGAAAATATGAATAGGTCCTTCGGATTTCTTCTTAGGCTGCTGTCTTTACATGAAATGGAAATACTTCGACGACTAAAATGAGTAGCTCAGAGCCGTTTCTAAGAGAATCTCAAATAGAGGGGTGTGGGTATAGACACTGTCCCTCAATTCTGTAAATGAAAAACCTGTATCTCAAGTGTTCCATCATCACACAAGATCATAAAATCATCTCTTTGGGTAAACGATCATCCCACAAAAACGACAATGTTTATCCAATTAATCACCACCTTGTCTCTTTTGATAAATCTAATTGTTCCAGGATAATGGAAAAATAATAATAATACAGAGAGCTAATAGTCTGAACCACTGATAGATGAAAAAAGGAGATATAATAGTAACAAATAATTCAAAGCCAAGTTGTCTAAACTTTCTATAAAAATGAAACCAAAGCCAAGTTGTTCCCTCTATCCTCCGTTCAAAGCCAACTGGACGGAACACTTGTTACCAAAAAAAAAGGGTAGGTTTCTCTAGTATCTCCCTGCCTGCCACTCCACGATATTACCCTGACTTTTCATATATAGACCTTCAATATCAAAGGTATCACTGCTGCCCTATTTGTGCAGCAATTCTTCATAAACAAAGTATACAGTCCATATATATTTCACTAGAATGAATCTGAGAAAACAAATAACCAAGTCCTACAGAAATTTCAGCAAAGTTGGCGCCCAAAAAATCAAATAACTTAAGGTAGCCTGAAAGAACATAAATACTCAACAAAGATGGCTTTGCCGCTACGCAAACAATGAAGAATTACACTTTAAGATAAACATTTGAACAAAAAGATTCAGACAAATTGGCATAAAAAGAAAATAAATACAAATGACTTACATTTACTTTAAAAGTCTAACTCAACAGTGGTACCACTTCCTTTACTTTGACGCTTTGGCAAGATTTTATCAACCAAACCAATGAATTTACCTTCTAGTCCATCTGCTGCAAGCAAATCTTTTACACTAGATGTGTTTGTTGCATTAAGTGGAAAATCCCTGTCAGCCATATCATTGAGAAGTTGGACTGCTTTATCAATTTCGTTATTCTGAAAATATCCACGAATCATGATACTATATGTAACATTGTCTGGAGTAGGACCCTTATCTAACATTTCTGTCAATAAATTCTCTGATTCTTGAAGCAATCCTTCTTTCATAAATCCTTGGATCATTATATTGAATGTTCGAGTGTTGGGTTTTAACTCCTTAGAAGGAAGACTATCAAAGAGTTTCTTCGCTTCATCCAAGTTGTTTGATTTGCACATGTTATCAATAACTGTACTATAGATAACAATATCGGCTTCCAATCCATCATTATCCATCTTTTCAAATAGTCTCATTGCTTCCTCATAACTACCATTTGTAAATAGGCCATCCAACAATATGTTGTATGTGTAATCATTTGGACTAGGTCCCCGAGCTTGCATCTCCATGAAAAGCTCTTGCGCTGCAGCGACTCTCCCAACCTTGCATAAACCATCTATTATGGAACTGTATGTAATGACATTGGGTGTTAATCCCTTGCTACGCATATCCTCAAAAATTTGCATAGCTTCATCCAACTTCTTAGCCTTGCAATACCCATTTATCAAAATGCTGTAGTTAATAACATTAGGCTCACAACCCCTAACCGCCATTAAATGAAACACTTCTGCTGCCTCATCCATTCGGCCTTGAAAACAATATCCATCCATCAAAGCACTGTAGGTTATTGTGCTTGGTTCCACACCCCTTTCAATCATCAAATCAAACAACTCATGGGCCTTTTTGACCATGCCTTTCTTGCACATAGCGTCGATTAAAATGCTAAATGTATGTACATTTGGTACAATACCTTTTTCAATCATTTCTTCAAAGAGGTTCTGAGCTTTGGGTATCTGTTTATCCTTACATAGACCGTCGATGATTGCACTGTAGATTAGTATGTTAGGCTTGCAATTTCCTTTCTCCATATCATTGAGCAACTTAATAGCTTGATCAACATTTCCAGTTTTACACAGTCCGTCGACCATAGTTAAATAAGTAACAACATTACACGCATACCCAATCTCTGTAATTTTGTAAAACAACTTGATTGCATCCTTTACTCTCTTCTCCTTGAAATGCCCTTTGAGCAAAGTGTTGAAAATAACTATATTTGGTTCAAACCCACTCTTGAAAATGTATCCAACAACAGAAAACCCAAAATCCAATTTACCCATTTGGTAAAAACAATTGATTAAGGTACCAAATGTAACTAGATCAGGTCTGATTCTCACGGAATCCATTGATTTAAACATTGTGATTACAGTGGAATACTGATACAACCTGTTGAGGACTCCTAGCAGTTGATTAAAAGGGTAAATCGAAGGCAAGGGTCGCATTTGAATAGCATTATCAAATAAATCCTTGGCTTCTTCTATCTCAAGGTTCCCTGATCTGCATCTATCTCTTACAAATTGCTCAAAATGAGCTAATGTAAAATGTGGGTTGGAATGAGAAGAGGAAGTGAAAGTACAGACCTTATGAAGCTCAGAGATCATCATCTTCTTCTTCATCATCATCATGGCTTCAAGTTTCACTTCAAAGATGAGAGTTGGTGGTGCTCTTGAGAGACCCCTAAGAGTGATGTAAGATAATCTCCAAGTGTGCAATTCTTAAGATATGGGGAAGGCGCATAAGATTTATATGATACAACAACAGCCAACTAGTAAACTAAGGAAACGCTTAAAGTGTTGTTGTACATAGACAAGTTATAGGTTAGTGTGTGTGATGCTCAAATTAATTTAAAATCTGCGGATTGCACATAGTAGGGATTAGTCTGCTAATAGCTAAATCATTTGGCTTGATTTGGTTTAAAGCCAAATGATTGGGCTAGTTTGGATTAAGTCTTTTTTCCTAAAATGCCAAATCATTTGGCATAGTTTAGTTTAAAACCCAAATCATTCGGCTAGTTTGGATTAAGCCTTTTTTCCTAAAATGCTAAATCATTTGTCTCGTTTTATTTTAAAAGCCAAATAATTCGACTATTATATGTAAATTTATATTCTTCGGAAATGCCAAATAATTTGGTTCGGTTAATTTAAGACAAAATCATTCGCTTAATTTGGTGTAAGCCTTTTTTCCCAAAAATGCCAAATGCTGATGATGTTGAGTCGACTATGTCAGTCTTTCTATGACCAAATATGCCATCAATACACTGCAAGTATGGAACAATTGTATGACAAGCATCTTTTTTTGTTTCGTATCAAGCAATTTTAGGTTGAATAACGTGAAATGGGATGACAAAGGTTTGGGTATAAATAACAGTTTTATTTGGAGCCCACAATTGAAGTAAGATGTACGATTTGTTAAGAGGAATGCCAGCATACTCGACCCCATTGTGGTTATTAATACCAGAGTCTTTATCCATGGAGAGTTGGAGCGTTTTTTCTTGATCATCTTACGGAACATTATTGTTTCCCCATGTAATAGTTTTAATTTTGAACACACGTCTACTAGTATTTGCATTCAAAGAAATATTAATAGAAGTAAAAGCTTGTGCAGCCAAGAACAAATTAAGATAGTCGTGGCATATGATAAAACATACGATTTACTATATAAAACTGTACAATATTAGCTAAAAGTGCAACAGCTTCGCATGGAGCTTTCTACTCATGATAGAAAACTATGGAAAATGCCAATACAGCTGTTGGTGTGTCTTTCCCTGTCAAAAATCGGAAGTAGCCACTCTATCAGTATTACTTAACTTTTACGGAACTAAAGGATTAAACATATAAGACTTAAAAAAAATAAAATCCATATGAGCTTTATTACTCCGAAAAAGCTAAGCAATAGTATTGAGTTTTGAAGAATCAATTTTTGCTCTCCTAGAGATTTGTGTATCACTTAGGCGTCTGTTTGTTTTTAACAGTCAGTCTAATATTTTGATTAACAAAAATAGGCTATAACTTTAACACTCCTTATACGTTACCATAGTCCCCTTATAGTTTCTGTTTGCAATAAACATAAAGCCCAACTAATCTAATCATCTGTTTCGTTAGCGTTCAATGGCAGCTGATATCTGGAAATGTTTAGAGAGGTGTTCCAGATGCAGAATCAAAATATAATCTCTTCCCATAGTATTTGGAGCATTTCATTTTGTAAGTAACAATATCGGCTTATAATCCATCATTATCCATCTTTTCAAATAGCCTCATCGCTTCCAATAATGTAGTGTACGTATAAACATCTGGAATATGTCCCCGAGCTTGCATCTCCATAAAAAACTCTTGCGCCGCTGCGACTCTCCCAACCTTGCATATCTCCCAACTCTCCCAACCTTACATAAACCATCTATCAGGGAAGTGTATGTAATGACATTGGGTGTTAATCTCTTGCTACGCATATCTTCAAAAGTTTGCATAGCTTCATCCAACTTCTTAGCCTTGCGATACCCATTTATCAAAATGTTGTAACTGATAACACTAGGCTCACAACCTCTAACCACCATTGAATGAAACATTTTTGTTGCATCATCCATTCGGCTGTGTAAACAATATCCATCCATCAAAGCACTGTAGGTGATTGTGTTTGGTTCTACGCCTCCTTCAATCATAAAATCAAACAACTCATGGGCCTTTTTGACCATGCCTTCCTTGCACATAGCGTCGATTAAAATGCTAAATGTATGTACATCTGGTGCAACACCTTTGCAAATCATTTCTTCAAAAAGGTTCTGGGCTTTAGGTATCTGTTTATCCTTACAAAGACCATAGATGAGTGCATTGTAGATTAGTATGTTAGGCTTGCAATTTCCTTTCTCCATATCCTTGAGCAACTTAATAGCTTGATCAACATTCCCAGTTTTACATAGTCCGTCGACCATAGTTCCATATGTAAAATCATTACGCGCATACCCGTTCTCTGTAATTTTGTAAAACAACTGGATTGCATGTTTTACTCTATTCTCCTTGAAAAGCCCTTTGAGCAAAGTGGTGAAAATAACTATATTTGGTTCAAAGCCACTCTTGAAAATGTTTCCAACAACAGCAAACCCGAAATTCACCTTACCCATTAGGCAAAAGCAATTGATTAGCGTGCTAAATGCAACTAGATCAAATTTGATTTCCTTAGAATCCATTGCTTTAAACATTGTGATTACAGTGGAATACTGTTTCAACTTGGTGATGATTCCTAACAGTTGATTAAAAGGGTAAATTGAAGGCAAGGGTCGCATTTGAATGGCATTATCGAATAAATCATTGGCTTCTTCTATCCCAAGGTTCCCTGATTTGCATCTATCTCTAACAAATTTCTCAAAATGAGAAATTGTAGATTACGATATATAAGAGAGGGAAGTGATAGTACTTAACTTATGAAGCTCAGAGATCTTCTTCTTTTTCATACCAACAACAGCAAGGGATCTTTCAATTAACTTCTTCATGGCTTCAAAGTTTGAGAGTGGCGGTGATGTTGAGCGTGAGCCTCAAAGGCAAGGTCATCTCCAACAATGCACAGCTTGTCAGACGAGTTCCAAACTCCACAGGTGTCGGTCTACGGCTGTACACGGGTTTGGGCCTGAAGCTGATCCGACGCGGGAAAGTCGGGTCTCCTATTTTTAAACCCAAACATGAACCGACCAACTTCAAGACCCGGACTGAAACCGAACCAAAATTTGGGGTCGGGCCGGGTCTTAACTCGGGTATTAAGTTTTAACTCAGCCACCTCTTCACTCACTAACTTCTCTTTATTATTAAAAAAAAACTCTCTTGACTTCTTTTCCCTATGCAAGTGGCTTATTTCACATTTCGGACTCACATTTCATCTTCGACCATTCGACCTCATCAACACACACGTGGCACAGTGTATGACACATTACAGTTACAAAGTTCTAGTCATCCCTTTCGACCTCTACATCAACAGATCGGTCCAACAAACGCACAATCATCATTAAACATATAAGACTTAAAAAAAAAAATCCATATGAGCTCTATTACTCAAAAAAAGCTAAGCAATAGTATTGAGTTTTGAAGAATCAATTTTTATTCTCTTAGAGATTTGTGTATCACTTAGGCGTCTGTTTGTTTTTAGCAGTCAGTCTAATTTTTTGATTAACAAAAATAGGCTATAACTTTAACACTCTTTATACGTTACCATAGTCCCCTTATAATTTCTGTTTGCAATAAACATAAAGCCTAACTAATCTAATCATTTATTTCGTTAGCGTTCAATGGCTATTGATATCTAGAAATGTTTAGAGAGGCGTTTCAGATGCAGAATCAATAATATTATTTTTTTTGTTCTTAGTTTATGTTATTTTCATTCTCATATTATTTAAATTTTATAGTTGTTATAATAGCCGGCTAAGTTCTTACTAGGGGCGAGGATGGATCTGCCATAAGCGTATGATATCATGTAGTAGAGTATATTTTTCTCTAACCCTATATGAACATATTATCATAAATCCCAAAACTATATCGTTGGAGACATCCATTATCATCCTATGATCTCTTTAAGGAGAGATATAAAAAGAGTTTGTGATTCTCAAAAGACATAGTAAAATTGTATTAATATTGTATTTTTTCTAAGGTATGATCCTAATTAACATTTCATAGTTAGCATTGCTTTCATGGAATGTGTTTTTAGCACATACTTAGTTCATTTCATAGTTTTATGATATCAATAAAAAAAGGTTTATTTGGTTCCATGAGTTGAAGATTTTTTTGGAGAATACTTTCTCCAGTTTCTGACATTCTGCTTGTCTGTCTAAGTTGGTTTACCTTGGATACTCACTTGAAGCAATTTTTTCCCCGCCCAAAATACACGGGAAAAACAATATAAACTGTAACTATGTCGCTGATTTCTAACCAACCACGTGTTAAATAGAAAATAAAATTATGATCGATGGTAAATGAATTAAACAGGTATGCTTGATTATTCCTCGAGATATAAAATTTTGCTAATATTTAATTCACTTAAAGAGGAACGCGCATTGCACGCGAGGGGTATTTCTGACATGTAAATGATTTAACTTGGTCTTCACCAGGTCACTGAGTTGATTGTGGTCTAATTTGGGCTGGAGTTTGGACTTGTGAATTTAAATCATATTTATGTCAAATGTGGGGGCTGTCGCGTCCCAAAATCCACTTTCTGATAATAAATCATAAAACACATTCTAAGGCTTAACAAGTCGGGCATCCCATGAATGAACCCCACAAATGTAATATATTTCTAAAGAAATAAACTTCATCTACTTACCAAAGAAACGCAGCGGAAAACTCAAATATAAATTAAATGAATAAATGAATAAAGTTCTCAACTAACTCTAAAAACGAGAATAAAACTACGGTAATGAAATATTAAATAAAAGATCATAAATACCCTATGACAGCTCAACGATCCAAAGAATCCCGAAAATGATCAACCAAGCCTCACTAAGCAAAACCTATTGTGCTTGACCTCCTATAAAAATATAGCGCACATGACGTCAAGCAAGCACAATTATTATCGGTCACTGAACATGACAGACCGATCTATTATACAAAAGTGCTAGTGTAATATAATATCCTATAAATATGTATATATATGTGTAAATAATGCAATGCTTACTGAGGATATGAGGTTCAAGTATTAATGTTTTAAGCGTCGGCGCCAACCAGTATTATAAAGTAGTTATAAAGTATTATTAAGTGTAGGGGATAACTAATAGACAATGTACACAGAGTTACTTTTAATTAAGTGGGACCACACTCTCGCACCCTTCTGTCCTCAACAGAAGCGTATCCCTTATTGTCAAGCCAGGGATTGGCAGATTCTATTTTAGTAAGCCAGAAATTAGCGGGAAAATCATGGGATCAAGGTGGTTAAGGAGTTTCAACCTACAAGTCTAAAGCCAGATTTATTTTCACTTTTAGGGATCTATGCCCGCGGGGAGTATTTACAAAGAATAACAAAGCCGATATGTAACTGGGGAAGAGTTTTAGGGGCTTGCAACCCTGGAACACTGATAAACAGTCACCGAATCTTTTGTTTAGGGAATCGAGCCCAAGGACCCTGACATCATAGCTCTAAGTTATCCTATACATGAATAATTTAAGAGACCGACACTCAATCAAAATGACCAATCTGTTCTTGCTCTATAGACAATGAGACTATATCATATGATTGGCAATCTTATGCTCAATGACCTTTCTACCCTCACATATATAGGAGTGGGTCTCAGTCGTTAATTTTATACTCTGACTACCAATGATCCTTCTACCTTAAGTTAATAAAGGTTATATCAGTGAAGTCCTATAATCATGGCTAAGTTAAGCCTATTAGAATTACATCTCTTGACACTTACTCATTTTTAGGTTCATGCTTAGTACCCCCATGATTTGCATCAAGGTCCAACCTATCCATTTATAGTTTAAGGGTTGAACACCAGGCACCAACTACTACTACCGACGTTATTGATATGGACCTAATATATATCAATACAAGCTACCTTATATACTAACCATATATGTATTATAAGTATACTGTATACAAAGTCTGTCTTACACTAAACATATAAATAATTTATGAATATATATTAAACAAAGTCTACCTTTATTAACATATATATGTATCCTGAATATATAATAAACAAAATCTGCCTTCATTAACATATATATACATTATATATATATACTAACCCAAGTCTGCCTTTTACTATGAAACTATTATAACATTGATATGTAACTACAACAGAAGCAACTAAATAATAACATCTACTACTATTGTATAAAAGAACTATAATAGAACTTTATACATATATAATCATAGAAGCAATTTCTTGAATAAATATAGGTTTACTGATATTCTCATTTTCCTAGTAACAGACCTACTATTATGAGTTCTAAACTAGTTGTATAACAAGCTGTAAAATTTACAGTAAAACAATTACGATGAGTACGCTCAATCAGTAATTATAAACGTACAATCGCCTACTAAACATAACATATTACCTATAATTTCAACACTATTCCAATCAAGAACAATGACGAGCAATAATGGTACTTGCCTTATCAAAGAATCTAGGGTTTAGAAGAGAATGAAATCTGCCCTCAAAGTTCCAATTAAAATCAGTAATTTCCTAAAGTAATGCCGAATCTATAAAGATGTCTCTCCTCTCTCTAATATTCTAGGTTGCTCAAAGGTTACAGTAGAAGAATTGCTGCATTTGGAAAGGAGTTTTGAGGTTCACAAGAGAAGAGGAAAGAAGAGATTTTGTGGAGGATACTCGGGAGAAATTTTGGTGAAGACGGCGGTGTTGATTTGAATGGGTTTCATAAATGGATTTGGGGAAAAAGAGCTATGATAACATACTCTTGAGTGCAACTTACTAAACTACTATAGTTAACTAGGACAAAGTTATATATCGGAAAAAATAAAGCGGGGCGCTACATTCTACCCTCCTTAAAAGAAATTTCATCCTCAAAATTTAGCGTACCTGACTCAGCAAAATGAGAAGGATAGCGCTCGCGAATATCCTCTTCGCGCTCCCATGAAGCCTCATCACTACCGTGATTGCTCCACTGAACCTTAACCACCAAAATGGTCTTAGTCCGAAGCACCTGATCCTTACGATCCACAATCGTTACAGGTTGCTCCTCATACGAAACATCCTCTCATACTGTGATACGGTTATCTTCTCCTGTAACTGTCAATCAATCACATTGGACGAATCTCCCTCATACTGTGATACAGTTATCTTCTCCTGAGTCAACTGATAGAGCTCAGTTGTCATCTGATGTCAGAAGCTCTGTGAGAAGTACTGCTCAAAGAACTTCGCCTTGAACTTTGTCCAAGTCATCGGTGGTACCAACCCGTGATTCATCTCAGTCATCTCCCACCAGTTCCAGGCCTCGTTCTTCATATGAAAAGTGGTACACTCCACCTTCTCTTCATCAAGACATCCCATGTTCTTAAAAATCTTCACGACCTGCTTCACCCAATCCTCAGTAACCTTCGGATCAGGAAGACCCATAAAAGAGTCTAACTTATACAGTCGCATCTCCTTCTGCCATTTGTTACTGACCCCCTGATTTGCATTCTGTTGCTGCATGAACATCTGAAATACTTGCTGAAAATCCCCCAGAGGAACCACAACAGGAACATGTGGCACAACAATCTCCTTTTGGGTAACCTCTAGAACATAATCTTGTCCCACATGAACCTAAGTCTTAGCGACGACCTCACTAACCGGTAATGCACCCCACACCATGACCTAAACTATGTCCCCGAAGGACATTGGTTTGCAAACCATGCGCTACAACAGACACACGAGGAACTGGCACTCGAGCACTGCGATGAGGAGCACCGCAACCTACAACAACATGGTTAGCAGCAACATGCCTAATACCTCGTCCTCGCACCATCTAGACAAGATAAAAGCAAATTAAAATTAGTAAACACGCAAAAAGATAAAAATTGAGAAAATTGAGAACATCTAAAAATAATCAAGGAGTTCTACTATAATATCTAAACTGCTTAAGGATTTAACCTAGCGCTCTGATACCAATTTTGTCACGCCCCAAAATCTGTTTTCTGATAATAAATCATAAAACACATTCTAAGGCTTAACAAGTCGGGCATCCCACGGATGAACCCCACAAATGTAATATATTTCTAAAGAAATAAACTACATCTGCTTACAAAAGAAACGCAGCGGAAAACTCAAATATAAATTAAATGAATAAATGAATAAAGTTCTCAACTAACTCTAAAAACGAGAATAAAACTACGACAATCAAATATGAAATAAAACATCATAAATACCTTACGACAGCTCAGCGATCAAAAGAACTCTAAAGAATCCCGAAAATGATCAACCAAGCCTTACTAAGCAAAACCTACTGTGCTCGACCTTCTGTAAAAATATAGCGCACAGGGCGTCAAGCAAGCATAATTATTACTGGTCACTGAACATTACAGACCGATCTATTATACAAAAGTACTAGTGTAATATAATATCCTATAAATATGTATATATATATGTATAAATGATGTAATGCTTACTGAGGATATGAGGTTTAACTATTAATATTTTAAGCGTCGGCGCCAACCGGTATTATAAAGTAATTATAGAGTATTATTAAGTGTGGGGGATAATTTACAGACGATGTATACATGGTCACTTTTAATTCAGTGGGATCACACTCTCGTACCCTTCTGTCCTCAACAGAAGTGTATCCCTTATTGTCGAGCCAGAGATTGGCGAATTCCTTTTTAGTGAGCCAGAAATTAGTGGGGAAATTACTGGATCAAGGTGGTCAAGGAGTTTCAACCTACAGGTCTAAAGCTTGATTTATTTTCACTTTTAAGGATATATGCCTACGGGGAGTATTCACAAAGAATAACAAAGTCGATATGTAACTGGGGAAGAGCTTTAGGGACTTACAACCCTGGAACACTGATAAACAGTCACAAAATCTTTTGTTTAGAGAAACGAACCCAAGGACCCTGACATTATAGCCCTACTGTGTACACGACTCTAAGTTATCCCATGCATGAATGATTTAAGAGGCCGACACTCAATCAAAATGACCTATCTGTCCTTACTCTATAGGCAATGAGACTATATCATATGATTGGCGATCTTATGCTCAATGATCTTTCTAGCCTCACATATATAGGAGTGGGTCTCAGTCGCTGATTTTATACTATGACTACCAATAATTCTTCTACCTTAAGCTAATAAAGGTTATATCAGTGAAGTCCTATAATCATGGCTAAGTTAAGCCTATTACAATTACATCTCTTGACGCTACTCATTTTTAGGTTTATTCTTAGTACCCCCTTGATTTGCATCAAGGTCCAACCAATCCATCTATATTTTAAGGGTTGAACACGAAGCACCAACTACTACTACCAACGCTATTGATATAGACCTAATATATTTCAGTACAAGCTACCTTCTATACTAACCATATATGTATTATAAGTATACTGTATACAAAGTCTGTCTTACACTAAACATATAAATAATTTATGAATATATATTAAACAAAGTCTGCCTTTATTAACATATATATGTATCTTGAATATCTAATAAGCAAAATCTGCCTTCATTAACATATATATACATTATATATATATATATATATATATATATACTAACCCAAGTCTGCCTTTTACTATGAAACTATTATAGCATTGATATGTAACTAAAATAGAAGCAACTAAATGATAACTTCTACTACTATTGTATAAAAGAACTATAATAGAACTTTATACATATATAATCACATACGCAATTTCTTGAATAAATCTTGGTTTACTGATAATCTCATTTTCCTAGTAATAGACCTACTATTATGAGTTCTAAACTAGTTGTATAACAAGCTGTAAAATTTACAGTAAAACAATTACGATGAGTACGCTCAATCAGTAATTATAAACGTACAATCGCCTACTAAACATAACATATTATCTATAATTACAACACTATTCCAATCAAGAACAATGACGAGCAATAATGGTACTTGCCTTATCAAAGAATCTAGGGTTTAGAAGAGAATGAAATCTGCCCTCAAAGTTCCAATTAAAATTAGTAATTTCCCAAAGTAATGTCGAATCTATAAAGATGTCTCTCCTCTCTCTAATATTCTAGGTTGCTCGAAGGTTACAGTAGAGGAATTCCTGCGCTTGGAGAGGAGTTTTGAGGTTCACAAGAGTAGAGGAAAGAAGGGATTTTGTGGAGGATACTCGGGAGAATTTTTTGTGAAAACGGTGGTGTTGGCTTAAATGGGTTTCATAAATGGATTTGGGGAAAAAAGGCTATGATAGCATACTCTTAAGTGCAACTTACTAAACTACTACAGTTAACTAGGACAAAGTTATATAGCTGAAAAAAATAATAAAGCGGGGCGCTTCAGGGGCAAACCCTAAGCTGGTCTGTTATATTTATTTTTGTTAGATAGAGATGCGGTGATGTTACTATATAACCTTGTGTATGAGTAAGGCCTGAATATTTTGATTTGGGAACATTACGTTTGATTTTACATATAAAAAAGTCGAAGATTCAATATTTTCACAAGTAGTATCTGAAATTTTGGATTTTTATGAATTTTTAATCCGAATTTTAAAAAAAATCCGATTCTTCTTAATTCGAAATAATTTTTGGATTTCGGAAAAAAAAAATTGGATCGGATCGAAATGCAAAATTGGAATCCAAAAAAGATCAAAAAAATTCTGAAGAGCTTAATTTTCGATCCAATCGTAAACAGCCTAGGTAGAAAAATTACTAGGGAAACGATCTATTGTATATTCTTTTAGTTGTGATATGTTAGATAATATCATATTTTATCTTACTTTTTTTTTTGATTGGTAACGCGTATATTAATAAGCAAAATGTGTTATAAAGGAAGTACGATCAACCTCAAGATATGAATGTAACCATTCCGGGGGAGAATCATACCACATCCAAGAAGAAATAACATCCATGGGCCTAGCAGCAACTACATAGGCTACTGTATTGGCGCTTCATGGCGCATAGCTAATTCGAATGTTTACAAAGGATACAAAAAGAGCAAGACAATCTTGTAGAATAGCTTTCGTGGTCCACGATATATTTGCTCCTCCCGTCCTGCAAAAAGTATAAATAGCCTCGGCAACTGTCTCGATAATGACCTGTTGATGCCCTATTCTTTTCCTCATCGAATACCATTCAAGACAGCTGCTGCCTCGCCCTCTTCCGCAGAGGCAAATCTGTAAGAAGATACCTGGGCTGCATCAAATAGTTTGTTAGCATCTCGGATAACTAAACCAATACAATTGAAACATTTATTTTTACAGAATGAGGCATCGATATTTATTTTCATCCAACCAGGCTTCGAAATACCCCAATGGACCTTAATAATGTTATGTTCATGACGAAAAAATGGTTCATTAGCAATGATTTTATTTAAGGTATAATAAATATGGAAAGGGTCCGGTTTAATATTTTGAAAGGTCCAAGCACACCGAGCCTTCCAAATCAACCAGTAAAGAGAAACGATGATAAGGGTCCAAAGGTCTCGATCAATAGGCCAGTCCGAGGGAGGCGAAATCTACTGCACGATCTATCCTTGGACGTTAAGATGAGCAGCCTTATGTAGCATACCACCAAAGGATGAGCCAAACCAGACTGCCCGAGTAAAAGTACAAGCAAGAAGGAAATGATGGAGAGTTTCCGAGGGGCTTAAACAAAGAAGGCATAAGATGTCCGTTAAGGATAATCGAGCCGCAATCTTATCTCGGCAGGGAACCATATCCCTAAGATATTTCCATGCAAACATTTGAGCCCGAGGAGAAACCTTATTTTTCCAGAAACACAGTAAAAAGGATGGATTCCCTATAATGGGTTCCATATTTGTGCTAGACAAGAGCGCACGATAGGTCAATTTGATCAAGAATTGGCCATCTTTGGATTGACACCAACGCAGCTCGTCTATATTGTCATCACGAGGAAGGTAGATGTGGGAAATAAGAGCAGTAGTGACATCATCGCACCAGGCAAATAATTCCTCACAGCGTAACGAACGGCTCACAGGATCAATGAAATGGCTAACCCATTGTAGACACTCCTCCACGCTGATGCCCGGCCGCGGAGTAGGTTTCCTCCTCCCATCAGGCAGAATCCAGGGTCCATCCAAAACCGTACCCGATTCCCTATCCGGACCTGCCATATCGAATGGGTATTAATGGTCACAATCGAAGACTGAACGCTGCGCAAAGTCCAGGAAGAGTCAGCTTTCTTAGGAGCCTGCAGAATGTCGCAATCAGGGAAATATTTCACCTTTAGAACACGTCCCCATAATTTATTCGACTTTTGGTGTAAACGCCAGACCAATTTGGAGAGGTGGGCCTTATTAGTATCCCCAACATTCCAAATCCCTAAGCCCCCCTCCCTTTTGGGGCGACAGACTTCCGTCCATTTCTTTAAGTACAGAGCTTTCCGAGCATCTTTACCCTGACCCCGCCAGAAATCCCTCTGAAGCCGATTGATGTTTTTACAAGTAGATTTGGGGAGGGCAAAACAGGACGTCTGGTACGTAGGGATGGTCGAGGTCACAGATTTGATGAGAATCATACAACCAGCTTGAGAAAGAAGTTTACCCCGCCAGGATTACAATCGAGATTTGATGCGTTCCTCAATTCGTTGAAAGGTCTAGCTTTTGGATCGATTAAAGAACAAGTTGGTCCCCAGATAACGTTCATCAGGAGGCATAATATTGATCTTAAAGAGACGGGAAATAATACAGTAATGACGATGATGAAGATTCTTACTAAAGAAAACTCTAAATTTAGCCAAATTGAGTTGCTGGCCTGTATCCCCGCAAAAGAAATTGAGAACTTTCTTAATTTCCAGCGCTTCCACAATATCAGCGCGGCAAAAAAGGAGACAATCATTAGCGAATAGGAGATGAGACACCGGAGGAACACGTCTGGAAGCTTTAATGCCATGGATCAAATTCGCCGCCTCCCTAGTACCCAAGCGTCCGAGAAAGACCTTCCATCAGAATAATAAAGAGAAAGGGGGTTAAGGGATTCCTCTGACGAAAACCCCTCGTGGGAGTCAGAAAACCATGTGCAGAACCATTAAGGAGGACCGAATAATGAGCCGTTAAAATACACTGATGAATCCATTAACACCAGACAGGGCTGAAACCAAGTTTTTCAAGGGTACTAATAGGAGTGCTCCATTCTATACGATCATAAGCTTTAGACATATCCAATTTGACGCCATGAGCCCAGAGCGCCCCTTCTTCCTCTTCATCGTATGAATCAGTTCATGAGCAACCAGGACGTTATCAGAAATTTGACACCCGCTAACGAAGGTTCCTTGAAAAGGGGAAATGAATCTGTCCAAAAGGGGTCGAAGCCGGGAAGAGAAGATTTTGGAGATAATTTTATAAATTACGTTACAAAGGCTAATCGGCCAAAAATCATGGGAGAAGGCCTTAGACTCATTTTTAGGGATCATCACTACATGAGTAGCATTGATATAAGTGGGCATAAAGCCGGAATCAAAAAAATTAGTAACTAGACGACAAATATCCGGACCCACAATAGACCACGAGTTCTGAAAGAATAAGGCAGGAAAACCATCAGGCCCCAGGGCTTTGTAAGGACCAATACTATCCAAGGCATCTTTGATCTCCTCCGGAGTAACCCTCCGAACAAGAGCCAGGTTATCACCATCTGTAATACACAGACTTAAGTTTTGAAGGATTTCAGGAACCCCGGTAGGATTGGAGGTTTAAAAGTTCTGTGGCATATCACGGAGGAAAATCTGGCCAATTTTAATCATTTCCCCAGTCCAGTGTCCTGACTCATCTTTAAGCCAATCAATTAAATTTTTCTTTCGCTGAGAGAGGTTTTGCATATGGAAGAATTTAGTATTCCGATCTCCCTCCGTTAACTAATTCACACGAGACTTTTGACGCCAGAACATTTCTTCTCTAAGGTGAAGCTCGTCAAGTTCCCCCATCAATTCCCGCTCCCGTAGAGCAGTATCCTCAGTTAGAGGAAGGGTCTGGATGTGATTAATTTGTTCTTTTAACGCAAAAATCTTACAAGAGACATGACCAATTTTTTTTATTACATATTCTAAGGCCCATTTTCGTGTTTGAAAGTTTTCCTTTAACCAGTTAGGCAGGGGAACCGGTTCTCGTACAATACCAGAGATCCTTAATCAATAAAGGGAATTGCGGTTCCCGAGTCCACATGGATTGGAAACGAAAACATTTACCTAAAGTGTTAAATTTTGGGTATGTATCAAAGCAGAGCGGGGTATGATCCGAACACAAAGCCGGTAAATGGAAGACCTTTGCTGTTGGAAAAATAAACATCCAATCAGCATTCACCAAGCTACGATCTAGCCGCTCTTTAATGTTTGTCTTTCCTTTACGTTTATTGTTCCATGTGAATGGGTGTCCCGAAAAACCAAGGTCCATAAGGCCAGCTTGTTGGGTGACCTCTCTAGCAAAGGCACTCTTCGTAGCGCGGTAGAGTTTACCCCCCACTTTATCCGTGCTCTCAAAAATGGTATTGAAATCATCCAAAATCAGTCAAGGCCCAGAATACTCCTTTGCCGTAGTTTCTACCAGCCGCCAACTCTCGTTCCTATCCCACTGATAAGGACTACCGTAAAAAATGATGTCAACCACGGGGAGCTAGTCGGCTCAGAATGTATCAATACATTAATAATATATTTATTACAAAAGATTACATCAAGAGAAATATTGTTTTTCCATATAATACAAATTCCTCCCGAGCGTCCTTGGACGCCAGAAGCTGGCACATCAACCCAGTTTGGGTAATTAAGGCTACGAACCAAACCCTGCATTTCTATAGAAGATCGTTTGGTTTTTGCTAAGAAAATAATGTCCCCATTAGAGGACCGAATCAACTCTCTAAGGTGATGAATTGTCGCAGGCTGACCTAAACCCTGGTAATTCTAGGCGATGATGATCATAATGGCCCGGGTGGCCTCCGTGGAGCCACCCAAACCCTTGAAGGACGGTCGATCAGGTAAGAAGTGCGACGAATCCACGAGAAAGACACAAGAGAGGGAAAATGCACCTGAGACTGCGATGAGCGATGAGAACCAGCTAGAGGAGTCTGGAGTGGTAACGGTGTATCTGAGTGGTAAAGACTAGTACGTATCTGACGACAGATCACACGAGAAGCAGATGGAATATAACAATCCGATGAAATAGAAACCTTCCGACCCTGTCGTTGACCCTGAACAACTGGTCTCCTAGTAGACGAACTTATCGTCCCAACTGAACTACCAGCCAGACACTGAGACTGGAGTCCTAAAAGATCAGCCGGATGGACATCAACAAATGTACCACTGTGAAACAATGCCTCCTCTCTAAACCCAAGGCCTGGCATATACCCCCTAACAATTTCTCTTCCCTCTTCGCACTGCCTATACCCAGTCCCCAAATCTGCTCCCTTAATAATTGATTTTCATCCGCACCCCCAGAGTTGCCTGTAGCAACCTGGACCGTAAGGTGCTCCTCCTCCATCATAATACGTCTCACTGAATGTCCTTTGACTAGGCCAGCCAAAGTATCACGATCTTCATCCCCTCCCCATTCCCTGTTCTAGTCCGCTAAGACATCCACTAAGACATCTGTCCCACCAAAATCTGATAGATCCTCAAACTCAGAGAATCCATCAACGTCCTGAATCAGAGTACCTTCTGATGGATCTTCCTGCGAGTCAGTCCTCTCCATCCCACCCTGTAATACTACCTGGAACTGCTGATTCAGGGGTCCTCTAGACATCATACCTTTTCCTCGGCCATGTCTCCTGGGTTGCAATAAAACTGGATATGAATCACGGTGCTGCCCCCCACTACTATTGCCAACAATGAAATAGGGTCAGGGGAATCCCCATACAGGCTTCGCTAGCACTAAGCTCACCTCCTGCCGTTGTATCTCAACCGGAGTCAATATGCCTGCTCTCCCCCCCCATCTGCCCTTCCTCTACCTCAGGAATTTTGGTACATTTCAAAGCCCTATGTCCCATCTTGAAGCATTGTGCACAATAATTCATAGGTATACCTTCGTATTGCGTTGTGATGAGAATTGGACCATTATCCAATTCTGCCCATACCACCGGGGGAAAAATCCTGTAAATATCCATAACAATCTGGGCTCGATAACCATTCTTCGTAACCCGTCTATTCTCATTATTCGGCTCAGTCATCAACAACTGACCTAGGTTATGTCCAAACTCATAAAAGAAGGCAGGGGTACCAAAAAAGGGGTCGGAAATATTGAACTTAACCCAAAATGGAACAAACTTAAATATGAGGGGTTCAATAGGTGACCGAGCTATATACGACATCAAAATAAGAGAGTTCTCATAAGGATTCTAAGGTTGATGAAGTGGCATAAAATTATGGTCAAACGCCGATCGGAACTTAAACAGAAAAAAGATTTTACCATTTACTATACGTTTAAAAATTTAAATATTTTCAGACCCCTCCATGTTTCAAAAACTTTTAAGTGCCGCTACAACTTTAAAGAAGCTCCGCCCCATCTCAAAAGACATAGTACCTATTAAGGCATATTTCCATTCTTCATCTTTTGCTCGGATATTTTCTGGCCGAATTTTGACAACAATCGCACCCCTGGGCTTCTGAATAGTCAATCGTTCCATACTAGTTACTAATTCTTAAGTTACCGAAAAAGACATAAACAGATTAGATAGTACTTTGGCCTTTACTGTTTGAAATAAAATCACCGATTCCACCTGTTATTCCCCGGTTTACTGCAGACCGAATCATACACACAGTAACATAAACGGTACCGTAATTCCACCAAGCAACCACCCTTAAGCTATCACCGAAATAAACAAACACCTTCAAAAAAGGGCTTTCTAACCGAAAATGTAAGAAAGAATATACCCCTCGCACCCCAGCCTTACTACCAAACGGCTATCCTTAAGGAACCACCGGTTAAGCCACGTACCGACAAAGGATGAACAGACAGGCCATCTTCCAAACTGAAGTCACAGAGAGCAGCAAAGCAAATAACATTAACCTTGGGAGAGTATTCGTGAGAGCTGAACTAAGCCAATCGAGTATTCGCCAACAAACCAACCACCCCAATGAGGAAAGAGAGGAAAATATCAAGCCTTAATTGTACATGGGAGCCAAAATGTGGTTGAAATAGAAACAAGCTACGTTAGTCCATGAGCCAGGCGACAGGCGTCCCAAACAGGAGAAGACAATTTAAAAAGAGAATAGAAGCCCAACTACAAATCGTAGTCCCAAGCCCACCTTCCAGACGAGCCCCGCTCAATATAAGCTCATTCACTGTATATCCCAATAACTTTATACTACCGGCCCACCATCTTTTAGATCTACTCACCCATTCTCAATGTCCAACCCACAACCAATTATTCCTCACCATCAGCATTTACAACCGTAAAACCCACTTGGCCCTTTTTTTTCTTGGTAATTACCATTTTACCCTCCAAACCCTCTGTTCCCAACCCTTTTCTACCAGTCGACGAGCACCAAAATTCCCTCTTCCCACAGCCGAAATTGTCTAATCTTCACCGGTTACATCGTACCATTCCAGAGCTCTTACCGCGTCGATCTCGACACCGTCGCCCTACAGGTAGCAAGACACACAAAGAAGAAAGCAAACGCCAAAAAAGTTTTAGAATCGATGAGATGGAAAACACATAAATGATCGAACAAGACAACAAATCAAGGCTCAATAGAGTCAACAGATAAGAAACAAATCAGGGAACAATTCAGGGATAACAACTCCACAAACAGACAGTATCACGGCAGCACCTGCCAAGCATTCTACACCCCAGGACAAAAAAAAGCCACAACCAAGGGGGAAGGCGGATGGAAAGGGGAGATAGGAATAGGGACGAATAGGGTAGAGATGACAAGTGAGACACGATCGATTATACCACCTAGGGTTCTCTCTCAGATCTACTTTCTCTCTATAGATATCAGACTCTCTCTCTCTAGAAAATCTGATAGTGTAGTTAATATAATATCGTATTCTATCAGTTAATCATAATAATAATATTGTAGAGAGAAGAGTATTCTATCGCTTAAGCTACTTTTTATAATAGGAAGGTGAGAAAGAATCACAACATCTAAGAGTATCCACAACAGTTCACAGGGCGGATTGGATGAATTTCAAGGTAAATCCAATCTACCCCAATCCACCCCACAACAGTTTCATCCCACCCCAAGGTGAATTTCCTACGCGCACTTCTGACCGCACACTTGAAATTAACGTCCCAGATGAGTCCACCTGTTTCAATCTGAGCCATCAAAGTCCCAACGTATTACACGTCATTCATTTGAATTTTTTTATGCGCGTGCAGTTCAGAACCGCGCGGCTTCTCCATGTAGTTTTAGGCTTAATTTTTGGCATTTCCTTTCAAGTGTATTGAACAACTTACTCCACAAGTGCATGTAATTCCTAGGTATTACAGTGCATTAATAAGTGCATATCTTAGGCATTAGGCCTTAAGCTTGGTATACCCAACCTTACTTCCATTTCCCAACCCAACCCATTTCCCGTTAATCACTTTAAAATGTGGGGAGAGTCTCAGTTCACGACCGAGGAATAATGCTTCCAAAACTACACGTAACTCTAACGCTGAAGTAAAATGAAGGAGGAACGCCGATAAAATAAATGTTTGGCCGGATCAATTGACGGATGATATCGATCCCACCCCATCGTATGATGATTTAAACCGAGTAGATATCCTCCCGACAGCTGGGTCCATATTTCTGTTGGATCAGAGGAATACCGGTAAATTTATATAAATTGATGTGTTATTACGTAAATTACAATGTGTTTTGATGAAATGCCCGAATGAACTTCTAACGTGTTAATGTATTTTTTTTGTCAGAACCACCGAAATGAATTACAGTGTTGAGGATCATTGGATAAGGACTGAAGTGGTACCGATGGATTGCCATGTACCCGACGTTGAAGAAATTGGTCGACGGTATGAGTTTTATGAAGTTTTGCTCGATTAATGCGGAAAACTCTGATAACTGTCTCATTTGCTCTTGTGGAGCGGTGGTGGCCTTCCACCATACCTTCACTTCCCTTGGGAGAACTGGGTTTTCACACCGTTAGACTTCGCCATGCTAACGGGCAAATCTTTTGGGAGGGTCGGGAACTCCGTACGACAAGAGGTACTCCAAGTTAGAGGAAGCAGAAAAGATATTCCCGGGAATCACAACCTCTAACATGAGGTACGGTAACATCACTCTCTCCTATTTAAAAAGTGGCAAGAACCTTGAATCCACGTCTCCACAATTACGACTCAGAAATGGATATCGTGTATGCACGAGCATTTATTGCCTATATGATGGGTAATCTCTTTTTCTGAAATGGTGCCACATCCCTTCGGCGGGTTATCTGGTAGCCTTGACAGACTACGATATTCTTGGTACGTCAGGCTTTGACTGAGATACGCCGATTATGGCGGTTTTGTATCGGGGGCTTGATAAAGTCTCAGTTCTGAGGCCGGGAAGGTGAAGAAATTGATCACTGGATTCTATGCGTTATTGGAGTACTGGTTCTTCGAGTACTGTCGGGTTGGAATGTATCTAGTTAAGGTATATAACTTTACCATATTTATCCTTGTATTCTATATGGAGAGATGAAAGGGCGAGTACGGGGTCTTAAATCCATCACTCTTTTGCTGTGATCGAGATGATGAATGGAAGGACAGAACCAACATAGATTGGCAACCATGACCATGTCTAAGGAATTGACACGTCCAGAGGTAAAAGTTACTTCAGCGCTAAGCACCTAGAGGTTTCCATTGTGTTAGTCTCATACAGCCACGTACGCTTTTGTATTTAGGAGACCGGTGTATGAATCAAATGACCGGCTTGATAGTGTGCCCTATGACCCCCCTCAGGGATTATGGAATTCCCAAGGAACGATCGAGAGTTATATCAAAGTTTGAAGGATGTGAACTTCTACGATGGTCGCGATTATCTGTTCCTGATATAGATTACAGACATATTGGTGTCCATCGTTCATCCAAATCCTAAGATCATTGCAGTTTAGTAAGAAGACAAGGAAATATTTGGTCGGTCGGGCGTGATCTAGTGAGCCCGATGTAATCTTGCCACTTACTTCGAGTTTAGCTACATCTTCACAGGTTAAGACTATGTGTTCAGTGACCGATGATCCACGTGATATGGGATGGTTCATGGATGTGGCACCGAATGATCAACGTAGATGGATACATATCCCGGTGATGCAGGTTCCATACCCGTGTCCACCTACATATAGTACGGATGAGTTTGGCATCAAAACCAAGGATTAGGTATGCGGCATATAAAGACTCGAGGCAATCATTGATCCACGACCGAGTTAGAGGAACAGCTGAGGCTGAGGGATGATCATCCGAGAGAGATCTGAGAGACTAACGGAGATGTCCATTTTCTACCAGACAGAGCCAGTTGTGGCAATGCCTATGAAGATAGTCTCGCACGTGGCAGATGCGCCTGCAAACGAAGAGAGGTCATCTTTGTTAGGCTATGTTTTATTTAGAATTTTTATTTATGTTGTTGTGTATTACTATTTTTAAACTATGTTTTATTCGGATTTTTATATTGTTTTCTGTTTTAAGATTTATTTTTTTGGAAACTTGTTGTCCAAGTTACTCAATCATCAGCGACTAGTATTAATATTGCTTGATTAATATGAGACTAAAGTGAAGTGAGGAGTGTTAAGTTTGGTGACCTCACTCTTATTGGAGCCGCCAAACCATGTTTAGTATGTTAACCTTAGGCTAGTACTTTTTATGGGAAACTTGTTGCACAGTAAGAAGATGGCATATTACGGCTAGTTTTTGTTTATGGAAACTGTTGTACAGTTACTCAACGACTACATTAACGTTTTATATTTTTTTTTTGGAACTTGTTGTAGAAGTTTACTCAACGGCCATATTACGGCTAGTTTTGTTTATGGAAACTTGTTGTATATAAGTTACTCAATGGCCATTTAACGGCTATATATTTTTTGGAAACTTGTTGTACAAGTTACTTAACGGCCATATTAACGGCTATATTTTTTTTGGACACTTGTTAACGCTATATAAACGGCTAGTTTTTTTTGGACACTTGTTAACGACTATATTAACGGTTAATTTTTTTATCTATAAATGTCATTTATCTCCTACACTCTTATCCCTTCTAGTCTTCTACACTCTCCTCCTCATTACCTTACAAACAAAACCACTATGTCTCCTCAGCTCCAATCTAATTCTCAAAACCTCTATCAATCCTCTAATAACGAACCAACAAGGAAATGTTTTTCCTCATTAATTCGATACATTTGATCCGTTGCAAATGCTTAACACTTCCCAATGTCAGAATCACCTTGTTCACCAACTATTCCTGCCACTCGACAATCAATTTCAATTTCAACCCATGGATATTACCCTTATTACCCAAACCAAGGATATTACCCTCAATTTGATAGGTATACGGGCTTGTACCCTCAACCGGGAAATTCATATATTCATCTCAAACTTGTTTCACCGGTGAAGTCTGAGTTCCACGCCGATGCAAGGTACAGGGGTTTAAATGATTTAATCATAATATATCGCCGGTTGCATCTTCGATTGTCTCTTCGGTCATCTCCAAGGAACTCAATCCGGTCTCACGACGAAGTAACTCCGCGCGGGAAGACAAAGTCTACAAGAAAATGGCATCGACACCTATTAAGTTTGAGGATGTAGCTGAGGCTGAGGAATTCAATCCAGTTTTCACGAGAAGTAATACGCGTGGGAAGGCAAAGTCTAAAAGAAAGATGCAATCGACACCTATTATAGCTGAGGATGTACTTTAGGCTTCAGATGAAGTTTAGACGATAAAGAACAATACTCCACTTCAAAATTGGGTCGTCTGATGACTTTCGTAAATCTTGCATGCGCTTGGTGCCAAGTATCTCAAAACTTAGCTACCACGACAACCAAAAGCCGCTACATTTTCGTTCAAGGTGCGTGATCAATTCAACTTCTTCTATGCTGACCAGCGAGTGGCGATCGTACAACGTGTTAATTATGCGTATAAGGGTAGCTCAATAAGGAATGTTCAATTTTTAGAGGTATCATTCAAGATCTTGAGAGCTGACATCATACCGGTATTAGAGCGGACGACTTCGTAAGTATTTCATTATTTTTCTTATTTTATTAATGATCAAAGTGAATCATACTTTAAAAATTGTCTAACTTGATTTCTAGGAACGTATGACATCGATACATCTTTTAACTACAACGCAAACCATTTGCACTTGGGAAACGTACAAAGTTTTGGAAACTTTCCCAAAATGGTCACAAATTTATCACATCGGACATCCCAGCCGCAATGTCGCTAGGAAGTCAAATTTTAACGATAGCCCGGGTACCCTCCACCATACCGATCCTGAACCCCCTACATCCGGTACTCCAAATATCATAATTCTGGATGATTCTATGACGTGGATGCACCACTATATTCTTGTGGGGATGTACAACCGGACGACCAACAAAATATAAGGCCAAAAGAACGGCTAAGGTAAGTATAGGTTTTTTGGGGAAGAGAATGCTTGAGACAATGTCTAACATGATGAAGTCATAAAATCAGAGAGACGAGCAAAAAAAAAGAGAAAAGGATTAAAGCAGAACACGGAGGAATTAAAGTTGATGAAGAGCTGAGATTCAAAGGAGGCGTGAAGCGGAGCTAACTAAAAAAAGCCTTCGATGACTCGCATATGTTTAAGGTGATGACAAGAACCAAGTAACCTACTATCGGTCACAAAGGCATAGATGAAGAAGCAGATTAAAGAATATTTGAAGAAGTTGAATGAGAAGTTCCAAGTGATGACAACGTTTCTCTGATGAAAATTATGTAATTCCTAGCGTTAATAGTAGTTATAAAGATCTATATAATTTCATTATTCAATAAAATTGTTATTACTGGTTTGTAATCCTTAAAATTGATACAAAATAAAAAACAAAGCAATAAACTATGTTTCCTTAAAGTGTTACAATGAGGACGACTTGGAAACAAAATACATTACAACTTCAACATTAAACTTGAAAAGAAAATACATTACTTTAGAAAATAAACAAATAAGGATTAAGACTACATTACTCTTCCCTTTTTTCGACTCTACAAATGCGCGACAAGTTCATCTCGTAATTGAAATGAGCTCCTTCATTTCTAATTTTACAACCTTCTGGATGTACTTTGCCATAGTGTTTATCGCGTGTCTTGGATTTAAGTCCTCCTTCCAATATCCACGGATTTCTAAACTTGGGATCAATGTCCATTTGCCAGATGTAAGTATGATGTTCATCTCTCGATCAAATTGTGCAAGATTATACATGCGTACTAACATTTCCTAGATCACTGGTTTCCAAAATCGCGCACCGTTTGCCAATATTTGAAACCTAGCTTGTAATACCCCAAAAGCACGCTCTACGTCTTTGCGCATGCTTCTTTAATCTTCAAAAAATATCTTTCGCATCGTTGGACGGATTTCTTATGGTTTGAACAAGTATTTGCCATTTGGGATAGCTTCATCTGCTAAGTAATACCTCATAATGTGTAGTACCGTGTCTATATAAGAATTGTATGGCGACGCAACTCCATTAGACCAAGTTATTGAAAAGCCACCCTTGATGCCAAAAAGACGTGCCAAAAGTCGTTGTTAGAAGGGTACCCCAAAGACTCGTGCATATCAAGATCT
>JACGCM010001862.1:0-28614 GCA_014058105.1 Kingdonia uniflora | reverse complement strand
GCTCGGTAAAGACCATAAAGGTTCCAAACTTACAAAATCTGACTATACAAGCTCTCCACCACTTTGGCTAAGTTAGAGGCCAACAATACATAAGTGAAAGGAGATAATATGGGTAATGGGTGCTCCATGACAGTGACCCCATGAAGCACTGATAAGCCCTAGTGATAAATCTACACTAACGCATGATCTTAAGGAGGAACTCCTTATGAAAAAAATGACAGTACGATCAAGATGACAGTAAGGTCTCTTCGGAGATATTTTTTTAAGCGTGGATCCGTAGGAGCATGCATTATTAGCTTTCTTCATGAAATAACCATGTGAAATACAAAGGAAAGAAAATAGAAAGAAGAACGAAATGGGCAATGCACTAACTGTAGGATGTCCTGAAAGCACAAACATGAGAGTATTTCTGAAATGGAATATTCTCAAATCACATTTACATATACCTGTGCATAGAGATATTAAAATCAATATCGCTCATTTAGAAGGTTTTTGTGAGAAATAATCTAATAACATAGTGAACGAACTACTGTAAACAAAGAATAGTAGTCTGGTATAACCAAACCTGTTAGAAGATGCTTTGCGGAAAAAAAAAGTCTGTTAGAAGATTTCTGAGTTTTTTCCCTAGGTTGAGTGTACACAGGTTTACATAGTATTTTCCAGACAGTCCTCTCTAACTGGTTTAGACAAAAAAAATCAATCCTACTTGATTCCCGCCCACCGTCCACTATTCAGTCTCCATTCTACAATTCAGCCTCATTCACCTTTGTCAAAATATTGCAGTGATCCAAGAGTTCTAGACATTCAACCTCTTCAAAAGATGTCATGTCGTTCAAACGAGCTTTGGAGCCGCTTGAACGATTTGAAGGAAAGAACACAACCAGTTCGCCTCCTCCGTTTTAGGCAAAAATTGGCAAGTCGTTCGAACGAACTGGAGTTTCCAGAAGCCAATCTGTGCTGCCTCGTTTTTGAAAGCAAAATCTGGCAGTCGTTCGTCGTTCGAACGACTATAGTGTTTTCTTTTATTTTAGGCAATTTAAAGGCATTTTTGTCATAATTTATAACTAGAAACTTGTAATCTCCAGCAATGCTAAACAAAGAGAGAGGATCCAAGTTTTTGTAATTGAGAGGAATTAAATTGAAATCAATTGAAGCTCTAAAAGGGAAATTCTCCCATCAATTGTTTGTTATTCATATTTATTTTCAATTTAAGTTAATCTCAATTCGATTGTGGATTAAGCGGTATCAAATTGTTAAGTTAGAGGGGATTGTGGTTTATGGTCTCTACAACATGACCGACTCAAGCAAATGAAGGAGAACCTAGTGAGTCCGTTGAAGATTCACCGGAAACCTAGCTCGAAGAAAAAAACAAATTTAGAGATAGGCAATTCTGAAGATCGACTTACGAAGTTGGAAACGAAAGTTTTTGACCTAACTACTGCTCTAAGGGAGTTTAGTAGAGCAATTACGTCTCGCAAACCTTATTAAAGTTTCTGCTTCGACGAAACGGCAAGAGCGCACGAAAAGAAATGAGTTGTAGAGGAGGATAGAGACAGGGATGCCGAGGAGGTAGATAGTGATTCTAGTGATGCCGAATTCGTCGAGAAACGATCGGTTATTGGAAAGTCAATTATTCATATGCGTAATCTTCGTATCGATTTTAAAATTAAAATTTTGATATTCGAGGGTTCAATCGATGCCGAGAAGTTGGATAATTGGTTAGATAGGTAGAAACTTATTTTTCCGTTTACAAATATTTCAATGCTCAGAAAATATGCTTTTATACATTGAAATTCGCAAGTTATGCAATCACGTGGTTGAAGTCCTATCGGAAATGTCACGAAGTAGGAAGTTTGAGTTAGAAGGAGTTCAAGGTATTAGTGAGAAAACAATTTTATTCGATTGGGTATGAGCAAGAGAGATGGTTCAAATGGCATAATTTATGCCAAAAGTATGGCCAATCCATACAGGAGTTCACTACGAACTTTCATAACCAAGCTTTGGTTTTAGACATTAATGTGGACGAGTTTGAGGTGTTCATGAAGTATGCGGGGAGTTTGTCGGAGTCTATTAGAATGGAGTTGAAGCTCTTTACTGTGGAGAATATCGAAGATGCTACCGTAAAAGTAATTCCTATTGAAGGCAAGTAGTTGAAGAGTGACAAAAAAGATGACAAAAACAAGCCTGGGTACAAGTCTAGTTGGAGGAATAAGCAAAAAGAGGAGTCCAAAGGAGAAGGGTCTTCATCCAAGGGGAATTACTACAGTCATTGTAAGGCAAATGGGCATATTTAAGATTAATGTTAGAAACTTCACTCGGAGCTTAGGCCGAAGGAGGAGAGGAGCAAGAGAGAGAAACGTGCACTAGCTACAACGATTGTTGATCTTTAATTTAGATTTAGATAAGCCAAATCCTAAGCTTACTCTAATGTTTAAACAAACTATGGCTACCGAGGAGGCGAGTCGGAAAGAACTTTTTTATGTTAGTATTCAGGTGAAGCAGAACTTAGTAAAGGTCGTCATTGATCTGGGTAGTCAGAAGAATTTGATCTTTGAGGCGATGGCGAAGAAGATGATTTTGGCTACTATAGCTCATCATAAGCCGTATGGTTTGAGTTAGATTCAGAAAGATGTGGAGTTGAGGATCACGAAGCAGTGTACGCTCAAGTTTGTGTTTACTGAAAAGTTTATTGACGAAGTGATGTGTGAGGTGATTCATTTAGATATGTGTCAAGTTATCTAGGGTAGCCCTTATCTTTAGGACCAATATGCAATTCTTTACAGTAGAGCTCGCAAGTATCGTCTTGTGAATGAGGGGAAGGAGTTTCATATCAATGCTTGTAAGAAACATGTCACCACCAATAATTTAGTAATGGCGACTCAGGCGAAGAGGTTGGTTAATGCGAACGGCAAGTTTATATTGTTGTTGGTGTGACCAGTACAAGAGGGTCCGTCGACTAAGGTGTGTCTACTTTGGTGATGTCTCTTAAGCAACAAACCGAAATGCGAAAGTTGCAAGATGAGTATAAAGACTTGTTTCTGAGCATAGAAGGGATGTCGTGCAAGAGGGATGTGGAGCATGATATCACCTTGGTAAATGGTGAGCCACTACCTAACATTGGGTTGTATCGGACTTCTGTAACCGAGTCTGATGAGATCAAGAAACAAGTACAATAACTCCTAGAGCAATGGGTTATTAATCTAAGTTTTTCACCTTGTGCTTCGCCGGTGTTATTGGTACCGAAGAAGGATGGGTTTGGAAAATGTGTGTAGATTATCGGGAGCTAAACAAGATTAATGTAAAGAATCGTTATCCACTTTCACAGATTGATGAGCTTTTAGATGAGTTGCAGAAGGCTCAATTTTTCACCAAGCTGGATCTTAAATCGGGTTACCATCAAGTTAGAATCCGGGAAGAAGATACATTAAAGACGACTTTCGAGACCAAGCAAAGACTCTTCGAGTGGTTGGTGATGCCTTTTGGGTTATGCAACGCTCCAGCGGCATTTATACAGTTGATGAATGAGGTACATCGTACTTTTATTGACGATTTTGTGATTGTGTATTTAGATGACATCTTAATATATAGTCAAACATGGGATGAACACCTTGTGCATATATGCAAAGTGTTAGAAGCATTGCGATCACAACAATTCTTTCTAAATGGTAAGAAGTGCGAGTTTAGGAAAGAAGAGCTAGTATACTTGGGATTTATTGTTGGTGGCGATGAACTTAAGGTCGATCCAGAGAAGGTCTCGGCCATTACTGATTGGCCTAGACCCCGTATGGTGATAGAAGTGAGAAGTTTTATGGGTTCTTGTCAGTATTTACAGATGTTTATTCGGCATTTTTTACAGATAGGCACACCGTTGCATTCCTTGACAAAGGCCGGTGTAAAGTTTGTGTGAAAAGATCACCATGAGAAGACTTTTTAATTGCTGAAGCGTAAGATTACAGATGTGCCAGTGTTAGCGTTGCCCAATTAAGGCGGCCTTTTCAGGTCAAAACAGATACGTCCGACTATACATTAGGTATAATTCTATTGTAGGATGGGAGGCCAGTTGCCTATCATTCTGAGATGTTTACAGGAGCAGTACGCAACTATCTTACCTACGATAAGAAGTTTTACGCATTATATTAATCAGTGAAGCATTGGCGGAGTTACTTATTGGGGAAGGAGGTTATGGTACATTCCAATCACAAACCATTACAATTATTATCAAGTATAAGAAAGGAGTGGACAACAAAATGGTTGATATGTTATCTCAATCCCCATTACCAACCATTTTTGCTCTGTTGGTAGTTATGCAGATATAACCTATTGTTCTTTCTGAATATGTTACAGGGTATGACAACGACAAGGATCCCAGTGTGATTCACCAGAAGTTGCTGCAAGGCAAAAAATGTGAGTATGTATTGAAAAATGGTTTAGTTTACAGGGGCAGTATACTATGTATTCCTAAGGGTGGAGACCATTTGTATTGGATTGGAGAAGCACATTGTTCCCAGGTTGCAGGTCATTTCAGGGTTAAGAAAACTCTTTTGAATTTGTGGCGTTATCTCTATTGGCCGAAGATGCAGATGGATGTTGCTCGTGTGGTTCGTGGTTGCATTCTATGCAACACATTGAAGCCTTCCAATCGTAAGTTAGAACTGTACTTACCATTACCAGTTCCTCGCCGACCTTGAGATAACATTTCGATGGATTTTATGGGTGGTTTGCCCATGACCAAGTGTAAGAATAACTATTTGTTTGTGGTGGTAGATCGATTCAGCAAGATGATTATTCTTATTCCATGCCAGAAGACGGTCACCGGGGAAGGAGTAACGCGATTGTTTTTTAGAGACGTCTAGAGGTATTTTGAGTTTCCTTCTTCTATTATTTCTGATAGGGATAGCCACTTTGGGCATTTATGGAGATCATTATGGGGGATGATGGACACTAAGTTGAAGAGAATTAAATACCGTCTTTCATCCGTAGATTAACGGGCAAACAGAGTTAGTTAATCACACTTTGGTTCATTTACTACGGGGTTTCCATTCTAGGCATCCTAAGACTTGGGATGAGAGTTACCGTATCTTCAGGTTGAGTTTAACCGGGCAATTCATGGCTCCACTTTAAAGTCTTATTTTGAAGTTTGTTTGGGGTACTTGCCTCAAAACCCTTTTGATATGGCTTTTAGTCTTGGAGACAAGACGGTATCAGGGAATGAAGAAGAGGGAAAAGTAAAAGCTCAGCATTTCATTGAGATGATAAGCAAGGTTCATGAGGCGGTTGAAGTACAATTGAAGAAGACTCAAGCAAAGTATAAGGCTTGACACGACAAGCATCAGGTTGAGTGTACTTTTCAAGAGGACGACCTAGTTTGGTTGCATTTGGGTAAGGAACGACTAAAGGGAGAATGTAAGAAACTCAAGCCTATCTGTTATGGTATATTCCCTATACTCAATAAAATTGGTGACAACGCATTCCAATTGGATTTGCCACCTTTAATGAAGATGTATTCGGTGATTAATGTCGAGCATTTGAAGCTGTTTGAGCCCTCTCTTTTAATGAAGACTTTGCAATCGACATTCGCCTACCGTCAGTTGATGACTTATGGATGGAAAGAGAAGATCCATTGTAGAAGGAGATTATTCTAGAGAGGAAAGTTCATGCTACAAGACGGGGTAGTATCAAGTCGTTCTGAGTTGGGAAGAAATGTCAACTACCTAGCAAGTCGAAGTGGTACAACAGGGAAATGGGCACGGCCGTATTCCTACATCTCCAGTTCTCGATTGAGCAGGAGCTCAAGGCTCCTAAAGGGGGGAGATGATCTACACATTCAACCTCTTCAAAAGATGTCATGTCGTTCGAATGAGCCTTGGAGTTGTTCGAACGAATTGAAGGAAAGAACAGCTAATTCTAGTTGTCTCTATTTTTAGGCAAAAATTGGCAAGTTGTTCGAACGACATTGGTTCCCATAAGACCAAATTCTAGCTGCCTCGTTTTAAAGGCAAAATTTGTTAAGTCGTTCGAACGAACTAGAGTTTCCAAAAGCCAATCTTAGTTGCCTCGCTTTGAAGGTAAAATTTGGCCAGAACGACCTCGTGTTTCTTCTTTATTTTAAGCGTTTTAAAGGGCATTTTTGTCATAATTTTTAACTAGAAACTTGCAACCTCGCAAAGTTAGGTAAAGGGAGAAGATCCAAATTTTTATAAGAGAGACTTAGGGTTTGAGAGGAATTCAATTGAAATCAAGTGATTGAGCAATTGAAGCTCTAAAAGGGAAATTATCCCACCAATTGTTTGTTATTCATATTTATTCTTCAATTTAGGTTAATCTCAATTCAATTGTGGATTATGCAGGGGGAAGCTACACTTGCAATGACGATAGTGGATTGTAAAATTGTTATAGTGTACTATGTGAGGAAGGATTTCTAGCTCAAATGTTAAGAAGACCCAAGAAAAATACGAACTCTGGGACAATCTCAATTTCTGACCATTTTCATAGGGCAGGTCTTGCATTCAACAACTCAGTCTCATTCGCCTATGCCAGAATACTCCACAAGTGAAGCTACATTTGCAGTGATAATGGTGGATTCTATCATATTCTAGACTTGTAGTGGTGGACAAATATCAGGTTTTGCACATTTTACACAGGACCTCTTTCAAGATCAGAAATATCTATGTATACACAACAATAATTTCATCAATCATGTAATTGATATGATGATTTTTCAGATTGACATTGACACAACATTAAAAAAAGTCAACTTAGAATATGAAAATATCAAAATAAAGCCAAGTCACTTTTCCCTTTTCAGTCCTTTCCTCCCACTCCGAAGGTGCAGTTGCATTCAAGCTCTAGTATATTCCCCAACATAAAAAATTTCAACTTTGGATTCCACTTCAACAAATTTCCAATCTTTTCCCACAGTTTCCACAATTCTTTGTTCAATAATGAAGATGGGAAGCACTGCTTTGAATTGAACATAGATCCTTGCATCAATTGCAGCAAGAGAAAACATTGAAATGGGCTTTCAGAGAAAGGTAATTCTCCTCCTGTTGCCATGTTTTGTTCTTTCCCTTCAAAACCACCTGATAACACCTGGGATCAACATAGACCAATCAGGACTTCTTGCATTCAAGAAAAGCATAAGTGTAGATCCCCAAAACTTTCTTAGTAACTGGAACGAGTCAATTTACATTTGCGACTGGAATGGAGTTTCATGCAGTTCGAAAGGAGAAGAAACACGGGTAACTGGACTTGATCTCAAGGGTAAGTATCTCCAAGGGACAATCTCATCCTCCTTCTGTAACCTTTCTTCTCTCCGTCAACTTGATTTATCAGAAAATTTGTTCCACGGAAAAATTCCTATAGAGTTTGGAGATCTAAAGAGCCTAGAAGAGATGAGTTTACGTGGAAACCGGATACAATATAATATCCCCGATACTCTTGGCAAACTCACAAGACTTCGTTTTATTGATCTTAGCAGAAACCAAATAGGTGGACGAATTCCACACTCCTTGTTTTATAACTGTACCAAATTAGAATATATAGACCTCTCTGTCAACATGTTCATTGGTTTTATCCCTTCCCAGATAGGAAATCATCTGATGTATCTCGAGACCCTTCGGCTTTATCTGAACGAATTAAGTGGCAAGATTCCAAATTCTTTGTCTAATTCCACACACTTAATTGAGCTTGATCTGGAATACAACTTTCTCACTGGTACCTTACCGTCCCAGATTGTCAATAGAATGGCATTTTTAGAGATACTGTATCTTTCTGGTAATCTTTTGGAGAGTGACAACAATAACACAAATTTAATGCCTTTTTTCACCTCCATTTCCAATTTGACCCATCTGAGAGAGCTAATGCTAGCAGGGAGCATGCTCGGAGGTGAATTGCCCTCCATTGTTATGATCCACGCCAATCTTTCAGAGATTCATCTCGAGGATAATCTCATATTTGGCGTGATTCCACCAAATATAGCAAACCTTTCTCGTATAACACTGTTGAACCTATCTAGCAACCTCTTAAGTGGAAAAATTCCCTCTGAGCTAAGCCTTCTACCAAAGTTAGAAAGGTTGTGGTTATCTAACAATTCATTTCATGGTGAAATTTCAGATGTTCTTGGAAATCTAGCTCAGTTGGGGATATTAGACTTGTCCAGAAACAAGCTTTCTGGTCAAATTCCAGACTCTCTAGGAAATCTCACTCAGCTGAGAAAACTAATCCTGTACGAGAACTTCTTTTCGGGAAAAATACCATCGAGCTTAGGGAGGTGTACAAACTTGGAAGTTCTTGATTTCTCCTATAACAGGTTAACTGGAAAGCTACCCGCAAAAGTTGCAGGGTTGAGAGATATGGTAGCATACTTGAATCTCTCTCACAATATCCTGAGTGGAGAACTTCCAATGGAGCTGAGCCAATTGGACAAGGTTTGTGCCATTGATTTGTCTTCCAACAATTTTAATGGTGAAATTCCATCCAATCTGGCAAACTGTGAAGCAGTAGAAATGATTAACCTTTCATACAATTCTTTCCAAGGTCAAATTCCTACATCTTTTGGAACTTTTTTAAACCTCAAGGGGTTAGATCTCTCACACAATTTACTCTCTGGTGAGATTCCAGTTTCATTGAGTAACTCTGTCAGCCTAATCCAAGTCAATCTCTCATTCAATAAATTCAATGGCTCAATACCACAAGGTGGTCTTTTTGATTCTTTACCATTTGAATCATTTCAAGGAAACCCAAATCTCTATTGCCATTTCAAAATAAGGCCCAAGTTACATTCTAGTAAATTCCTGATCTTGGTTGTCATCACTGTTTCCTCATCCGTATTTCTTCTTACACTTTTGTGTGGATGGATATTCATGGTAACCAAAAAGTTCCACTTTATGAAGAAAAATAGAGTTTCAAGTAAATCTCTTATGGCATTAGCATCTAGCCACCCGAGGATCACTTATAGAGAAATAGTAAATGCCACCGAAGGATTTCGAAAGAGCCTATTAATTGGGTCTGGGAGCTTTGGGCACGTCTACAAAGGTGTACTAAGAGACACAAGTAAAGTGGCAGTGAAGGTTGTAAAGTTACAAGGGGAATGTTCAATGAAAATCTTTGATAGAGAATGTCAGATCTTGAAGCAAATACGACATCGGAACTTGATGAGGATTATAACATCATGTAGTCTCCCAGATTTCAAAGCTCTGGTCCTTCCTTACATGGCTAATGGAAGCTTAGAAAGCCACCTTTACCCACAAAACCAAAGATCTTCTAGCTTGCTTTTGGATTTGAACTTAATTACCAGGGTGAATATCTGTAGTGATGTAGCTGAGGGATTGGCTTACTTGCACCATCATTCTCCAGTTCAAGTCATACACTGTGACTTGAAGCCTTGCAATATCCTTCTTAATGATGACATGACTGCGCTTGTATCAGACTTTGGGATTGCAAGGTTAGTTATGACAGTTGGGGACAGAAATGGAACAGCAGAAAACACAACGAGCTCAATGGCCAACATGCTGTGTGGGTCGATTGGGTATATTGCTCCAGGTACAAATCATAGTAATTGCATTTCTTTTTGTAACATTTTTCCTCTAGTACTACCATATATCCACTCCCCTTATATTTGGGGACAACCCCATGGGGAGAGTCTGATTATATTCAAATATAAGAACATTCTCTAGTTGCTATTCCCTTTGTTCTCTTCATTTACTTCAATCCTCCATCTGTCCAACTTCTGCTTTCATGATTCCTTTTACTAGTAAAATCTTGGAGTTTTGCATGATAAGCCAGCTAGCCAAATGATTCCAATTTGATTAGGGAAGGGTTTTTACCTTCTCATTATTGATATAATCTGCACAAGTAATGTTATTATTGTGGTTCTTTTGTTAGATTAATAGTCATCTTAGCTTACTCCACCCATATTAGTGCACCAAGGACATTATTTTCTATTTCCCCCCAAACTAGCCCAAGTTTTCTGAGATGAATAAAACGACATTATTGTTGAAAATCCACACTTGGTTACAGGGCATCAGTATCTTGCTCTCAATATAAGGTTTTGAACATATGACTTTTTATTTTACTTTCTCTTTTTTACTTTCTTTTATTACTTAAACTTAGTGACGCATGTATTTCTACTGTTTTGTATACTTAGAGCATGGGTTGGGAAGAAGTGCATCTGCCAAGGGTGATGTTTATAGCTTTGGAGTACTTGTGCTGGAAATGGTAACCAGAAAAAACCCACAGATGACATGTTCAGAGAAGGAACTAGCTTACCAAAATGGGTGAAAAGACATTACCATGGACGCCTTGATGCAATCATCGATCCCACACTAACAAGAACTTCACAGGATAATTGCCAGGAAGTTAGGAACATGTGGCAGGTCGCCATTCTTGAACTAATTGATCTAGGTCTTCTTTGCTCACAAGATGCTCCTTCAATCAGGCCTACTATGACAGATGCAGCCGACGACCTGGATAGACTCAAAAGATATCTCTCTGGCGACACCACAGTGACTTTTCCATCATCATGAGGATTATCATCTTCTACTGTAACATGGTGAAACAGAGAGTAGGTCGCAGAAGAGCTGATCTAAATATGTACGAGTTATATTAGTTACAATAATGACTTGTATATAATGCTATATATACATGTTTATCAGCAAAATCAACAAAATAATGGAAGTTCAGAGGTATACTTAATTGAATGCGTAGTGAGGGGAAGAGAGAGAGAGAGGACAAATCATGCCTCGGAATCTTCTTTCGAGAAGTGGCCTATGAAAGTGTTGGGAGGCTGCCTCGCGAAATGGGAGTGTCCTTATGAATTATCAAAATGCAAGTAGCATTTTTCTTCTTTGCTCACATGAATTTTTTATTTTTTTGAATGTAAAATTTATTGATCTAGAAAAACATTACAAAAGACTACAAAGCGAGATCACATGGATCCTACTACGCCGAAATATAACATAAATATATTATACCAGTAAGCATTTTCATTTAATACAAAAAAGTAACTCCTAACTTCAGGCTGGAGGTGGAATTATTAAATGTAGTATAAGAATTGGGTAAAGTTTCTGGTGACAACAATTTCATATACTAACATAAACCTTTATCACACTCTAAACTACTGCAACTAAAATATTATATTTGACTACTCACTGGTAAGGTCGGAGCTTTACCGATCAGTTTCTTCATTTAGTTTCAAACCTTCTCTCTCGTTTTAATCACCTTGTTTATTATAATCCAGGTTTAATATTTTCCAGTAGAAAACAAATGGGAAAGGATTTGCTGGAAAATTATGGAACGGACAACACTAACAACCAACTTCAGTCAGTATTCCTTTGTATGCCACTAAGGTAGGCTAATCAAAGGGTACAGACAGCCAGATTGGTTTGCAATAATTCCTAATATATGACTGAGCTGCGTAGAGGATACTGCGATAGAACTCCACCCAAGGCACAACTCCATAGGTGCATTGATTTAGTTGTGCTACAGTGACCTCAGTGATGGGTCTCACGGGGTCCTCTATGAGGCCTGCTCTCCTATAGAGATGACCTTTCCAAAAAGGAAAACCTAAAGCTTAAAGAGAAGATCAATGCAACAAAAGGAGTTTCCTTTTTTGATAAAATGATGCATGAAATGAAAAGAGTGCAGTTTCGATCAAGGCAGTAACAGAAAAAATGTATTATAAATAAAACCTTCCAGTGCAACGTTAACATTCATGCTCACAACACAATGAAGAAAACACTAAGAAGGATAATATTATGAATTGAACAGGGAATACAGGTAAGGCTCATCTCACTAGTCCACTGGAACCTCAACCTCCATTTTCAAACCAGAGCTTCCAAGAATCTACAAATATACAAAAAAAATTATTTTACAAAACTTTTATCAAAATAAAATGTACATTCATTTTAAATGCCGAAAACTTTATTTTGGAATGTTGTACTCAAACCTATCTATACATAAGTACATAAATAACATGCATGCTGGCAGAGTCGATCTGGAGATATGACAGGTTCCCATACCAAATTGTACGAAAAATAAAATGTAATTGTTACTTTTATGTTAATAGTTGATCACTTAGGCTTGCATTTCACAATGTTTGTTCATCAAAGCAATTGCTAATAGGAGTTGGTTGTCCAATACTTCCATATCAACAGTATATCACTTGGGAACATTTCCTTTTCTTCAGTCGATTAAGATAAGCCAGATTTTAGAAAGAATACCGTTCAGGCAATTAAGATAAACCAGATGTTAGAAAGAATACCGTTTTCTAACTAATTGTATCACATTACAACTTCCCTTCTTGCTTCAGCTGTCACAAAATATACGATGACGCCTTAACGAAGACATTGGAAACCCCATCGTCTAGAATCTTCCATAGCAGAGCACGCTAATATATTGCACTAAGAATAAGACACCCTAATGATTACAAAACCAATCGAAAGAAAATCTAAAGGAGTAAGAAAAGGATTGTTGTTGGGTAACAAATTCATCGTGATCTTGGGATACAAGAAAGGGTCAAATTCGTGAACCAGGTTTAGACCCGGCCATGAAACTAGATAGGTGGAAGAACAGAACAGATTGGCTTGCTTTCCACCAAGAGGACACCATTTTCAAGCTTTGAGAGGGATCTTTTCTGGTCAGCTAGGATCCAATGTCAGAAAATTATATATGCCTAATCAACAAGACATAGATGCAATTGTGGGATAAACTAAACTATAGTCTAAAAGGACCTAGTAGTAATAAAAAAAAAACAGAGACTACTAGTCTAATATCCGAGTGAAAGCATGAGATATTTCTTAATGATTTCTTATGTTTTTCTTTTGTTCCTTTCTAAATCCTTTTTTTTTCCCTCTAACGAATAAAATCTAAATACTCAGTCAAATATAAACATTTACCACAGATACAAATGTTACTAACGATTGTGCATGATAGGCCATCGTACCTTTATGAAATCAGCTAAAACTAACGAAGATTCCTTTGCGTATCCTGCTTCGTCAAGGACATGGGTCAGAACTTGCTGTATCAGAAGGAAACAAATTTAAGTTAGAAATGAAACACATTTCCATTTGTTGATTAACTCCTACTTTTCTATCTAATTGAAGTGAGGACACATGCTTACCCCTATCTCAAATTTTTTTCCTCTCCTTGACAATTATATTCCTTCCCCCTCTTTCTATTAAAATAACTTTATTTTAGCTTAATAACATACTTGTTGCTCAAGTTAGTATTAGAATTAGTAAGAAGTTTTTTAACTAAAGCGAAGGCTCCCTTAGTACTAGTAAATATTAGAAGTTCAGGAAATAAAGTGAATCTTTGAATTATTAGTTTAGGACTATATTGAGTTTCATTATTGCATCTTCAATCTAGAGATAATACTGTAAAAAGCTCACTCCATTTCGTCAAATGGCCGAAGGAAGTTTTACACACTACACACTCCAAAACACTTTGGTTTGCTCAAAACTTCAAATAGTAATCTTAGATAGTCTGTTTTCCACTTTCTCGAACCTATAAGTTGTTGGGCCATAATATAGATTGTAATAGCAAGGTCCATAAAATATAAGCAAAATCAACCTGCCTCTGCTGCTCGGAAATATAGGATCCAGTCAAGTCTCTCAACACATCCAACATATGATTGAATGTAACCTTCCCATTGAAGTCCAAATCATAAACCTTGAATATAACTACACCAAAAAAACAAACAAACATCACATTAAAACACTATAACTTCACCGACGACAATCAAAACCATTGAACTACACTCACATTCTATTTTCTGTTGCAAAGTAGCGCAAGAACTAAAAGTCGATAAAAACGCCACAAACTCTTTGAAATTCAACCCGTCAAGCATCCGTAACAATCTCTAAATCACCATAAACAACACAACACTCAATCACAACTTCAAACATTGTATAACAAATCGAAAAACAAAAAAAACTACCTGTGAGAGAGGATTGACAGCGAATTCTGGTACCGATAAGAACTCATCCGAAGAGATGAATCCGCCACCGCTTCGATCAAGCTGGCAGAATCTCTTGTACAATGAGACGATCTCTTGCTGTGAAACTATAAGAATCACAATTACAATAAACCCTAATTACAGAGTGATCAATGAAATCAATTCAAACAAACCATAATTACAGAGAGAGACTTACAGGTTTCGTTGCAGTGTTCTTGAACTTCTTCGATGTCGTACTGAGTGAGCATTGACGAAGTGTTCCCCATTGCTTAAGCCCTGCTTGGAAGGTGGCTTTTATTCCACTGTTAAGGAGGTCCTTGTATATCTCCCTCAACTGTCAAACACCAACGGTGTGATTAATGTTGGTGTTGCATAGTTACGTCGTTCTTCAAAATAGTTCGTTGGGAATTCGGCAACAACAACTACTACTTTCGCACGTGACAACTCACACGTACTTTCACACTCAAAACAACAACAACAACAACAACAAGGACCTCTCACTCTCCTCTTTGTATCTCCCTCAACTATCAAACACAGACGGTGCGATTAATGTTGGTGTTGCAGAGCTGTAGAGGGAGACATACTTGATTACGTTGTTCTTCAAAATAGTTTGTTGGGAATTCGACAACAACAAATACTTTCGCACGTGACAACTCACACGTGCTTTCACTTTCGCAACAACAACAAGAACCTCTCTCTCTCCTATTTGTATCTCCCTCAACTAGGCCTATTTTGGGATCGGATCGAAAATAGAGGTGATAAAAAAAAAATCAATTTTTTTCGGAACTATAAAATCTGTTCCGATCCGATCCAATTTTTTTGGAACTTAAAAAATATATCCGAATCCAAAAAATTCATAAAATTTTGAAATTCTAAAAAATTTGGATTAAATCGGAATATTGCTCGGAATCAATCGGATCGGAGGGTATTCAGATTAAATGGGAATATTGTTCGAATTAAATCAGATCGGTAGGTATTTGGATTAAATCGGATCGGAGGGATATTCGAATTTAATAGGAATATTTTTCAGAGGGTATTCGAAAAAATCATATTTCGATCTGAAAATTTTTGGAAAAATTCGGAAATCAGATTTTTGGAAATCGTAACTGTAAAATAGGGTTCCGAATTAGGAAAATTCAGATCATAAATTAGAAAAAATTAAAAGTTCTAACAAAAGTTGCAGCCCTACCCTTAACTGTCAAACACCGACGGTGCGATTAATGTTGGTATTATAGAGGGAGATGCACTTGATTACGTCGTTCTTCAAAATAGTTCGTTGTGAATTCAGCAACAACAAGTACTTTCGAACGTCAAAACTCACACGTGCTTTCACACTCACAAAAAAAATAATAAGGACCTCTCTCTCTCCTCTTTGTATCTCCCTCAACTGTCAAACACCAACGGTGCGATTAATGTTGGTATTACAGAGGGAGACGCACTTGATTACTTTCGCACGTGACAACTCACATGTGCTTTCACTCTTACAATAACAACAACAACAACAACAGCAACAAGGATCATTCTCTCTCCTCTTTGTATCTCCCTCAATTGTCAAACATCGACGGTACGATTAATGTTGATGTTGCAGAGTTCCAGAGGGAGAAGCACTTGATTACGTCGTTAATCCACAATACGATTGAGAAGCTTTAGTTAGTAAAAAAATAAGAAGAACACCAATTGGTTTAGAAAAATAGAGAATTTGATTACTTAAAACGAAGTAATTACAAGAAGAAAACTCTCAAACCCTAAGCTTCTCTCAGAACTCTTTCTGATCTAACATAACCTAGAAATAACCTAAGTTCCCTTTATATACTAGGGAACTCGAAAATCATAAAAGAACGGATCTCGAGGCAAGACACGCCCGAGAATCCAAAGCAACGCCAAAGTCGTTCGAACGAACTAGGGAGTCGTTCGAACGAACTAGGGAGTCGTTCGAACGACTTTACGACTAATTGGTCTAAAACCCTAAAAAATTTGCCTGGTTGTTCGAACGAAGCCCAACTCGCTCGAACAAAAATATGGCTCTGGGCCAAAATTCCAGAGGACAAAATAACTCGTTCGAATGACACTCAAAGTCGTCGAACGAAATATGGCTCTGGGCCAAAATTCCATAGGACATGTCAACTCGTTCGAACGACACTCAACTTCATTCGAACGACTTTGACAAATCTACAAATAACTCTAGATCCTCCTGGATCATGGCTCCCCACTTTAGGATCCTTGAGCTCATGCTCATGCTAGAACTGGAGATGTAGGAAAGCGGCGATTCCCAATTCCCTGTTGTACCACTTCGACTTACTTGGTAATTGACCCTTCTTCCCAACTCGAAACGAATCAATAACACCCCGTTTTGTAGTATGAACCTTCCGCTCTAGAATACCATCCTCCGATAACGGATCTTCTCTTTCCATCCATAAGTCATCAACTGACGGTAAATGAGTATCGATTGCAGAGTCTTCATCCAAAAGAGACGGTTCAAACAGCTTCAAATGCTCGACATTAATCACCGAATCCACTGCAAACGGTCTTCACCGTCAGGAATACATAGTAGACTGCCCCTGTAAATCAAACCATCATTCAGAACATACTCGCACATCTTGCCCTGCAACAACTTCTCGTGAATCACACTGAACTCCTTGTCGTCGTCATACCCTGAAACGTACTCAGAAGGAACAATCGGCTGGATCTGCATAGCTACCAACAAAGCGGAAATAGTTGGTAATGGGGGTGAGATAACATATCAGCCATCTTGTCATCCACTCCTTTCTTATACTTGATCAATAAGGTAAACTGCTGAAGGTACGATATCCACTTCATATGGCGAACTTGCTGAAGCTTGGACTGCGTAGATAAGAACTTTAACGGCTTGTGATCGGAATGTACCACAACCTCCTTCCCCAATAAGTAACTCCGCCAATGCTTAACTGATTGATATAGCGCGTAGAACTCCTTATCGTAGGTAAGATAGTTGCGTACTGCTCCTGTAAACGTCTCAGAATGGCAAGCAACCGGCTTTCCATCCTGTAAAAGGATTGCCCCCAATGCATAGTCTGACACATCTGTCTCGACCTCAAAAGGCCGCTGTAAATTAGGCAATGCTAACATTGGTGCATCCGTAATCTTTCACTTTAGTAATAGAAAAGTCTTCTCATGGTGTTCTTCCCACATAAACTGTACCTCGGTCTTTGTCAAAGAATGCAACGGTGCGGCAATTTGTGAAAAATTCTGAATAAATTTCTGTAAGTACTGACACCAACCCTTAAAACTCCTCACTTCCATCACTATACGGGGTCTAGGACAATTAGTAATGACCGAGACCTTCTCTGGATTGACCTTAAGCTCGCCGCTACCAACAATAAAACCCAAATAGACTAGCTCCCGTTTCTCAAACTCGCACTTCTTCCCGTTCAGAAAAAGTTGTTGTGATCGCAACACGCCCAACACTTTGCGTAAATGCCCAAGATGTTCTTCCCATGTACGACTATATATCAAGATATCATCCAAATATACAATCACAAAAATATCAATAAACGAACCAAGTACCTCATTCATGAGCCGCATAAACGTCGTCAGAGTATTGCATAACCCAAAAGGCATCACTAACCACTCAAATAATCCCTGTTTGGTTTTGAATGCTGTCTTCCAAGTATCCTCCTCCCAGATTCGAACTTGATGGTAACTCAACTTAAGATCCAACTTGGTAAAAAATGAGCCGTTTGTAACTCATCTTAAAGCTCGTCAATACGTAGAAGCGGATAACAATTCTTTACCGTGATCTTATTCAACGCAAGATAATCTACACACATCCTCCAAGACCCATCCTTCTTCGGTACCAGTAAAATCGGTGAACCACAAGGTGAGCAACTTGGATTAATAACTCTTTGCTCTAGGAGTTCATGTACCTGTTTCTTGATCTCATCAGACTCTGTAACAGAAGTCTGATATAATCCAATATTGGCTAGTGGCTCACCATTTACCAATGTGATATAATGCTCCACATCCCTCTTGCGCGACATCTCTTCAATGCCCAGAAACAAGTCTTCATACTCCTCTTGTAACTTCCCCATATCGATTTGTTGCTTAGGATACATTGCCAAAGTAGACAATACTGTAGCCGACGGACCCTTTTGAACCAGTCGCACCAACAAAAAAACAAATTTTCCACTCGTATTAACCAACCTCTTCGTTTGAGTCGCCATTATCAAATTATTGGTAGTGATATGTTCCTTGCATGCATTAATATGAAACTCAATCCCATCCTTCACCAAACGATACTTGCGAGCACAACGATAAAGGATTGCATCTCAGTCCCAAAGATAAGGGCTACCCAAGATGACTTGACACACGTTCAACGGAACCACCTCACATGTCACTTCGTCAATAAACTTCTCAGTAATCGTAAACTTGAACGTGCACTGCTTAGTGATCTTTAACTCTACATCTTTCTGAATCCAACCCAAACCATACGACTCAGGATGAGCCACAGTAGCTAAACCCATCTTCTTCACCGCCGCCTCAGAAATTAAATTCTTCTGACTACCCAGATCAATGATGGCCTCGACTAAGCTCTGCTTCACCTGAATGCTGACATAGAAAAACTCTTCTCGACTCGCCTCATCGATAACTAGAGGTTGCTTAAACATTAGAGTAAGCTTAGGATTTGGCTTATCTAAACCCGGAAGATCCACAATCGCTGCGGCTAGTATACATTTCTCTTTCTTGCCCTTCTCCTCCTTCGGCCGAAGCTCCGAGTGAAGTTTCCAACATTTCTCGGAATTGTGCCCATTAGCCTTGCAATAACTACAGATAGTTCCCTTGAATAAAGACCCCTCTCCTTTGGACTCCCCTTTCTGATCAAACTTTCAATTAGCTTTGTACCCTGACTTGATCTTGTCGTCTTTCTTGTCGCTCTTCAAGTACTTGCCTTCAATGGCAATTACTTTAACGGTAGCATCCTCGATATTTTCCACCTTAAAGAGCTTTAATTCTCTCCTAATAGACTCCAACAAACCCCCCGTATACTACATGAATACGTCGTACTCATCCACGTCAATATCCAAAACTAACGCTTGGTTATAAAATTTTGTAGTGAATTGTTGTACGGATTGCCCAAACCTTTGGCGTAAATTATGCCATTTGTATCATCGCTCCTGCTCATACCCAATCGGGTAGAATTGTTTCATCACCAAAACATTGAATTCCTTCCAACTCAGACTTCCGACATCATGTCGGTTTCTATAGGATTTTCACCACGTTAATGAGTGACTTGTGAATTTCAAAGAAGAAAAACAAATCTTCTGAGTGTTAGAACATTCATCAACGGAAAAATAGGTCTCCGACCTATCTAACTAATTATCCAATTTCTCGGCATCGACGGAACCATCGAATACTGGAATCTCGATCTTAATATGAAGATTACGCATATGATTCATTGACTTACCAAAACCTAGGCGCTCCTTTACGGAATCGGCATCACTAAAATCACTGGTTATCCCGCATTATCGATGTCTCCATCCCCCTCCAAAAACCTTTTCTCCTCGAGCGGCCTCGCCGATGAGAGCGACATCGTCGTATCGCCAAAGTGGAAGCCTTCGCGAGGTTTGTGAGATGCAATTGTTCAGCTAACTCTCCAATAGTAGAAGTTAGATTGGAAACTGTCATTTCCAAAAGCGTGAGTCGATCGTTGGCCTCGTCCATCTCCAAATCGTCATTCTTCTTCGAATTAGGTTTGTGATGAATCGTCAACAGACTCACTAGCTTCTCCTTCATTTTCTTGAGACGGTCACGTGTAAGGACCATAAACCACAATCAACCCCCGAAGATCGTAACTGGAAAACTGATACCACTTAATCCACAATACGATTGAGAAGCTTTAGTTAGTAGAGAAAATATGATGAACACCAATTGGTTTGGAAAAATAGAGAATTCGATTACTTATAATGAAGTAATTACAAGAAGAAAACTCTCAAACCCTAGGCTTCTCTCAGAACTCTTTCAGATCTAACATAACCTAGAAATAGCCTAAGTTCCCTTTATATACTAGGGAACTCAAAAATCATAAAAGAACGGATCTCGAGGCAAGACAATGCCTGAGAATCCAAAATAGTGCCAAAGTCATTCGAACGAACTAGGGATTCGTTCGAATGACTTTGCGACTAAATGGTCTAAAACCCTAGAAAAGTTGTCTGGTCATTCGAACGAAACCCAACTCGTTCGAATAAAAATATGGTTCTGGGCCAAAATTCTAGAGGATAAGACAACTCGTTCGAAGGACTTTGAGTGTCGTTCAAACGAAATATGGCTCTGGGCCAAAATTTCAGAGGACATGTCAACTCGTTCGAACGACTTTGACAAATCTGCAAATAACTTTAGATCCTCCTGGATCAGTCGTACTTGAAAATAGTTCGTTGGGAATTAGGCAACAACAAGTACTTTCGCACGTGACAACTCACACGTGCTTTCACTCTTACAACAACGACAATAACATGGACATCTCTATCTCCTCTTTGTATCTCCCTCAATTGTCAAAGACCGACGGTGCGATTAATGTTTGTGTTACAAAATTGCAGAGGGAGACGCACTTTATTAAGTCGTTCTTTAAAATAGTTCGTTGGGAATTCGACAACAACAAGTACTTTCGCACGTGTTTTTACTCTCATAACAACAACAACAAGGACCTCTTTCTCTCCTCTTTGTATCTCCCTCAACTGCCAAACACCGACGATACAATTAATGTTGGTGCTGCAGAGTTGTAGAGGGAGACACACTTGATTACGTCGCTCATCAAAATAGTTTGTTGGGAATTCGGCAACAGCAACAAGTACATTCGCACGTGACAACTCGCACGTGCTTTCACTCTCACAACAACAACAAAACCAACAACAACAAGGACCACTCCCTCTCCTCTTAGTATCTCCTTCAACGGTCAAACATCGACGGTACAATTAATGTTGGTGTTACGGAGTTGTAGAGGGAGACGCACTTGATTACGTCATTCTTCAAAATAGATCGTTGGGAATTCGGCAACAACAACAAGTGCTTTCGCACGTGACAACTCACACGTGCTTTCACTCTTACAATAACAACAACAACAACATGGGCCTCTCTCTATCCTTATTGTATCTCTCTCAACTGTCAAACACCGAGGGTGCGATTAATGTTCATGTTGCTGAGTTGCAGAGGGAGACGTACTTGATTACATCATCCTTCAAAATAGTTCATTAGAAATTTGGCATAAACAAATAGTACTTTCGTACGTGACAACTCACACGTGCTTTCACTCTCATAACAATAACAACAGGGACCTTTCATTCTCTCCTCTCTGTATCCCCCTCAACTCTCAAACACCGACGGTGCGATTAATATTGGTGTTGCAGAGTTGCAGAGGGAGACGCATTTGATTACGCTGTTTTTCAAAATAGTTCCTAGGGAATTCGGCAACAGCAACAAGTACTTTCACACGTGACAACTCACACGCGCTTTCACTCTTTAAACAACAACAACAACAATGACCTTTCTCTTTCCTTTTCGTATTTCCCTCAACTGTCAAACACCGACGGTGCGATTAATGTTGGTGTTGCAAACTTGCAGAGGGAGACGCACTTAATTATGTCGTTCTTCAAAATAGTTTGTTGGGAATTCGGTACTAGCAAATAGTACTTTCGCACATGAAAACTCATACGTGCTTTCATTCTCACAATAACAACAAGGACCTCTTTCTCTCCTCTTTGTATCTCCATCAACTAGACCTATTTTCGGATCGGATCGAATAAAAAATAGTGGTGATCAGAATTTTTTCAATTTTTTTCGGAACTGTAAAATCGGTTCCGATCTGATCTGATTTGTTTCGGAACTGCAAAAATAGATTCGAATCAGAAAAATTTAGAAAATTTGAAATTCTGAAAAATTCTGTTTAAATCGGAATGTTGTTCGAAAAAAATCGGATCGGAGGGTATTCGAATTAAATCGGAATATTGCTCGGATTAAATCAGATCGGAGGGTATTCGGATTAAATTAGAATATTTTTCGGATTAAATCGAATCAGAGTGATATTCGGATTAAATCATAATATTTTTCGGATGGGATTCAGAAAAATCAGATCGAATCTTATTTGGAAAAATTGAATAAAAAATTTTAGAATTTCGGAATAGCAGAAAGTTATCCGATTCCGATCCGAAATTTTTCGGAAAAATTCAAAAATTGGATTTTTGGAATCTTAAATCGAAACTGTAAAATATGGTTCCGTAATCAGAAAAATCAGATCGGAAATCGGATAAAATCGAAAGTTCGGACAAAAGTTGCTGCCCTACCCTCAGCTGTCAAACACCGACGGTGTGATTAATGTTGGTGTTGCAGAGTTACAGAGAGAGACACACTTTATAATGTCGTTCTTCAAAATAGTTTGTTGGGAATTCGACAACAACAACAAGTACTTTCGCTCGTGACAACTTACACGTGCTTTCACTTTCACAACAACAACAACAACAACAACAAGGACCTCTCTCTCCTTTTTGTATCTCCCTCAACTGTAAAACACCGACGATACGATTAATGTTGATGTTGCAGAGTTGTAGAGGGAGACGCACTTGATTACGTCGTTCTTCCAAATAGTTTGTTGGGAATTAGACAATAACAAGTACTTTCGCACGTGACAACTCACACGTGCTTTCACTCTCATAACAGCAACAACAACAACAAGGACCTCTCTCTCCTTTTTGTATCTCCCTCAACTATAAAACACCGACGGTGCGATTAATGTTGGTGTTGCAGAATTGCTGAGGGAGACGTACTTGATTACGTCGTTCTTCAAAATAGTTCTTTGGGAATTCGGCAACAACAACAAGTACTTTCGCACGTGACAACTCACACGTGCTTTCACTCTCACAACAACAAGAACCTCTCTCTCTCTCTCTCTCTCTCTCCTCTTTGTATCTCTCTCAACTGTCAAACACCGACGGTACAATTAATGTTGGTGCTGCAGAGGGTAGGGCTGGCAGTATGGACCAAAGCCCATGGCCCAGAAAAAATCCAGCCCAGCCCATCCCGAAACCATTCAGGGGCTGGGCTGCATCTTTTTGGTAAAGTCCGGCTTAAGGCCCAGCCCGAATAGCTCGAGCCCGAAAAAAAACATACTCATATATTTTCCCCCCTCATATCTCCTATTCTTTCATCTTCACCTTCATCTCTAATATCATGGGGGTCACGGGTTGAATGTATATGATGGCAATCCGGCCCAAATAATATTTAAGCCCAGCCCGAAGTTTAACTCGGCCCGTCGAAGTCCAACACGAACCCGTCCCGACCGCCCAAACTGCCACCCCTAGGGTGAGGGAGATGCACTTGATTACGTCGTTCTTCAAAATAGTTCGTTGGGAATTCGGCAACAACAACAAGTAGTTTCGCACGTGACAACTCACACGTGCTTTCACTCTCACAACAACAGGGACCTATCTCTCTCTCTCTCTCTCTCCTCTTTGTATCTCTCTCAACTGTCAAACACCGACGGTACAATTAATGTTGGTGCTGCAGAGGGTAGGGCTGGCAGTATGGGCCAAAGCCCATGCCCTAGAAAAAATCCAGCCCAGCCCAACCCGAAACCATTCAGGGGCTGGGCTGCATCTTTTTGGTAAAGTCCGGCTTAAGGCCCAGCCCGAATAGCTCGAGCCCGAAAAAAACATACTCATATATTTTCTCCCTCATATCTCTACTCTTTCATCTTCAGCTTCATCTCTAATATCATGGGGGTCACGGGTTGAATGTATATGATGGCAAACCGGCCCGAATAATATTTAAGCCCAGCCCGAAGTTTAACTCGGCCCGTCGAAGTCCAACCCGAACCCGTCCCGACCGCTCAAACTGCCACCCCTAGGTGAGGGAGATGCACTTGATTACGTTGTTCGTCAAATAGTTCGTTGGGAATTCGGCAACAACAACAAGTAGTTTCGCACGTGACAACTCACACGTGCTTTCACTCTCACAACAACAACAAGGACCTCTCTCTCTCTCTCTCCTCTTTGTTAACTTTTGTTGAAGTGAGAAATCATTCTTGCTTGTAATCAAAATGGTATGTTTATCTCAAATCGACTCTCCCCTTTTCTCAATTTATAGTTTGGAGCTCACCCCAGTTTTTCTTTTCTAGATTTTTGTGCCTAAAATGGTTAAATTTAGTTAAGATCATTGAGTAAATATGTTTGTTATTGTAAGAATAATGATAAAATTACAGCTACTTATGGAAAAAGAAGATGTTGGGATAGTGTGGATTGGTATATGAAAATATTTGGTAGATGATTTATTGGATTGTGGGTGTGTGGAGTTTGATAGATTTTAATGGGTTTGTGGTGATGTAGGCGATGTACATTCGTGTTAAGCGCGATAAGGCGACTTACTTTGTGCAGTGTGATCCGACTGAGACGATTTTAGATATTAAGGAGAAACTGCATCAGATTACTGATCAGCCGGTTGATGATCAACGTTTGATTCTAGTGGAAACTAATGTGGTATTGGAGGATTCTAAGACATTGGCAGATCAGAAGGTTTTTATGTTAACTACTTTTGATTTTCTGTATACCATTCAATTTGTATGTTTCAAGTAGTTGTTTGTTAAATCTTATGTACAATGTTTTATTTCACAGGTGGAAAACGATGTTGTCGTGGCACTAACCTTGAGGCAAGGTTATATTCTTACGCTTACCCAGTTATGCTTGATTTTCTACCTTTTAGATATTCTCAAAGTAATTGTTCATATGTGTCTAATAATTTACATTTTATCAATTTGCAATATGCATTGTTTTGCCGAATTTTAGGTACTGCAGTTTTAGCTAAAAAATTTCTGTTTTAGTATAACATTAGTTGATTTAATTTGCTTGGCTTCAGGAGCTTTGTGTGGTCACCTGTTGTTATAGCTCTTTCCCTTTCTCTTTTGTTTCTTTCTTCTTTGTTCCCCCTGTAACCTTTTTTCCTTAAGATTTTGGTTTGTGTAGGCCTTCTTGTATATTTTAGCGGTGCCAGTTGGATTTGGTTGATTACCTATTGCTTCATTGTTTGTATACCATAAAATTTGGGATCATTTTGTCAACCTCTAGTTCAGAATCTTCAGATAAAGGGTGGAGAACAGGGACTTCAAGTATGATTTTCTTTTTCTCCCTAACTAGGGTGAGTGTCATAATTTATCACCATTTTCCCCAACTATGCTTTACCCTGCCTTCCGTGAGTCTGTGGCCCTACACCCTAAACACTTCAGTCATAAAACCAGAACAATGAGAGGATCTGAAAGTGAACATTGGGTTCTCGAGAAAAACTTATTGGCCTTCAAACATGGGATAAACCTAGGACTGGAGTAAATTTTGAGGAAATCTGGAAAATTAGGAAATCTGCTGAGAGCTAATTTGGATACTATTAAGCTAAAAAAAGTAAGAGATATAGAAAGTATAAAGAGAATTAAAATATCATGATAGAAAAAAACTAAATAAGAAACAGAAAAATAGCGGAATGGAGAAAATTCGGATATAGAGAAATTTTAAATGGGGGGATTATTGGACATTTATGAAAATGCTATAGTAGTGGCCAAAACAGACAAGGGATGAGCAATTGGGGTGGATAAATCTTGTGCTATAATTGTTTTCATTCTTTCAGTAAACTAATCCACTAAGATCATGCTATGAAGAACAGTGTCTCCTTTCCCTGATTTCCATCCACCAGTGAAAAGATTTTACTTTGTTCTCATCAAATTTGTTATCATGACCTCCTGGCTCCTGCTCTAATTTTCTTGGAGTTTTTTGTAAATAAATAATTCTCATTTTGTAATAGTATGTTACACCATCTGAACATCTTTATTTCTTCTCAGATGATAACCAATTTGAAGATGTGAATATCGTAAGACCGGATGATTTCCAATCCTACTAGTGATGCAGATGGTGGTGACTTGGTAGAAGCCTCTCTTCCTACTGCAAGGCAATATGTAATAGCGAGGAATTATTATTTGTTATTGTTAATTAGAAACCATTTACTATTATTGTAACAGGGACAACAAATAATGTTGTTGTATAAAGATAGAAATCTTTTTGGGGGGAGGATTCGCCTACACTCCTTTTGTTGCTACACACCCGCTACACTCCTCTCACCACTCATCTCTCCAACTCAGCTGTCCACTCAACATCTCTCTCTCTCCCACTCAGCTCTCTATTTGGCGACTAAAAAAAATAAAAAAACTCTCTCCCTCTCCACTCGACTCTCTCTCTCTCTCAATTGTTTTGTGGTATGCCCAGATTTAAATTTAAATTTCACTCTATCTTTCTCTCTCCAGTCGTTTCTTGCCACTCAATCTCCCACTAATCTCACTAATTTCTCTGTCAATCTCTCTCTCATTCCTCTGTATCTCTCTCACTCCCCATTTGTGTTCTACGAAGCTAACTTCTGTAAAACAAAACTTAACTTTTCTCGCGCAATGTCGTTACGCCTTTGACCAAATTGTCCACAAAAATCACTTTCTCTCAGCCAATATCTACCAATACCAATATGTACTCCAAAAATCAACAAAAAAGAAATAATGTGTAGAATTCAACAAAAATGAAATTTATTGTCGAATTTATTGTTTAAGTCAAATTTTAACTAAATTGTTGAATTGTTAGAGGATTCGACAATAAATTGTCGAATTGTTAGAAGATTCGACAATAAATTGTTGAATTGTTAGAAGGTTCGATAAGAAATTATCAAATTCTTAGAGGATTTGACAATAAATTATCGAATTGTTAGAGGTGTCGATAATAAATTATTGAATTGTTAGAGGATTTGATAATAAATTATTGAATTGTTAGAGGATTCGATAATAAATTATTGAATTGTTAGAGGATTTGATAATAAATTATTAAATTATTAGAGGATTTGATAATAAATATAGCTTTGTTTTTTGTCGAATTTTGCCAATTCGACAAAAGAGACTGAGTTGACAGAGAGAGTGAGTTGTTGAGCTCAGTGGAGACCGAGACACGATAAGTGAGTTCGAGATTGAGCTAGAGCGAGAGAGAGAGAGAGAGAGAGAGAGCGACGAGTTGTCGGAGTGATGCAAACGGAGAGAGAGAGTTGAGTGACATAGTTGAGAGAGAGATAGTCGAGTTGAGAGAGAGAGTTAATCGAGTCGAGTAGTTCCAATCTATATTATACCTGATTATGACGGAGAGGTTCTGCTGTTTGGAATGTTTACCGTAGAATTGAGTGAGAGAGAGAGAGTGAGTTGTTGAGCTCAGTGGAGAGAGCATGGAGTTGTCGGTGAGTGAGAGACTGAGTGAGAGAGAGAACGAGGAGTTGTCCGAGATGATCGCTGCAAGCGAGAGAGGGAGTTGAGTAACAGTGATAGTGACTGAGGCGAGTGAGAGAGAGAATTTTTTTTTATTTTTTTTTTGCTCGCCACATTGGTGCTGAGTGGGAGAGAGAGAGAGTTGTTGAGTTGGCATTTTGGGTGGTGAGAGGAGAGTGTAGCGGGGTGTGTAGCGGGGAGAGGGTGTAGGCGAATCCTCTCCCATCTTTTTGATACAGTCTGTGTTATGGTGTTCATTGTTCAAGATAACTCCAGTTACAAACGTTCACTTAAACTGCATTATTTTATTTTTGTAAGCAAGAAGAGAGATAAATTAGGCCTCCTGGGCCGAAACATAAACTATGGAGTTCCTCAGGCTCAAAACAAGAAGAAGCGAGGAAATAGGCACCCTTAGCGGCTAAAGCATGTGCTTCAAAATTACAAAGACGGTCAAGGTACTCAAATCTAAACTCTGAGAATTGGGAAGCAATAATGTCGCATATCCGGTGCCAGAGTGAGGGCACCTCAAGAGAGATCAACATATTTAGCTTCAAAGGCTTTTACAAGGAGGCGGCAGTCCGTGAGAACCAAAATTCTCTCCAAGCCTATATGGTGTGCTGCTTCCATTCCTCTGATCACGGAGATCGCCTCTACCTCTTCTGGATCCGCCGCCCAAGAGAAGTCAAAACCTGCACCGATAACAGAAGCAACGATTGTATATTCTTCACGTTCTCAGGAAATCCAAAGAAAACCCTCTTCTTCTTGGTGAACTAACTGATGCAATTGGGGTTACTTGGTAAAGCCAACTCTTTACTATTGCTTGTCAACTATGGGAGAACCATAAAACTATTAACTTATATTTGCGACCATTACTAGAAATGTCTACTTCTACTTTAAAAGATTAATGTCATGTTTGTTTTTTGGTCAAGGGTGAGAAGAGGTGTGATTTTTTAGAAACTTCTCACCTTTGACATGTTTTTTTTATTTATAAAAGTAGGCATTCGGGAGAGAATGCCTACTTGGAAGTTTGGCCTACTTCCAACCAAACTTCACACACCCCCCCTTAAAGTTTTTTGGGTTGACTTCCAACCAAAAAACTTCCAGTTTGGCTTTGACTTGGCTTTGCCTGGTCGTTTTGCCGCTATACCGTAGTCTGGTCGTTTCCCCCACCCGTGACCAGTTTAAGTAGGGGTATTTTGGCCCGTTTCAAGCCCAAAATACTCAAATCTGTCAAATGAAAAACCTCCCCTACCCCAAATAAGCCAAATAAAAACCCACCCACCGTCCCCCCCCTTCTCTCTCTTATCTCTATCTCCCTCCCCTCTCTCTCTCCCTTATCTTTCTACCTCTCTCCCTCCCCCTCTCTCTC
>JACGCM010001179.1:0-20324 GCA_014058105.1 Kingdonia uniflora | reverse complement strand
TTTTTAGCTTGAGAAATTTGGCTACTCATAGTGGCCCCCCAAACTTCCTTTGCAAGGACACACTCGTAAATAAATGTTCAATGCTTTCATTTGAGGTTTACAAAATACACAGAGTGAGTCAGGACATGTCTCTGAACAGCAATCTTGGGTGGCAAGGATTCCTTTAGCAGTAGTCTAGGGGATAAATATGCATAGGAACAGTGGCATTGTTCCAGCAGACTTTAAACCAACAACTTTAGGCCGTTGTCGCACAGCTTCAGTTGTAAAAGCAACCTCAACCTCAAATTATCTACATTTGGCAGCATCATTTTGTTTATAACATGCACCATTATTACATACAACTCATATAGCGAAATTACGCTATTCCGCTTACATGATATAACCCTTTTATCTGTCTGAGTGATTAAGTCTAAAACAAAATTATGACGCTGAATGAATTTTAAGAAAATTGATTCGGCATAAGAATCGAATGTAGGGATTCTTCATATGAAGTTACCATTATGAGATCGTCATCATGTTGATATGTCCCCATCATCAACACATGATCATCATTTTTCTTTTTACCATCATTAACAACTTATTCAATTCTTTTACCTTTTCTTTTTCCTGAAGATTAGTTTTAAGTAGTCTGCACTTTTGAGCAGTATCTTTATATAAGACATACATCTTCAACTTCCACCAGTCTTCAACTTGCACCAAATATGCTCCTGGTCAGTTTTGTCACCTTCGTTGTTATTAACTTATAGAAACTACGCGAAAGCAACGATCTAGCAATCAGAATTAAACTAAACTAAACTCGTTGATCGAAATTACACCTAATCGCATAAAATAAAGGTCAACGACTTGGGTTTACGAGTTTTACCCCCAAACTCTCTACATCTCTCTGTAAGACCAAGCCTTTCTCTCTCACTCAAACTAACATTAGAAATATATTAAGCTTAGGCTTCCTTTATAGGAGAAGAGATCTCCATAAATAGAAACTCTAGCTAGACTCTAATTAGGAGACATTTTCTAATTATCATGCAAAATAAAATAAAGTAAATAGAAATAACTAAAATAGAGAGATGGTCTGCGAGGTGAGAGACCCGCCTACGTGGGCATCGTGACGGCCACGTGACCTATCATTAACATTTCCAGGTTCCAACTCAGATTAGTTTACTACCTTAGTATTATTTTGTGTTGGACCTATTTATGTGAATCTGCTCCTTTCTGCAACTTTTCGTGAGTGAATAGTACTGAAGATGTATTTAATTTGAGATTAGCAAAATCTGTAAGAAAATGTATTAGGGCTATTAATAAATACGCAACATTAACATCAGACATTGAGAGTCGCATTCAGAATATTTTCGCTGTGTTTTTCTGCCTTGGCATGATGGATAGAGTGTTGTCTTGAGTAATAAATAAAGTGAGATTCTGACGATTCTTCTTAAGTGGTTTTTAAACCCTTTACAAATGCTTAATAAGAATATATTCATCCACTTAATGATAACTCTAAACTTTAATACACTTTAGTAAAGAACTTCAAAAACTGCTGTTTCTGTGTATTTATCCATTTTAGATGCATAACTTGTCACATTGAATAATTACTGTGGTATATAGTCTTAGGAGTATGACGACCATTCTGTATATCCTTGTGTTGCTGGTTTCAAATAATTGTTTATTTTGTTTGCTGTGTAGTCGTGGCAAAGGGCTCGGAAAAGAAGTAGTTTTACTGATGATGTCTTTGCTATTAACAAATTCCATATCCAATCATTTCGCGCAAAATTGGAGACTCAAACCTATCATCCCTTAATTTATTCAAGAAATTGGTATATTCCCTTGTACTTTGTTAACTCTATTTGTTCTTTGGAAAAACTTCTTACGTACTAATGTCTTGAATATAGGGCTTCAAAGAGGTTTCATATAGCGAGGCTTTAAAGAGTAAATAAAGTGAACCTGCTATATAATATTTATTTGGTTGGCTCAAGTTGCATTATGTTAAGGTGGATGCTTAGGTTTTAAGATGCGTGATATATCTTGCTGTATTTTCCCAGTTTTTGTAATAAAATTGTTATATGATGATGGACGCAATACTTCATAAAAAAAATTGTTATGTTAAGTAATTTGATAAATATGTTGTATCACGATGGACAAAGGGATTTTAGATGCGAAATATATCATGATAGGTACGACATTAGGTCCTATGAGATATCCACGAGATAAATTAACACCTCTTTCATAAAAAAATTGTTATTGTTAAGTAATTTTGATAAATATATGTTGTATCACGATGGACAAAGGGGATTTAGATGCGAAATATATCATGATAGGTCACGACATTAGGTCCTATGAGATATCCACGAGATAATTAACACCTCTTTTCCAACCTTGATAATGCCATTAGAAAGTACTGTTACGGCTTATGTTGACGTTCTAACATTTTGTGCTAGTTGCTATGGTGACTATAATTTTCTAACTTACTCTGGTATAATTTTGCAGGTGACGCTGGAGTTGTCAGTGAGTAATCCTAGCTGCAAGGAACAATTAAGTACAGTCCGTATTACACATTGTATGTTACTAAGTTGTGAAGATTAAAAAAAGCAAAAAAAATGCATGACATTAATTTTTTAGAGTTGTAACTTAGTTTCTTCTTCTGTCATAAAGTATTGATCTGTAAACTTTAGAATTATCAGACTTGATTTGCCATATTTATCAGAATTTAGATTCCGAACTTTTCTGCAACTACACTACGCTATTTATACATTTTCTTTTTAAGCAAGATATATTTCTCAGGATCTAAGAGGTCAAACAGGCACAATAACGTTTTTAGGTTTACGACTACTGAGTACTGTAAACTGCAACAAAAAAATCGTTAAAAAGATACATTTTAGAGAACTATTAGCGTCACGAAGATTGGTGTTCAAAAGTTGTAGTTGTGATTAGTCCTGATTTGTAGGTTCCATCTCAAAACCAATTGACAAGTTGTAGGTTCCATCTCAAAACCAATTGACAACAGGATTGAGGAAGCCCCCCTGAGCACTGTCAAATTACTCTCAGAGCATCCACAGCAGTTGGGTGGATGGATTTGCCCAAAAGTAGGGTGAATCCAATCCACCCCAGTTGTTAAAAAAAAAACCAAGTGAATTCACCAAGCGCTGTTCAGAACCGCGCACGAGAACCAACGGTCAAGATATGTCCACGTGTGTTAATCTCATCTTCCACTCTCCATCGTACTTTTAAACCGCGCGACACTTTAAGCTACGCGCAGTTCTGGAGTGCGTGCAATGGGAGCCACTAGATTGTTTCCACGTGGCAACATCTTATTTGGTTAATAACCTACGCGCCCTTCTGAACCGCGCGACATGAATTCATCCCAAATCCACCCCGAGGGTGGATATTAGGTTGCCATGTCATCAAATCACCTAGCTACTGGGAGGTGGATTGCTTGGTGAAGAGGGTGGATTGGCAAATCCACCTTGCCACGTCATAATCCACCTAGTTGTTGTGGATGCTCTCAAGATATAGTATACAATTTTAGGCAAACTATGAACAAAATAGCAAATTTTATGCCAGACCAGAACAACAGTTAGGGATGGCAATGGGGTGGATTGGGGCGGGGGAGCTAATCCCATCCCCATCCCCACTAAGTTCCCTACTCTCATCCCCGCCCTAATACTATTTAAGTTAAACGGGGATCCCATCCCGTTCCCACATTGCAAAACTAAATCCCATCCCCACCCCTATTTACTAATAAATCTAGTTTTTTAATAAAAACTCTTTTATATAGGTTTTATTCCATATATTTAAGGTTAATAACAATAAACTATTTAATGGGCGGGCGGTACAAATTTTTCAAGACATCCCAAATCCGCCCTGCTCCCCACGATTTGTGTTATACTTCCCATACCCGCCCTCATAACCGCTTAATACATCCCAACCCGCCCTGTTCGGGGTGTGGCGGGGCGTTCCCAACGGCGCGGGTCAAATTGCCATCCCTAACACAGGAGTACAGAACAGGAATGCTAGATTTTGGGATTTCTGCCTAAACTCAAACAGTCTCTCTCCCTCTAACGGCTATAAATGGGACTTTTTTGTGACGAAATTAACCCTCCTTTATTTTTAAAATAAGAAAAGCTCGCAAAAGTTTAGACTGAACCAAATAAAACAGAAGGTAATATTGTCTATTTAGATCTATAACACAATTCAAATTCACATTATCTGACCTACCTTTTTTTTAATTTTAATTTTAGATCTCAATCCTTCCCCCTTTCACATTCAAACCTCTCTCTCTCTCTCTCCTCTCTCTCTCTCTCTCTATTAGATATCTCAGAACAATGGAGGAGATCCCTCAAACTCGATTTCTCGCAGGCATTTCGACTCAAACCATCAGAAACCTTCTACCCAGACCATTTCCAACACAATCAGAAGATGAATTCGAAATCAAAATCAAAATCTAGCAAAGAAAACACTCCCCCTAATGTAACCCCTTCTTTGCCTCGGCACCTCAGAAATCGCCAATCAAAAAGGTTAATTTCCAGAAGAAAACCCAATCTCAGTTCAAGATGAATCATCTGTTGCGCCTGATCCACCCGTTAAGGTAAATGATCTTAATTTAAGAACCTTATTTTTGATGAAAAAATAATTGTGGGAATTTTGGGGTTGATTGTGTATTTGGTAGGTTGTGGTTAGGATTAGACCGCCAAATTGGCGTGAGAGAGGGGAGGATTGACAGTTTGAAAACTTCGCCGAACTCGATATCTGTTGGAGAGAGGAAGTTTACTTTCGACTCTGTTGTTGATTCAAGCGCTCTCAGGTAATTGTGCTTGTACATTTTAAAAAAAAGGTTCTAACTTGGGGTATAAACGCTTTAGGTTAAAATGCTTTCTTTGTTATTTCAGGAGGACATGTTTCAGTTAGTTGGTGTTCCGCTAGTGAAGAACTCCTTAGCTGGTTATACACTTCAATATTGTCGTACGGACAGGTACTTCAAAGTTAGTCCAGTTGTGCTTGTTTATCACCTGTTGATTGTCCCCGATAATATTTGCTAGTGTTCTTAGTGTGAGTTCCAATTAGGACTTGTTGATTATTGTTTCCTTGAATTGTCACTAGACGGGAAGTGGGAAAACTTACACAATGTGGGGTCCACCTAGCGCAATGCTTGAAGATCATTCTCCGAGTAGCAATCACGGTATTGTTCCTCGCATCTTCAGATGCTATTTTCGGAGTTTCAGCGAGTGAGTGTTTTTGTTAGTTTGCTTTTACTTAAATGTGCTATACATAGAAGATTCCGAGCGAGTGGGTTTTGTTGATTGTTTAGTTTTACTCAATTGTGCTTTTTTTGAGCAGGAGCAGAGAAATCAGAAGAAACACATATAAATTACCAATGTCGATGCTCTTTTTTAGAAGTAAGCTTTTCTTCTAATTATTTTGGGTGGTTGCTTGAAGGTTTTTTTTTTTTTTTTTTGTTATTATTATTTATTTATTTTGAATGAGAAGCTGGAGTTAGGCGAGACCCCCCCCAGAATTCATTTATATGCAAACAATCTATTACAAATTAGGATATCTACATCCACTAATATCTTCTTTACAAATAAGAACTAACTTTCTAGGGAACTCCTGTGGAAATACTATGTGATCCTGTACAATGTTCATCTCTGCAGCTACATAATGAGCTACTTTGTTACCTTCTTGTTACAGGTATATAATGAACAAATTGGTGATTTACTTGACCCCACTCGACGAAACCTTCAGGTATATAATGAATTGTGATACTGTTTCACTTTTTTGTTGGTCATGTTCAAAGATGTGTAATGACTATGTTTTGTTTTCGCAGATAAGAGATGATGCAAAAACAACTCTTATGTTGAGAATCTGACTGAAGAACATGTGATAAATTATGATGATGTAACACAAATATTAATTAAGGTAGGAACAATATTATGCTTTTAGCTTACATTTAGAATTGTTAATGTTACATAATCCAATGAATGAATGTTCGCGATGCAGGGACTTTCAAATAGAAAGGTTGGTGCATCAAGTATAAACTCCAAGAGCTCCCGATCACATATCATTTTCACTTGCGTTATAGAATCCTGGTGCAAGGTAAACCATTCATCAATGAAGCTTTATTTTTGTTCCACTTTTACTTCGAAGTTTTGGAATACACCGTAAGATTTGTTGTAAGCACGGAGACTGAAGCCTATTGGTGAAATTCATTCTAAGAACATATATCATACATGTATGCGTACTAGAAATGTTTTTACAATTTTAACCTACAGTAATATGGACATGCTTGAGAAATATGTATTGTTAATTATATAAATAGGGATATCAAATTATGGGGATGCAGTTCTCTCTTATATGTTCTAATATGTTTTTTTCTTCTTTTTATCTGAAAATGTCACAGGGTACCTCATCAAAATGTTTTAGTAGTTCAAAAACTAGCAGAATCACCTTGGTTGATCTTGCTGGAATGGAAGAAATAAAGTGGATGATGCAAGTAGACAATGCATTAAGGAGAGCAAAAGCGTAAAGAAATCTCTAGCACAACTCGGGTATAATTCTGTGACTACTGTAATCGTTATATGTTATCAATTATGATTTATTCACTAGTGTACCTATTTTGACCAACGTAGGCCCTGCCTGAAAAGCTTTCGGGCGACCCTTTCCCGTGCACCTGCGACGCTACTAGGTTCTAGCCAATCATAAGCTGTAGCTGTCATTGAAAGAATTGCAACATCGACTTAAACCTTCCCTTTTTGGCACAGGGTCTTAGTTACTGAGTCCTAGCTTTTGACCTCGGAAGTTTTTGACTCCCGAGCGCGGATTTCGACTTAAAAAGATTTTTCCAAAATGCTTTTTGCTTATCGCCGATGGTTGCTTTCGCCGCTCATGCCACTTCCTAGCCTTTTCGTTCTATAGACAACAAAACAGATTCAATAACAGTAAGGGACAGTGGGTAGTTGGTTAAGACGCCTAGTAGCTGCCGCCAAACGAACACCTTCAAAAAAGAATGCTAGCGCAGATTTCTCGCTAACAATAGCTCCCAAATCACTCTCTTTCACGATGAAAAACATTGGAATAAGCAAGTGAATGCGGCAAAAACTCCAGGACCAGGACCACCAGTACAATGCTTTTTATAGACATTACCACTACTTTGTGTTCTAGCTACTCGGGCGACTGACCTTAGGTATATGGCTACCTCGTCCCGACAGTTACGCGAGGTGACATTGTGAATGGGGAGCGTAATCCTAGCTTTTTGCCCGAGGCTGCTCACTGATAGTCCTAGACAAGAGGGATCTAAGGAAGGTGACTGGTGACAGTATTGTTCTACCGACGATATAGTCTAATTGAGCATACTTGGCCGTAGATTCCGATGCGCCGCTGAGTCATATACATATCACCCGCTCAAAAAGAGTTAATGTCGTGTTCCTGGAGCTATGGTAGGATAGAGATTTACTCCACTATTTTTTAAATTAAATTAAGTAATTAATTGCAACTTAAATAAATACTATTTTTGTTTTAAAAACTCGTAATTAACAAACTAAATCGCAGAAATGAATGGGGGTTCACTTTCAAAAGTCCTTTGCTACTCTAATAGTATGTTTAAAGTCAAACATAGTAGACATGATTGGCATTTCCAAGTTTCAGACAACGAGGTATTTTCAACTTGACACCATTTCCTGGGATGTCTAAAACTTGTCGACAACAACGTTGCAATACAAAGCAACATCTGAAACTCGTGCAACTAGGAGACATCATTTTGTTCAGCATGTTGGGTTGTTTGTTATTATTTCTAACAACATTTTGATCTCAACATTCAAAACGTGGAACGTTGTGTTCGGTGTTTTGGATTCTTAAATATTTTTTAAAAGTTTGGATTTTATAGTTCTAAGTAAATTGGTTATTCTAATAATTCTTAGTTAACTTTTTTCCCCAGACACTTATATAATATTGAAAGATTATCCTCAGGCAATAAATAGTGCTCGTACAAGTTTAACCTTCATTTTTTGGATGTGTGCAGGCACTTGGTTCATATTCTTTCTGATGATGCCCAAACTGAAAAACCTCAAAATATCCCATATAGAAGTTCATGTTTAACATATCTTCTTCAGAAGTCATTGGGCGGCAACGCGAAACTTGCAGTCATCTGTGCAATCTCTCCTCATGACAAGTAAGTTAGGAATAAAGTTAACTATATTCTTACAAGTGGTATACATCATCTACGAATCACTTTTTGGGTAACTACATGTTCTCATGAAACTAAATTACCCTTGTTCATTGCAGATGCAAAGGTGAAACTGTTAGCACAATTAGGTTTGGTTTGCGAGCAAAGTGCATACGAAATGAGCCAGTAGTAAATGAGATAACAGATGATGACGTTAACGACCTTAGTGATCAAATTCGCCAGTTAAAAGTAATTAACTTGCGGCTAATTCCCTCCCCCCCCCTCATCTGCTAATTTAATGGTGTGATCATGCTAAGCTTGAAAATTGTTTGCTTGTTACAGGAAGAACTCATAAAAACAAAATCAACCGAGTACCACTCAATCGACAGTTACAGCGGTTACTTTACAGGACTACATGCCCGTGAAAGCTTGAACCAACTAAGAATAAGTTTGAATCGCTCTCTGATCTTACCCACCATTGATCCTGATTCTGAAGCAGAAGTAACTGTTGACGAGGAGGACATAACTAAACTGCACTTCCACCTAGACAATTTGCATAATTCTTTTGAAGAGTCCTTGAGTGACAAAGAAAGCTTTCAATTCGTTTCATGTGAAGAAGGTTCAGATACGGATGCAACCTCTGAACAAAGCTATAGCTCAAAAATATGTCTAGAAGCCAGTAACAATGACAAAACCTATTTGGTTGCTGCAGACTTAATAAGTACTCATAGTACAGGATTAGCTAGCCTTTCAATCATGCCATGCAGACAGAGTTTGATCCTTCAAGACCCACCATTGTGTGACTCACCTAAAATTGGAAATATCCAAAAAACTCTTACACCCTCCTCATCTAATCTCTTGGAAAGTCGAAACTCTGTGTCCGGGACTTCCAAGTCCATACCAGAAGTTTTAAGACAATCAGTAAAAAGAAGTGATCAAATCCGGGCATCCTTGCGTTCAAGCAACTTATTCTCAGGCCCTACCGAATCTTTGGCAGCTAGCCTTCATAGAGGTCTGCAGATTATCGACAATCATCAGAGGAACTCAGCATCGAATAAGTCATCTGTTGCCTTCTCATTCGAACACTTGGCAATAAAAACATGTCAAGAAAGTGATAAAGCTGATGCTAGTGTTCAAACATTACCAGAAGAGGGATCAGATTCAGATAAAGTAAACACTTCTTTCCTTTGTGCGTCTTGCAAAAGGCCAGGAGTTAATGCCTCTAATCAAGTTGAAGGCAGCTTAAATATGGGGATTGTGCCAATTGATGGAGTGGGGACTCCAGGGAAATTAGCTCAGATACCGGAAGTATGTCTTGTCTTAATGAACTTCTCACTGAAAAAAATAGTTACCCCTCATTTGTTGAACATTAGGGTGATTGCTTTATATGTGCTAAAATAACTAGTTTTGCTAATATAGGATGGAGAAAAAGTTTCGGCTGAATCACCGAAGAGAGTGGAACTTGAAAAAGTATGCGCAGAACAAGTAGCGAAAATCGAGCATCTAAATCAACTGGTAATAAGCTCTTTCTAGTTATGGTCGCAAGATTTTTTTGATAATTCCTGGGGTTTTTCACAGTTAGTGTTTTATGCAGGTCGAACAATATAAACGTGAGAGAGAACATGCTGCAGCTATAGGACAGAATCAAGAGATTAGAACTTTGCTAGACGAGCCAAAAGGCTTAATTGATGAGCCACAATTCTTATTGGAAGAAGGAAATAAGCCAAAAGGCTTAATTGATGAGCCACAATTCTTATTGGAAGAAGGAAATAAGCCAAAAGGCTTAATTGATGAGCCACAATTCTTATTGGAAGAAGGAAATAAGGTAAAGTCTCTTACTTATTTCTTTTCGGAAAATAACCATCAGATATATATATGATATATATCCAATGGTTATTTGGCATTAGTCATATTCGTATGCACCATAGATCCACACATAGATCTTAACTTTATGTGTACCATAAATACAGCTATGTCATTGTCTTTCTGTTATATAGTTAAGGTTTGTATTTTCTAGAAAACTTGGTTTCTTCAACTGTTGTTTGAACGGTGCTCTTATTTAACTCCAGCAGGTGAATGTTCACGACAAAAATGGTGATCTTATTCAACTCCAAGAAGTGACCGATCACGGCATAAAAAATGTACCTTTTGATATGAATGAGAGAGATGCACTTCTCAAGGAAAATGAAGATTTAAGGATGAAGTTGCAGTCCCTTATAGATGTTCCTTCGAATGAATCTCCAGACAAGAGTGAAGAACTCAAGAGGGAAGGCAGAGATGGACAGAGATGGAAAGTGAGTGGATCTCCTTAACTGATGAGTTGAGAATCGATCTCGCATCAAACCGACGGCATAAGGAGAAGATGGAAATGGAGTTGAGATTAGAAAAGAAAGTTACAGAAGAGTTGGATGATGCAATAAACAGGGCTGTCCTTGGGCACGGTAGAATGGTTGAACACTATGCAGATTTACAAGAGAAACATAATGAACTGCTCGGAAGACACCGGAAGATCATGGAAGGAATTACAGAGGTGCAAAAGGCAGCATCGAGGGCAGGTAAAAAAGGTAATGGTGCTCGTTTCGCTAAGTCTCTTGCTGCGGAGCTCTCGTCCTTGAGAGTGGAAAGAGAAAGAGAAAGGGAACACTTGAAAAAGGAGAATAAGTGTCTCAGAATTCAGCTTAGAGATACAGCTGAAGCTGTTCATGCTGCTGGCGAACTCCTTGTGAGGTTGAGAGAAGCAGAAGAAGCTGCTTTAGTTGCTGAGGTATGTTAGTTATTTAGCTTCCTATTCTGAAAATACTAATGTTGAGTTTGTATCAAACCAAAAGCGTCTTTTTAAAATTAAAAACCTTTTAATAACTCTTTTTCTGAAAATAACTGTAACTGTATCTAAACCGCCCACACCTCATAGTTCATTTTTCTCTTTCATATATGGAGAATAATCCTTGCAAAACTGGAACAAGTACGATTTTGTAATTCATGAAGTGGCAAAACACAAGTAAAATTGCAATCTAGTTTAGTTCATACTTATAACCTCTAGTTTTGAAGCTGCTCCAAACTTTCTCCAAGTTTTGTCTAGACATTTAGATAAAATAAACATGATTTTCAAAAACTTGCAAATAAACTATACTTTGAAAAATTTGAAAAAAGGGAATAAAAGATTCCCCTATGGGAGAATGGGGTTACTTCTTATAGGTTCTACTCGTATATTTGATCCTGCGGCGTGTAGGGTTATAGTATTTCTTATATTTATGGACTTCTTTTTGTTAATGGCTGTAGGAAAGTTATATGGGAGCTAAGAAAGATATTGAGAAGATAAGGAAGCAACTAGAGAAACAGAAGAGAAAACATGCAATGGAGATGGTAACAATGAAACAGTACCTTGCAGAAAGCCGATTACCACAATCTGCTTTGCAACCGTTACACTGGCAGGATAACAACACAGAAGACAGTAATACCACACCACCTTTGCGCGATGATGACCAATCGTGGAGAGCTGAATTCCGTCCTGTATATCAAGAAATTACTAAATGGTCTTGCTTGAAGAACACTGATTCTACATTTGAACGTAAAAGCTATTTTGTGAGATTGCTTCGGACCCTACTTGGGTTAGAGCAATTATACTACAAGGAGAATTTTGTTTGTTTGATCTAACCTCGGGGTGGAGGTACTTCATGTGTGTTTTTCACTATTGTTATATTTGTTTGCTTTGGACCAGATTCAATGATATAAATGTTTCCGCATCTCTCTTCTTTGTTTTGGCTGATTTTCTGCATTTATCGAAAATATAAATGATCTCAGGCAATACAAACAAGTGCAGAAAAAAAAGAAACAATGCTAATTGTTTCTTTGGACTTGAAGTGTACCGTACCGATGATTGCAGAGACTCACTGATATACCTCGTTTGCTCGTGTCTCAAATTCAATGACTCCCCCCTCCCTTGTTCATGTGAAATTTTTTGCAAATTATCCACTTCACAACGGTAGAGAGACTACTACTCAGAGACGTACGTACCGCTTCACATAAATAGATAGCCAAAGTTTCTTGAGTAAATTGACTAGGCCATTTCCATCAAAATTCATGTGCCTCGGAGCGTGTAATGCACGGGAAAAAAATGGTAGACATCCAAGGAAAATGACGTTGGACTTATTCATAATTTGCCATGTATAACAGAGCTTACCTCAGAAAAGCATGTACGGCGAACCTTCTTAACCTTTGGGATGTCTACACCTGTGACAGGTCAACTTAGATGTCTGCATTTCGACAACTTAGGTTCTCGATGTCTTTCAAACGTAAGGACAAATAAAAGAGATTACTAATTTTTGTAAGCCACTTCAAAAAAATTATTAAAATTGTGGGAGAAGAGTAGATGAGGACTCACTCCTAATTAGGTGAGTCTTTGGCTTTGTTTAATCCAAATTTTTGAATAATTATTTTAGAGGTTTGGAGAATAGTTAAGGTCAAAAGATCACCAGCAATTACCTAATAATGATCGATCGTACAAATTGATCGTACAATCATCGCTTGAAACGACTAGCATGTGTTGATTATTTTTTTCTATGAATGATTGTGTTTATGCGTAAGCACTACATAACCCGCTGTCGTCTAAATTAAATATTTAACTCAAAGGAAAACCATTATCTCTCAATGATCATGAGATATTTCCAAGCATTCTTTGCTGAATAATTTGGCATTTTCTTGTTACTTATAGTCCCTTGAGACCTACAATGAGACCTGAACAGACGCTTAGGCGTCATTTGAGGAATTGTGGCTAAGTGACAGAGAGGCACGACTCTAGTTTATTACTGGCTTCTTCTCTAATGGACTATCAAACTTCATAATTAAGAGTTAAGACTATCAAAGTCTTCTAAGATTGTTTAATGCAAACATACACTTCTACAAAGCTTCTCTCCTCGAACCTCTAGTTGTTGCCCCCTACATACGACCTTTCTATGTATGTTGCTGACCTTGAAGTGCAATAAGTATACAGGCACTTGCAGTTTTATATAAGAAAGAGAGAAGATTAATTATCTTGGTTGAAAGGATGCCATGATGATCATATAATGCTGACATTTTCTAGATAAAGACGTTTTAGGCCAAGTTGCCAACAACTTGGGTTTAATGACATCCCCCCATTCACAAAAACTGAAGCTTAATAATAGTCGATAACGACTCGATCATGAACGCATACGTCATGGATATATGCGCGTGGTTCTTCCAAATGAAAAACCAAAGAAGGTCTTCGTATTCAACCGAAAAATGTTGTTAATTTGGAGCCAAGTCGGAATTCTCTAGTTATTGTACTTACTATAACTCTGCATACTAATTCTGATTTAGATTAGCAAGAAGAATAACCTACTAGGCGCCGCCTAACTACTATATTGATTAATATAAACTTAGTCCTTGATACATTATTTTCTTTAATAAACCCGATGACCCATTGTAAAATTATGGGCCGATTTTTCGACGAAAGATAAATAAATGAGTAAATGCTTTAAGAGCATATGCAGCAGTAGAGTCATTTAAAACCAACTAAATCACTCAATAGTAATCGACCTTGAATTTTACACTGTTGTTGAGGTGCTCACCTACTTATTTGTTTTAGATTAAATTAATCATAAAAAACTACGTGACATGAGAGAGGAGAGAGAAAAAATAATAATGCCGTACAATTGTGTAACGTAAATATTTTAACAACTCACGTGTGAGTGTCTGAACCGACCCTCAAGATGGTTTTTTTTGATGATTTGGGTGCCACCTTGACAAAATAACCCTGATGAGGTCGGTCTGAGGAGGAGAAGGTGGGTTGCACCAACCTAACCAACCCACCTTACTGCTGCCTATGCTGTAAGTATGATTAAGGAAGGGAGTGAACCAGGGCTCAATAGGTTTGTGAATGAACAATAATTGAATGCCACATGGCATGAAAGGACGGAAACTGCTGTTTGATCGGGCATCTTTGAAAACGCAATTTGTATGGGTGGGTACAGTATTTGATTTGATTGGACTCGGTTTACATTGAGGGCGGCACGTAGGTCCCACAACCCGGCAGAGAGAATCAGTTTTCTCGAAATAGACGCTTTTTTTAAGTCATTTATGTTGACGTTGTTGTACTGTTTGTTCGGTCGTAGCAACTGTCTTTAGCTTTTTGACTCGGACGAGTTTAAACGCGTTTGACCCGGTTCATCTCTATGAGCAACTACAAGGGGCTGGTTAAGTTACCGAGCCATCGTAGGCTTAAAATCATAAAAAAAATATACATGTAGCTCAGGAGTAGAAAAGTGATCTATTTTGGGGTGGGGATGGATGTCAGATTTATTTATTTATTTATTTTTGTAATAATATAATAAATAAATAAAATCGCAACAATTCAATTGGCGCGCAACTCCTCTATTTAATTAAGTAACACGAATTTCTCGACAAAATTCAGACTACTATACCCCCAGAGGCCTTCCTTAAGTATTGAGCAGGCTGACTAAAAACTAATGCATTTTTTATTATTATAAGAATTTAATTGTTCAATTAAAATAAAACATTGCGATGGTTCCTGCCGACGACTAGTAGCTCTCGAAGGCAGCTCTTTCCCAGCGCCGACCTATGAGTACTAGCTATAGCTTCTCACCAGTCTCAAGCTTTCTGACTAACCCTACAACCTTTAGAGCTATACTTTGGAGTGCATGAGTAGGTTGTTTTCGTTCTCTTGTGAATGGAACATTGTACTATAACAACGAAAACAACCTACTCAGGGTTACAGTACAATGCTCCATTCACGAGAATCAGTTTCCAATTTTAAAAGTGTCAGTTTTTTGTCGTCTTATCACATCAAGGTTGTTTACACTTTCCAGCTATGTGCCAGTTTCTCAGCATCTCACAACTAACGCTTCTGACGATAACTAACGCTTTTAATGTGCTTCTGACGTTAACCTTTTCTATCTGACACTAACCTTCTATCTATTTTAAGGGTAGAAAAGTGATCTTATTTAGGGTGGGAATAGATGTCAGAGTTTTGTTTGTTTTTTTTTAAAATAAAAAGTAAAATGTTGTGCACCAATTGAATATAGGGGTGAGCAAAAAACTGAAGAAACCGAATCTAACCTATCCGAACTAAACAAAATGGTTTAGTTTTTAAGGCTTCGGTTTCTCCATAAGAGGAACTGACAAAAACCAAATCGAACCGAGAATAAACATTATTAGTAAAGAAAACTCTAAATGTAGTTTAACCCTTCATTACTCTATATATTTTTAATGCATTAAAATGCCAAAATGTATTATTGTCAAGTAAATGCTTGACTTAAATAATAAATTTATAAGTTTTGATGGAATGCAAATCGAGAAACCGAACTAAACCGATCTATTTTTCGATTCGGTTTCGGTTCCTCCTATTTATTTCGGTCCAGTTTCAGTTCGGTTTATATTGTGGTTGTGGTTTCGGTTTCAGTTTTGGTTTTATACCAAAACCGACCCATGTTTACCCCTAATTGAATTGGTGCACAATAATTTTATTTTATTTTTTTTAAATTATAAATAAATAAATAAAAGTGCACAACTCTTTAAAAAAAAATATTTAAAAAAAAACAAAAAATATCACGCCAATTCAATTGGCACACAACTCCTCTATTTAATTTAACAATAAGTTTTGTTTAGGAAAAAATAATAATTAATACTTCACACAGTGGGCCAACTGACAACCCCTGACCAGAACAGGCTCGCCACAGATAGCCATTGATTTTCTCAATATGATTACTATTTGAGCGATGACGATAATGCAAAAGGGGTTTTTTTGGTTTGGATCGCTATCGTAGCGATAGCAAACCTGCTGCCCATGCTCTATGTTACGATTATAGCTATGATTAGCAAAACCAACCTATGGGAAACTGTCAATAATATCATTTCTAACTTTAATTTTAATGTATGATTGAGAAGAAACGTTAAACATTCGACTCAAAGCTGGTACATGAAAAAATAATTTGATTGCTTAATTAACACAAACATTGTGATTATCCATGAAGATGTCAAAGCAATTTCTCGGCCAGTAAGCAATATTTAACCAAACACAGGCTGATGTGAGTAGTAACATACGACCTGATCTTAATATAGAGAAAAGCAAAAACCAAAAAGGTAATTTGAAAAGTCTCCGAGCATTTATCTTAATTAAGTAAGGCGAATGCAATTATCTTTTTTAAAGAATATAATTGTTCAATTAAAACAAAGCATTGCGATGGTTCCTTCCAGGAGGACTTACTCTTAATCTTCCTAGAATACTCTTAACAAACGATGGCTACTTAGATGAACATGGGCAAAGAGAAAGTCAAACCTTATTGTCCGTGTGAACGTTGCACTAGTTTGACTAAAGTCATCGCCTTATTTGCTACTCTTCCTTCCCCATGTAGCATGGAAACCAAACTCTCTCCTTCCAACAACAGTGTAAAAAAAACAGAGTTGTTGAGAAATCTCCACCAAACGAAGCAACAACGAATAATAGCATTCTATATTTCGATAATATAAATCGAAGTTTCCATTCCTCAAACCTGGTCAACAACAACAGCTCTTTTGCTGTCCTTTTAAACACCCTCCGTTTCTCTCAAACCATCCAAATCTCTTCCTAAATCATCTCTGTTTGCCTCAAATTTCTCATTTCATACCAAAATAACAATACCCAGATCATTATTTTTCACTGGTGGTTTGGATCCCCTGTTTTCTGAAAAAAAAAAAACAGAGCACCCCAAGAAAAATAACCAACATGAGTAAGTTTTATAGGCCTTGTTTGGTTGTTTTTGTTTTGGTGTCATTGGTTTTCTCATCATCTGCTCAACATGTAAGAATCAAGTGTTTAAAAGTAACAAGGCTTTACTGCTTGTAATGATTTACCTGTTTTGAACTCGTTCTTGCATGGACTTACAGACGAGGCGAGTACCGAACGTTTGATCTCGCGTTCAGATTATGCGGGACAACCGCGTCGAAGTGGGTTGTTTATGCTCTTAATCCGTCATCAACTGGTGGTATGATTGGTGCACAATCACTTGTTGCATTTGAACAGGAGAACGGGGTCGTTAAGGCTTATACGTCGTCTGTTACAGGCTTTGATACGACGTTGGCCGAAGGGACCTGTCTTTCAGAGTTCCTTCACTCTCTGCTGAGATTCGAGTAACCGAGATAACGATTTACGCTACTTTGGTTCTTTCCGGGTACGAGTACTAAGATAAATCATGTTTGGCAAGAAGGTCCTGTTCAGACTGGCAATGTTCTCTCTATGCATACCAAGACACGGCTCATACAACATCCATGGGGAATATTGATTTTCAATCTGGTGTATCTTCTTCGTCCGGAGGGACGGATTCGAAACAAAGCGTAAAAACGTAATTTATATATATATTTGATTGATGTGCTAGTGTTTAATTCATCAAACATGAACTTATCTAATGTTTTCAATATTTCAGGCTCATGGAGTTCTTATGCTGTGAGTTGGGGTACCTTGATGCCTATTGGTGCTATGATAGCTAGGTACTTGAGGGTTTTCAAGTCCGCAATCCAGCATGGTTTTACCTTCATGCATCATGGCAGACGGCCGCCTACGTTATTGGTACGCCGGATGGATACCGGTTTGAAACTTGGGAATGAGTCCAAGGAATTACACATAGTACCCACAGGAACGTCGGCATCACCCTCTTTGCTGTCTTTCTTGCCATGCTTCAGGTAAATCTTCTTCTACATCAATTTTCACTGTTAAATTTCACCCGCCCCTTAGTACCCCGTAAACATCTGTGGATCGGAATATTTCCAGTGATTTAGACAATTGCTAACCATTAAATTCATAATCTCCTCCATGGGATCATCGTCTTAAAATAATCGTGAGCTTTCTTAATCTTCAAACAAAATTAGATTTTTTAGAGAAAAAAAATCCAAAAATTCCTACAATATTATACCTAACATGTCAACAACTTGATACCAAACCTATCCCTGTAAATGTTTTGTATATATGCATATGACCTTATATATATGTAAGTATTATAACATATTATGATACCCTTCTAAGAGAAGTCTACTATATTTGGGTGCAGATATTTGCTTTGCTTCTTAGGCCGAAGCCGATCACAGTACAGATTATACTGGAACATTTACCATCACGTAACTGGTTACACCGTTTTATTCCTAAGTGTCTTCAACGTTTACGAAGGTTTTGACATTCTAGACCCAGAGAGAGAATGGAAGAGAATCTATACAGGTGTCTAATCACAATGCCTCTATTGCTGTGGTACTAGAAGCTTTGACATGGATCATTGTGATAAGAAGAAAGAAGGCTGCGAAATCTCAAAGCGGGGCGATGGGGTCAATGGATATGGTTCTGCACGGTTGTAGATGGACTTAGCGGTCTGGTGTCATTATACTAATTTTATGTGATCAGTTTACTATTGGGATTTCCGGTATATGTTGTGAGTGGTAGGTAAACTAGTGAGGTTTAACTTAGAACATATTCATTTGTAGACTAGTTGTATCGTTCAGTGTTGTTGGGTGAACGTACATTGTTGTTCCCTTGATTTGTGCTACCCTTTTTATTTATGCATACTCCATGCTATATTTTCTTTCTCGTTTGGTTTCAAATCCTTGATCTCTATATTGATGTGTATCAACATTGTTTTAATTAAAACCAATCGAATTTGTGTAGAGTACAAAATAAAGCATCACGCTTCCTAATCATCTTCATGATCCTTCTGCAAACTTGTAGAAACTGCAATTTAGCAAGATAACTCTGTCTGCTCCTTTAATTCGCTTTATCGCTTGAAATTGAAACATGTTTTGTGTTTCTTTTGTTTTGGAGGTTCCATATGTATGGACTATTAGGAAATGGGATCCAATTATCCTGAAGAAAGCGCTTTTTTTTTTGTATTTGTGCAATCTATTCCTTGTTATTTATGCATGATCTCTCTCTTCACAATATTCAAAGATGTCCATAGTCCACGTCCAATTGGAAGGTGCCTTCATCCGAAAATAACTTCATAGCACTCAGGCTCTAGGAGCGCCTTCATGCAAAATATGGCAGAGGTTTAAGTGTTGCTTCAAAAGACAACAAATTTAGAATAGCTAGTGATTGAGATTGACTGAAGGAGAGGTGGTTTGGGTCTCTGAAAATGCTAAAATTTCTGTGGAAAGCTTGCTAATTCAGTGGTAGAAGTTTTTTTAAACATACTACGACACTATATATCCTAGCAAAAAAATATATAAGGGAACAAGTGAGTGGATTGCCAAGCTAGGTAGCTCTCATGAGATCGTTTTTTTCTTTATGTGCCAAGATACATTAAATGCCATTCTTCTTAATCGAAAGAATAATTTTTTTTGCGAGTCTTTAATCAAGCACGCGCTAGGCCTAGTCCACCCTATGTATTTTCTTTTGAAATTTATGGATCAGTAGGGTGCGAGTTGAACAATGAACGACTTCAACGGGATGGGGACATCCCTTAAGCCTTCTGGATTAGGCCTACATTAAAGCTTTGAATCTAATGGAAACTTGGTAGTCTCGTGTTAGGCCTAGCTAAACCTTTAGCTAATGACTTTTCAATTTTCGGTTTCTATCTATCTAGGATATGAAAAATGAATGGCTAGTGGCTATGTTGTGGAGCGATGTCACAACGTACCTAACTCTAAGAGGGAGAGATCAGGAGTTTCAACCCCCATAGAATGGGAATTAGATATTACCTGGCGTTAGGTTTTGTCTTCGGGCTTTGTGTCCCCACCCCACACCCTAATTGCCTTCGGCTTTGTACCACTTGGGGGCTTGTTGTATTCAATTTTTCGACATCCGTCTTGCCTTAACCCATATTTGTTGGGGGTTAACTCTGAGTTTACAATCTCCAGATACAGGCTAAACAACCAAAAAAGAGAATAGCATAGGTACACATAATTTATTTTTCAAGAAAGAAACTGGAACCGTTAAATTTGAGTTAAATGAGTGGAACTCAGGCTTGACATATATTCTTAACCCCCCCATCCGAAACGAACTGGCTTCAAGTTGAGCAATTTGAACTCGGTTACGGGATCTATATATCATTACAAGAAAAAACACATAATAGCGTTGGAAAACCGCTATGAAAAGCTATGATAACATTTTTCGTGTGCTCTATTCCCCATGCTTCCTATTACAATAATGCTTTTTAGAACGCAATTAAATAATAGCATTTGAGCA